>JARHVA010004969.1:935000-952500 GCA_037957365.1 Torreya grandis
TTCAAGTTTCTATCATTTTTCATCAACCGAATCTAACCCTTGATCTATTTTTAGAAAAAGTGAAATATTTCAAGTGTGTCATCATTAACAATTTTGAATGATAGTTATTTGTCTTTTCCTCTTAATTTATGTACCATTACCTCATTCCTAAACTTAAATAGCGATGTGCATCCTTGAATACTTGTATGATGTGTTACTTATGTGTCAAATTGATCATTTTATCACACTTTATGACTTGCAAATTTCTATTTAGGTTCCACTAACCTATGATATAGCTATCACACTCTATTATTATACTAAAAATATACAAAGAAAACAAGAATAAAACATATTAAATAAATACACTAAAATACATGGTGCTACTCAACACCCACTCATGTTATTTATCTGATATCAAATAGAGATTAGTGGTGGTAAGTCTTAAGCCTACAATCATTTACCTACCTATAAATAATGGTTCCTTGGATATCCCTTGCAATAATAGTTCCTTGTTACAAAAGTTCGTGAATAATGTACGGTATTTTCCATATAATATATGCTTTCTTGGAAATGTTCAAAATTTACTATCATATAGTAACACTACGAGTTTTGGTTAAAACTTTTTTATTTATAGGTTATGATCAAGCCATGATTTCTAACTTTGATAATTGGCCTTGCGTCCATTTTAATATATGTTTATTTTATTTCACATAGGTTAGATACATCAGTATTGCTTATTGAGAGTCATGAAAACTTAGTCACATAATCATTTCAATTCACATAATAGGGACTATGTATCCCATGGGAATTATTGCTTCTATTTAATAGACTAGTTAAAATGGGTTGAATCCTATCACACATTTTTAATTTATCATGTACACTCATAGAATCATAGGAATATGATAATCTTAATAATCTCTTTAGAAATTACATATCTTTATAAGCATTTTACCAAGGACCTTGTTTGATGCTTCCACATGCCCATTAACTTGTGGGTGATATGCCATGATTTGATGGTGAAAGATCATAAACTCCTTCATGAGAGTATTTATAGTATTATTTAGGAAATGTGTTTATATATAATTGAATAGATTGATCAGATGCCCAAAGTAGGTTATAATATTTTCATAGAGAAACTTGGTTATGTCCTTAACACAACAACTTGCTATCATAAGAACTTCGACCCATTTAGTAAAATAGTATGTCATAATGATTATGTGTCATGCATGACTAAATTTTATCAATGGATTGATTGGTTTGATAAAACCAATATGTATTTGAATGGTTGATCTACCAGCACCAAATTTCATAGAATCTGATATCTATAATTTGTTTTTACCATTCTCTAGTAGACATTTCAATGTTTTGTTACCTGATGTGGATATTAAAAAAGGTTAGGCAACCATAGACAATTTTGTATAATATTTACCACTGTGGATTCTCTTTTGAAATGTCTTCCTATGATTCATTGATGTGATTCTTCAAGAAGATACAATTGTTCATCTTCCAAAGCTACTCTATGTAATATTTCACCCTTGCCTATTTTATACAAAAGTCCATTGATAGTGCTGAAGGGAATTACTCCTATGATTAACTACTTTTTTTATCTTTCTATATAGTACATAGAAAAGATTCATTTCTATAAGAATTTTGATGTCTTACATATTTTTTGTAATCATATAGACTCAAAATAGGTGCACATCTAGGGATTCATACTGAAGCTCCTCTAGTTTTTCTCCATTATATATTTGGATTAAGCAGTCTAGTCCTACATTTTACTTCCTATGATTCACATTTATTCTAAAAGGAAACTCTTGAAAGAGTAACAACCATTGATATATCTTACCTCTAAACATGGGATTATTTACCATGTATCACAGATTATAGTAAACTATGAAGAACTCAAATGGCATTGATAGAAGGTAGTGCCTAAACTTATGCAATATGAATATAATTTATGGAGCTTGTCATTCTATAATTATATAATTCATATCTATGGCTAAAAGTTTGTGATTTGTGGAGTGAAAAGGATGATCCAATCTTCTATATATTTGTTTTTTGAGAACCAATCCTACCACATTTTCTAAGGCATCCATATGAATTTAAAAAAGGTTTTCTCTAGTCAATAAACACCAAAATGCAAACTATTACTAGTCTCTATTTGAGATCTATAAATGTTGCTTGGAACTCTTTAGTCCAATAAAAACTAGTATCTTTGTATAATAAATTTTCCATTCGGGAAGATATATATGCATATCCTTTTATGAAATTTCTATAGTAGCCAGTATGCCTTAACAAATATCACATATTTGTCAAACTTGTAGGATGTGGCATACCCATAATTACTATGATTTTGTCTTGGTCTACTAAAATCCCATCATTACATACTATATTCCCTAATAGGACACCAAAAGGTGTGAAAAATAATCACTTTTAAGGTTTAGTGAAATGTATAGAGCTTGACATTATTATAACATAAGTCATAACTTAGATAAGTGATACTTAAACAAGGAAAAGGCAACCTAATCATCAAGGTAGACTTTAAGAGAATAATGAATGAAATATTTAAAAGTAGTGACCATAGATATATATAAAACAAATAGAAAATTATTCAATCCAAACAAAATAATTTTTTAGGAAATTTATCTCTATTTTATTACAAATGTTGTTTTGGTCTGATCCTTTAATGCACTTGGAATCTGTTAATAAATACATAACCCATCCATAAAATAATACACTTCATGCCCTAAAAATAAATCTAATACATCATCTATGAACTTAATTAGAAATAGGTCTTTGATATAGGCATAATTTAGTGTACAATATTCCCCGCACATTTTGATTTCTCATACTTAAGCTTAACCACCATTGCGCTAACCTAGTCTACCTTTTCCACTAAATATATAATTCCTACATCTTGCATCCAATATAATTAATTTAATTTTAACTTCATTTTAGTATTTATACTATATGGAATCTTATTCATAAGCATCACACACTCTTTTATATCTATATACATTTATCATAAAGAATGATCTACACCCTTTACTTATACAAAATTTTTTGGGAATACATCCTGATAATCTCATAAAAAATCAATGCTTTTGAAACCTCATTTTGTGTCCAATAATCTCATAGAATCACAAGATTGGGTTTAGACTTTGTGCCAGTGTTCCTAGAAAATTTATTTAATATATCCTAATAGAATTTATTGGGTCCAATTAGAATTGAATCTTGAATAGTTCTTTGCCCTTCTTGTTCATGAATATCTATATTTCATAGCTTTGTAAACTCAATTTGTTCTATAATGATGGATTCAAGTGTCTCAACATCTTACTCATGTTTAAATAAGCCCTTAAAATATAAGTCATTATCATTATCAATAAATTTTTTTAATTGTACATCATTCTTGATCTTATTGCAATGTTTAACAAAAAGCTACTACTTTTATTTTCTAAAACTGTAATTTTGGATAGCTATATTCAATTCTCTATCTGATTGTTATTATTAATATGAGTCTATTACACTACTCAAATACCCTCCTCACCCATAAAATATTTTTTTAAAAAATTTTTATAACATTACGAAAAATAGGACCCTCACCATCAAGTACAAAAGTCTAAATGAAGTCTTGTTATGCCTGAGGCCAATTATTCATCTCCTGTCTATGTTCTTGGTATATGTACCAAGATGTTGTAAGTATTGACATAGTATAACTAAATATATGCATACAATATTTGGGTTTGACACACTACATAAACCACACATACACACACCTATGAACATGCATTTTTGCACAATACCCCTCTTGGAAAAAGGGATGTTTTCCCATGATAGTAGATGATATTTAGAATCAATTGCATATGAGTTTACAAGCCTCATCCAATTGTAGTTATTTTGTTCTATGAACTACCCACAAAGTCAAAATAGTTAAAATCAAAATGTAGTTCAATGTACTCACTCTTTGATACGTGATTGGCACATGATGTTCCATTATGATGATAAACTAGTTAAAATCTTCAATTATAAAATACTGAGGAAATTTAAATTTGGTAGTGAAAACCATTCACAATAAATGCACCTTATGATCTCCTCACACCAGTTCATCGTGTGGGTATTGAAATAAAAATTGATGGAAGACATTGCTTCCCATGTTAAAAGGCCTTATATAGTAGGTTTAGTATAATCAATGTCTATCACACCTATATGGTATAAAAAATATACTTTAGACCTTATTTACGTTTTCACTGATGGTGAATTGTAGTCTTCAATTTGAAACTAAAAAATTGGTACCTTTGTTATTAAAGGTCTATTATACATGTTATTTTGTTGGTTGAGACTATTATTGATGTTCATCTTTGGGTAAAATAATTGGTTTAATTTATCTCACAATGTGTTGTAATTATGTTTTATACCCACCTTCAACTAGTTTTTATATCCATAAGCATAAGGTGAATATGTATCCTTTGGTATAATATAGGGCTCTCTCTCTCATTTTAATTTAGAAGAATAATGATAATATTATCTACTTAGTGAACTTTTATATAATTATACACTGTATTAATGTTCATCTGACCATCACAATCCCATTTCATCCAAATAAACATAGGGTAGTGCATTTCTTTAGTATTTATATCAATCACTTCATAATCTTCTTGCAAGCATAGGTTTGTAACTTTTATTTCCACATCTCTAAGAAGATTAATAGGTTCTACTCTACCACATGTTGTGAGTCTTATAATTATTCGACTATAGATGATTTTTGGTCATCTAATATCATTACATATAGATCATGGAATCATATTAAATGTGCTCCCAAAGTTAAGCATAATATCTGGTACCTCATACACTACCAACTCAATATCCATTTGAGAGTCAACATCCTAGAGCTTCTTAGTTTTCATGTACCATACTACCTTTTCAATGCATTGATGACCCATTTATGTGCACTCCAACAAGTTATGAAAAAGGTTTATAATATTTTATGATATATCTTCATTTTAAAAAGCACTTAAGATTTTGAGAAGATTGGTTAAAGTAGTGACTACTACACCATGTCTCATGATATGCATAATTTTCCCATAATCTATACATTTATAGTGGTAGTATCACAACTTGATGTAGTTTGATGTTTTATGTTATAAAAAACTTAAGTTTCTTGGTACATGAAACCCATTTCTATCATAGGATATTAATATTTATCTTACTGAACCAAATGATTCTTTGTTCTTGTAATATTTCTAAATGAGGAAATCCCTATTTTGTATGCTATTATTATGTGACTATATATAAGAATGTAGGATCCTTAGGGTGTGAATTAATCAAATTCACATTTTGCATTGAAATTTATCTCCTCTACTTTTACAACATTAGATAATCCTTTGAGTGGTGTTGTAAGAAAACTATGTAATAGACAAAATACATTTATCTATGAGGATTTATGGATAAATTTTATGTAATGTGGTTATACTCCTCACACAAATAGAAAAAAATTGGTTGTAATGACTATAATTCACCTTTGTCATTATCGATTGGTATCCATCATAGTGGCCTCATTTATACCCACCTTGTCTTTATTGAAATTCATAACTTGTCTTCTATTGTCCCTCATATCCTCCTTACCTTTGAAGAGAACCATAGCCTATTTTCTACTATCCCTTATATCCTTATTGCCTTTGAGGAGAACCCCATTTTTTTATGATTCATCATATCCCTCATAGATTATTTTTGGAGAAGATGGAGTCCATCTTGTTTAATGTTATTATGGTGACATATAATTTTAAGGCTATTGGTATTGTGGAGATGAAAGTGTCTATCTCACTTGGTATTGACGATATTTTAGAACTTATGATGTCTAACCTATGATATCATAATATTGATACTTTGGTGAGGTTGGCATCCATTTTATAATAGTTTGTGTCACATCAGCCATGTTTACATCTAGGTTTGGGATTTTTGGCTTCACAATGGGAGCTTGTTGTGTTATGAATAACAATACATTATAAGTGATGTCCTTCTTTAATTCCTATATTTCTAAAAAAAATTATCATCATGATTTTATGACTTGAAAAAGTTTTAACACGAATATTGAGGTTATTGGATGTAATTTTATAATAAGTGAAATTTTATAGTTACAAGGCCCACCACATGATAGAGTTCATATAATTTTCTTAACTTTAGGGTAGTCATTTCCATGGTGTCCTCATTTTCCACATTCAATGCACTAGAAGACTGACTTAGTCATGTTAATTTCATGTAATTTCTCTAGCTTTCACAACATAATGTTGATTTTTACATTTTTCTTCTCATTGGGGTGCGTGTTATCTCTATAGTGCTCTTTTTATTCCACCTAAAGTTTAACTACTTGAGCATCAACATTATTATCAAATTGAGTCTAAATAATGCCAAAATTTAATTGAGGTTGATTGCCTTATAAATACCACACAACCATGTATTTATCCTAGAACAAAAAGTCTACCCTATTCATTACATTATAAAACCTACAATCATAGTCATACACTGATTCAACTTATCTTTGTCAAATATATTTTAGATCTTAGATTATTTGACTCACACACTTATTTAATTTGAACTCACCTACCAAATAAGATTTTAAACCATCTAAAATTATCTTATTAATATCTATTTTGTAGATGAACTCTAGATTTAATTCTATTAAAGCTCTTATGAGCTCACTCTTCTCTTCTTCTGTAATTACATTCTTTATCTACCACTTCACCTCACAAGTTGGTAGATATTTATAAGTTCCATTAGACCCATCATATAGTTTCATTCTAAAAAAATATTGAATTCAAATACATAATCATAATAGTAACACTTAAAACTAGTGGTGGTGGGGGAGTTGACTTGGGAAAAGTCATAATATTTGATGAAAACTGAAATATTGCCTCAATCAATGTCTTCCTATCTAGAACTTGGTTAGCTTCTACATTATACTTCATAAAATTATTTTGAAAAACATCAAACCAGGTATGGTAAATACTAAAATATGCAATTTTTAGTCTTGTTATGATAAATTAGGCATAATGGATGTGTATCCTTGAACTAATGATCCATATTTAATTCTATCATACTAAAACTTGAACCTCCTTTCATCCTATGACTTTTCATAACTTATTCCAAATAAATCTCCTTCTCCTCTCCAAACAAGATCCTCCCTTATAAATATGATATAAAGCTACCCTCTAACAAGTCTACTCATTCCTCTTATACCTTTTTGGTTTATTCCATTTCATCAACATATTTTTCTATCTCTGCACTTTCATTTTCCACTTCACTTATCTTGATATTATAATTTTCCTTATCATCATGTTATCTAGCTTTTGTTGTTCAAATATAAGCTCTCATTATTTAAAATTATAATACACTATATAATATACTTCAATTTACATCTATATTATGATTATTCTCTTTATTATATCTTCTCTATTATCAAATGTCTCGCTCTAAACCCAAAATTCAATTTTCACATTACTTCTCTCTACCCTTCCTTTTTTGGGCACATTTTCAATCTTCCCTTCTCATTTTCTCATCATTTAATCTATCATCACACACACCCCCCTGATATTTTAAGTGACTAATACATGTTGGTAGGGGTAGGCACCATGGAATTTTCTACAACCAACATTTTGATAAGATTAAGTAGGCATTGCATAAACTTTCCCCTAATTCCTCTCACAATAAAATCTTTGATAGCCTCAAATGCAATGTATCCTTGCAAATTAAACTTAGTGATGTATTTTTCAATAGTAGTTTTCACCTAATGATCTATCACGAGTTTGGTAAATTATAATCTTCATAGGTTTCATTGTATCTTTTTTGTCTAGGCTATAAATTATATTCTTCTCAGCTAAAAACCATAGTATTCTAATCTTGATAACCACACAACTAGTAATCCTAGAAATTCACACCATCAAAGTTTTTATATTTCACCATAGATATTATTGTGAATAAATTATTGCATATAAATTTTGATTTTTTTCTTCTTCCTCTATAAAATTATGAATTTATTCATCAATTCATATCTCTAAGTCTCTATTTTTAGTTAGGAATTGAAACATGTTTTAATGTTGCATGCTCATTACACCATTATTAGTAGAGTTTCCTAGAAAACCCATCATAACATGCTAATAAGGGATAGTTGTGTTAAGTGTCATACAAAATAGAATAAAGTAACTCACACAAAAACTTTACATTTATCCAAACATAAAATATAATAAGAATAAGCATGAATTTTAGAGATAATTCAAATCATAACAATAAGTGTTTTTCTAGTAAACATATTAATAGAACTAGTTCAAATATGAATAAATTAAAAGAGCCAAACATAGATAAAATATTTAAATAATAATAAATAATCTCACACTATATTATTTATACTATACATAAAACCATATGGGAAATACATATTATATAAGAAAGTTAATTCCTATAACTGGGGACATACAATATCTACCAATATCTCTCATAAACAAACTCCCAATTAACCCACTATATATGAATACATTGTGATTAACAATATATTCATTAAACTAGATAAAATTAACCACAAGATATTAGCATAATATTTTTATAACAAAAATATTTACATTATTAAATTAATAATATGAACACTATACCTCAACATTCACCCCATTGTGAACATTATTAATCATATCTACACCCCCTTAATGTGAACATGGGGAAGACAACTCTCCCATATTTGAACTTATACTCATGATTCAATCATTTTTAGAGGACAATAAAAAACCTTAAAAAATGGTTTTACAAATGGCTGACCAACAACCAAAAATAATGGTTTTACAAGTGGCTAACCAAAAACCATAAAATAATGGTTTTACAAGTGGCTTACGATAAACCACATCACAATGTACAATATAGTTTCTAGCTCTCATTAGTCTCACATTTTAGAGAAGTTACATTGGAATATAAATTTCACATATGATAAATATGGACATTCATACATCACGTGTTCTTATTTCAAACACACACCATGTTAAAAATAACACATAACACATAATTGAAAAAAAAATGCCACTAAACCAAAACGTGGCATCATTGCTAGTGGTTAATGAGAGGCTATGAAACCTATATCTTCCATTTCATCCTTACTCTAATTGAATAAGATACTTACTTAGTTGATTAATATTTATTCTTTAAGTGTCATATGTATTTTTGTGTTGTCAAGTGTCAACATTTTTTCAGTCGAGCATTCTCAGGTTCGGTATTGGCCTCATATCCATCTTCAATAATTTTTTGGATTTTTTTGTGTTGGAGTTGCATAAATTGGATGTTATTTTTCACCAAAAGTGTTTCCATTACAATTCTAACATAATATATTTACTTTTTACTCATTTTTTATTTTGACAATATGACTAAATTATAATGACTCTAGCTCTTGATTTTGACACTTTTGAGGCTTTTGACAAATTTATTACAATGGACCCAAATACACATACATAAAAATCATAGACAACTATTAAGACTATAAAAAACACTATATTTTTAATAATAATTTAATTACAAATCTATTTGAAAGACTAATTGACACTTTTCATTTTGGTTTTTAACAATTTGATGACTATGACCCATAAACAATTCAATACTACAAAAACTAGACTATTTTTTGGCACATTTTAAAATGACTAGTTAAATATTTTGATATCAATGATATCAATATTAAATACTTATAAAAATATAAAAAAAGACTCTAAACTTGACAAACTAAACTCATAATAACAAATTTAATAACTAAAAATGCAAACTTTAGTTTAAATAAAGATTACTTATAAATTTGTATGAGCTTTGGGACATTCGACGAGTGTATGGAAATGTTTTGGCACATTAAATAAATTTTCCTATTTAATATTCATCTATATTAGATGAAACCCAAGCGAACCATGATCTATAGGAGATTTTGATAATAAAATAATTATTATGATGGAACTTTGATCCAATTAAGCATCTAGTGTAGACATAATTAAAAAATCAAGATTTTAATATGTGAGAGTAGATGTATCAAATGATCATGACAATAGGTGAATTAAATATCAAGCCCTAATTCATGTCATTGTGACATATGACATGATTTTTTCAATGTTTGGATTTAAAAAGAGGATTCATAGTGGAGCTAAATCAATTCTCCTCTCAAGTGCTCTTATTCAGATTACTACTACTTCATGGGTTGTACCTTATACCACTTAACCACATACAAAGAAAGTATGTCTACACTTTGACTTACACCAATCTTTATAATCTCTATAAATGGTGATAATATGAAATTTTTAGGACCAATAACATTGAAAGCATTGCGGGGTAGATCACCAAGCTCAATGAATCTTGTTGTACACATTAAGAATAACAAAAAATGGAATACATTGACTAGTTATTATTATGTAGGCAATAGAAAATATGAAAAATACACTTACTAACACCATAAAATATCAAATAGACACAATGCTTAACTATCTACAATCTTCTATTGATAGGATACCACTATTATCTAATAAAGCCACAAAAAAAAATCTACAATCTTCCATAATTTAATGAATGATAATCATAGGGCTCTCATCAATTGGGGCCATAAGAATAAATGGTGAATTTTCCCCTCAAAAATTTTCACAAGCCCATCCTCGCTCTGATACTAGATAATAAAATTAGTTTAGATTTGAATAATTTAAAAGAGTTGAACACAGATAGAATATTTAAAACACAATAAATATCTCACACTATTATTTCAGATGTATATAAAACCATATGGAAAATATATATTCAAT
The DNA here is from genome assembly GCA_037957365.1 of Torreya grandis. Lineage (NCBI taxonomy): Eukaryota > Viridiplantae > Streptophyta > Pinopsida > Cupressales > Taxaceae > Torreya > Torreya grandis. Next base: position 945,776 of record JARHVA010004969.1, read on the forward strand.
AAGAAAGTTGTTTTCTATAATTGGGGAGATACAATCTCTACCAATATCTCTCATAAACAAACTCCCAACTAACCCACTATATATAAATATATTGTGATTGACAATATATTCATTAAACTAAATAAAGGTTTCCACAAGATATTCATGTAATATTTTTATAATAATAATACTTAAGTTATTACATTAATAATGTGAATAGTATATCTCAACACATATTATAGTTAATATAAAACATTTTGATGCAAGGAATAAAAGGAAACATAAAGGAAACTGATTTTGAATCTCTATATTCATCTAAATAAATTAGAACCCCTTTTAGTAGAAATGAATGATATTTATAGAACCTTCTAAAGACTATGTCACTTGACTTTCCCATAGTTTGATACAAACTAAATAATACTTCACATGTTAAATAATTTTTTTGTATAAAGAGAGTTACATATGAAAAAACATCACATATAAAATGGTGTGAAATACACACTTGTCCTAAAATCATACACTTACAATTTTATATCTCTTTTCTACTACCAACAATTATATTAATATGTGATCATGACGTAAAATGTAATTTTTTTCTCTTTACATGCTCATTGATATATGTTTATCATTATTAGCATATATGTATCCATATTGTTTAGTTGTTTTGCTTTTATTATGAAAAATGTGATGATGTTATGATTATTGTATATGAGCATATTTATCTATGTTGATATATTTTGCAAGGGGATCTATTTTATTCATGTGAAATTGCATTTAAGACTCAATCACTTGATTTTTAATTTTGAAAATGAAATTACACATCATAATCATAAAATGAACTATGATATAAATATTGTCAATTTGTGTAATGACTAGATAAAATACAAATGTTCATAATTCAAGGTCAAGTTATGAAAAAGTAGGACCTAAGTATTAAAATAATGTATTGAACCAAGATAAATTTAGATACAAATTTTCACAACTTGACATCGAGATATGAAAAATTAAGACCTAAGTTTAAACCATAATGTACTAAACAAAGATAAAAAAATTAATAAAGCACATAATCAAAAAATCAACCAATGCACACATAAATACATACATATGAAATTAATAAACAATATCTCATCATTAGAAGCATGTAGTAAAAAGGAGTTACTCTCATGTTTTTCTCTAATTCAGGGGAACCTTAGATAGGGTAATGTGATAAAATTTGACAATGAGGGAATGGAAAAAGAGGGAAAAAATGGCTAAGCTGACCTCAAATACCCCATGTAGCTTGATGTTACCTATATAGTCTATCATGGACCTCAATATTATGTAGTTATCCTTAAAAAGGGATGAAATGTGATGAAAAATTAATAAACGACACTATCATAGAATACATTTAGAAAAGGCTTAAAAAATGGTGATAGTGTAGAATAACTAACTCATAAAACAATGAGAGCATAGAATAATTAGCTTGAAACATGTCAAGAGTATGGTAGAATTATCTCAAAAAATGTAAAGACCATGGAATAATGATAGTGATAAATATCACATAGGTGGGATGATGAAAATGGGATGATGGTGATAGTGGTGATAATGACCAAGTTGACCTGAGATACCCCATGTTTGTAAGTGTTGTCTACATAGTCTATGTGGAACTTCGGTTGATGTAGTTATCCTAAACTTGGGAGTGTAAATGGATAAATGATAATGATAAATATTATGATCATAATCAAATGAAAGGTATCCTCCTAAGGCATAGGTAAACACATATAGGAATGGGATTATCAAAACATGATTTAATTTGATGGAGAATCGATGATTAGATAATATATTTTCCACCCATGATATGTTTAGTACAAAGGGAGTACATCCACATGATAATAAAATAGTGTCACTCATAATAGAACTGAGAAGAATAAATCACTATAAAATATGATGATAAATTGTACAAAGATTTTGTGACTCTATATCTCTTTTTGGAATTGCCCAATTTTTAACTTTTTAGGATTTTTGGGTTTTTTGATGTTTTTGGAATTTTTGGGAATAAGATATACACAAGTTTATTCTAAAAGAAGGATGTAGAGGGAGATATGAAAATATGTATGAATAAGCATCTAGAAAAGGAAAAAACAACCTTGGGTAGGGGTTCAACAAGAAATATGGATGGGAATGAGATTATAATTCAATAACAAACAAAGATCTAAGGGAAGTGATGTGGAATGGGGAAACGGACTAGATGAAGATAAAATAAATGGTTTCAATGGCTACCAAGTAGAGAAACTATGACTGAAGTAAAGATATTTTGATATTTTTCTTGTAAAGATGTGATGATGATGACTAAATATGAAATTCTTGTTGAAATACTCTTATAAATCAACCTATAGTACTTATAGGTTGTAATCAAGATCAAGATGATAATAGGATATGAGGTAAAGGACAATGATTGACTTAGGGATGGAAAATAGAATGAAGGAAAAAAGGAAAGGGTGTGTAAATGGTACCCCAAAATATGGGTTCTCATAGGCAATGCTTAAAAAAATCAAGCATAAAAGTGCTTGAGGTGTATAATGTTCATGGGCTCATCTATCTCTTGGTCAACTAGTGTATCCAAATTATATGTTTTAGAACCATTTTTATTGTGATAATGAATGAATAAAGTTAATTTGGATCAAAATTTCCTTTATTTTCTTGATATAAATTTTTATTTATGTTATTCTCTTTCAACATAAGATCACAAAATTTGAAGACTATAAAAATGATGCATTTGTTATAGTTACGACATAGATGATTATGATATGAGTTGAGATGGATCAATGTAGTTAGTTGTTTATCATCCAACATGTCCAACTCTTGTAGTTGGGACACTCTATACTCCTAATTATCAATAATTCCCTACAATGAAATATGTAGAGAGGGAAAAGTAATCTTAATAGGAAGAATAACTTCAGAGCAAAGACTAGGGAATATGGTGTTGCACATATAGGCATGCAGATATTGGTTTAGTAATCCCATAATGTAGGTAATAATAAAAAATGTGAATCAAATCCAACATAGTTATTGATATTATTAATAATTTTGATGATAGTATTATTAGATGCCTCAAATTAGCCATTACCTTGAGGGTAATTGGGATTTGATCTTAGATGTTTGATATTAAAATGTATACAAAGGTATTTCACTTTCATGTTGTTGAAATACTTACCATTATTGAATATCATGGTATAGGTAATGACATAGTATAAAATGAGGTGATTCATAATGAATTTGGATATCTAATTACTAGTTATGTAAGTAAGAGGGATTACTTCCACTCACTTAATAAAATATTCAATGGTGGTCATGATATGCTATTATCCATATGAATATGTGTGTTTTATCTTTCCTATGTAATTGATCCCCCATATGGAGAAAAACCAAGGAGATGTGATAGGTTGAAGTGCTTGTGAAAGAACATTAATTAGATCACCATGATTTTGACAAGCAAGGCACTTCTTGAAATAGGTACACACATCTAATTATATTGTGGTTCAATATTATCCTACACAAAGGAGTTTAATGGTAAGGATAATGCCATTTACATGGGCCCAAAAAATCCCTTCATGCACATCTTTAATCACTAATTCAGATTCACCTGAGTTTAAATAAATAAGTAGTGTTCTACCATAGTCTCCATTATAAAGCATACCATTGAGTGAATTATAACATGATACATTATGAATGAATGAATTATGTTTATTTCATGATAGGCTAATGGAAATAATGTGGTCTTGGATATGGGTATATACATCCTAGTATCAAAAGGGATCAAGAACAACAATACCACATACTATTTATACTTCTAGATGAATGTAAGCCAGTGTAAGGAGATTTTCAATGAGGAATTGATATTTATGGACATTGGAATAAATTTATATCAATGACCCAATAGTTTCCATTTCATTAGCTGATATATTTTTAACTCTTGGTATTTTCTCAAACTAGATGCATTGAAATTTATGTATGAGACTATCAACTATGCCTTTTTAGGGGACAATCTTTTCATCATTTGTTTGATAAGGATTGGTATTTTGATTGATAATTAATTATGAATTCCCATACAAAATTAATTATTCAATGTTATATTTTATTATGAGGTGAAGTCTAACAATGTGTGCCTCATATTATACACTATAATTGGTGCATGGAAAACCAAACTAAAACGTGTTGGGAATGAGACCCCCTATGATGTAATGAATATAATACCTACTCTTGAACTGTAGGATGTGAAGTAACTAACAAAATACAACTTATATTGACATGATTCATCTAGAGTAAAGATAGACTCATCTGGAAAATGAATGTTCAAAGGATGTGTGTCTAAAAAAGGTGCTTTGATAAGTTAGTAAATAAGTACTTACCCTTTTATGGCCTTTTGATTAGTATATTCAACATCAAACTCACTTAAGAGAATAATCCATTTGGCCATAGAACATGTTGATTTTGCTTTGGAAGGAAGGTACTTGAATGGATCAAAGTTTTCAATTATGATGGTCTTTCTATTTAAAATGTAATTATGTAAATTCTGGGATGCACAGACCAATGCTTAACATGTTTTCTCAATTGGTGTGTAATTATGTTCATAAGAAACTAGTGTCTTGATTAGATAATATACTTCAAATTATTTTCTATGGTTGTCATGTTGGTCCAAAAGTGTCCCCAATGCATGATTATTTATTTAAATGTAAAATAATAGTAGATTCCCTAGTGTTAGTGGTGATAAAACTAGTAAATTATACAAATAAGTTTTCAAATGCTCAAACACTTCATGATACTTGATGTTCCATTAAAAGGTGGTGCCATTATTCAAGAGGTGAGTGAAAGGATGACAAAAATTGTCAAGATATCAAATTAAACTAAAAATGTAATAAATTTTTACTTGTAAGTTGTGGAGAAATTTAAAATTATAAGGGGGAGGTATTTCTATGATAGAATTAACCTTGGCAAGATCAACTTCAATACCCCTGTGGGAAATAATGAAGCATATTGTTCTTTTTGAAGTAACTCCAAATAAAAATTTATCAGGATTAAGGCACACCTTGTATTCATTAAGTCCCTCAAATATTTTATATATAACTTCTAGATGTCTTATCTGTGTTCTTAATTTTCATACAATATCATCAACATAGTATTTAATAATATCATGCATCATATCATGGAAGATGGCATTCATTACATGTTGGTATGTATTACCAACATGTTTCAATATAAATGACATAACTTGATAATATAAAGTTCCCCATAGAGTGGTGAATGCCATTTTATATTGATGTTTTGGTGGCATTTTAATCTAATTATATCCAAAAAACCATCTATGAGAGATAAAATTTAATATCCCTTTTTTTATCTACAATCATATCAATATTAGGTAATGAGAAATCATCTTTTAGACATGCCTTTTTGATATATCTAAAGTATGCACATAAAGTAATACAGATAGGCTTCTTTCTGATTAGGATAATATTAGAGATCCATTTAGAATAATCACTTGGCCTATTGAATCCAACCCCTAATAATTTCTCTAGTTCTTCATTGACCACTATAACAATGCATGGATGTTGTTTATGTAATTTTTATTTAATAGGCTTGGTATTTGAGTACATAGAAATATGGTGTATAACAAAATATAAATCTATCTTAGGCATATTTATATAAGATCATGCAAATATTTCAATGAATTATCCAAGAAAGATAATGATGAATTCACAGTCCTCTACAGTGAGGAACAGACTAAGATTGATAATTTTTGGATTATTTGTAGTACTAATGTTGCATTTAGTGGTGTATTACATAATAAGTGTGAAACAATCATATAATATAGTTAGTATCGATGGGAATTTATATTATCTATATAATTGTGGGCCCTTAGGCTCATCCATGTAAGAAGAACTAGAATCACCCATGTAAGGTAATGGCCATTTAGTAAATGCCTAAGGAAAATATTGAACCAGTTTCAAATGTTTTTTTTTCCTTTAAACCAATATCTTAGCCAAAGATAATGTGTAAATTTTTAGGGATCTATTCTTATTTAGGAGGAGAGAAAACTTCCCTATCTATTCAAACATGAAATAGGTTTTCACCAAGGGATTCATCTTTATCTTTACTTTTACCTTGGTCTAAAAGTGCATCGCAAAGGTTTTCACTAGTGGACCTAAATGTTTGATTTTATTTTTTATTTTATTGATTAAGGAAGTTCACCTACTCTCGAAAGTAGGCATCAGGTTCTAATGTAAATTAAAATAATTAATTTTAGTCTCCAATCAGTAGACCATCTCTAAGGTCTAGGAAATTTGAAATTTATTCTTCATTTTGAAATTCATCCAACAATATAATGTACTTTTGTTGATCTAGTCAATTAGTTTGGTATAATGGAGGGTAAGAGAAAAATTAGATGAGGATGTGATGGTAAGGAAAACATTATTATTTAAGAGTTTTATGTCATATATATAGTCATAGATACTATATTAGGACTTCAAATAATTTCCAATATCATCTTCATTAGATGAACGTTATGTCACTCTTGAGATCTGAGTGGTCATCCCCAGACAATTTGTATCTAATGCCTCAAGAACTTTTATGTTTAGTTGTAGAGATGAGATCCTTAATATCTTGATATTTCCCCCCTAAAACATTTCCTTTACTATTATGATGTTCAATGTTTTTTTAGAAATGGGATATTTGGCACTATGATAAAAAGAATAAAAATCATCATTGTATAT
>JARHVA010004969.1:957500-1032500 GCA_037957365.1 Torreya grandis
TCGGTCATCTCCAGTGTAGAAGGGCAACTGGCATTGGCAGGAGGTTGACTGATGTCGGTCATCTCCAGGTAGATAGGGACTAATGTCAATTGCCTGTGTAGTTCCATAATTGTTCATTGCATGAATAGTTAGTTCATTGAACCAAGTTTTTGCATGTAAAAGGCTATTTTTGGTCTTGAGTTGTGAGTCTAATTATTGTAAATTAGAAGTCTAAGTTATTGTTTAAGTGTGGGATATATTTATAAACCCATTGGCATGTATTGTAAAGTGTGCTAGATATCTAGAGTGCTAGTTAGAGTTGAGCAAGTGTAGCTCTTTCTAGTTCCACAGATGAGCAAATAGAGGAAGGCAAGAAAAGGATTTCTTCCATTGTAAGATCATTTGAATTACAAGTTGTTGCAAGTTCATGGAGAAGATCTACATGTGTAAGTAAGATCATTTGAGTTGCAAGTTATTGCAAGCTTATGGGAGATCTACTTGAAGTACTTTGAGTACTTGTGTACTGGCAAGGTTATTAATGATTGGTTGGAGGTGAACACCAATTTTGTGTGTGAGTTATGTGTTGGGACCATTTTTGGTAGGAGAGTGAACTCTTGATTGAGAATTACTGGGAGCCCCTGAGGTCTGGGAAGCCTCTGAGAGGTGGAAGAAGAAGTGGCATCTTCTTCATTATATTTTCTTTCTGGATGAGTATTAATACAATTTGTGTTGTCTCTCATATTCTATGCTATTTGTGAATTCTACTTACTTATTGCTTCTGGTTAATTCTGCATGTTTAGTTGCTAATACAAGGTAATCATATTGTGCTCTTTCTGAGGAGAAATATCCTAACAAGTGGGATCAGAGCTATTTGTTGTTCTTGATTCCCCATCAACTAGTATCAAAGCTTTTGGTTGGGTTACTAATAGGTGTTTTAGATCTAGTTAGTGTATGTTGATTATAGGTTACTCACAGGGGTTTCTATTTGAGTGGGAGTATATCAATGGTAGAAGAAAGTGAGCTACAAATGGAGAAGTTTAATGGCAAAAACTATCAATTATGGAGGATGTAGATTGAAGATTATCTGTATCAAAAAGATTTGTACTTACCATTGGGTGGGGTTGCATGCAAGCCCCTGGATATGAAGGATGAAGAATGGGAGGTTCTTGATCAGAAGGCTCTAGGATCTATAAGGTTGAGCCTTGCATCGTCTGTGATTTCCAACTTATCACAGGCTAAGACAATGGTAGAGTTGATGGAATCTTTGGCAAATTTATATGAAAAACCCTCAACTTCGAATAAGGTATTTCTTATGAAGAAATTATTTAATTTACAAATGTTGGAAGGTGGATCTATACATAGTCATCTTAGTGATTTCCATGGTTTGGTAAACCAGTTAAATTTAGTCAATATTATTTTTGATGATGAAATTAGGGCTTTCTTAATATTATGCTCATTACTTGAAAGTTGGGAGAGTTTGGTAATGGCAGTTAGTAATACTGCGTCTGCTTTAAAAATATTAAAAGTGGATGATGTTGTGAGTGTAATCTTGAATGAAGAAATTTGCAGGAAAAGCACAGGTGAATCATCAGGGAATGCTTTGAGTGTGGAAAGCAGGGGAAGGCAAAGAGAGAATATCGAGCATGGGAGATCAAGGTCCAAGATAGGTAGGAGATCCAAGTCCAGGTATGGCATAATAACCTATTGGAAATGTGGAAAGCAAGGGCACTTAAAGAGAGATTGTTGGTTGGGTGAAGATCAGTATGAAGGACATGAAGAAGCAGATGTTGTAGATTATGTTACACATGATGCTCTGGTATGTTCCTTAGATAAAGTAGAATCTTGGGTTTTAGATTTTGGTGCCTCTTTTCATGCATTCCCAAATAGTGAATTTTTTCATGAGTATGTCTAGGGAGACTTTGGAGAAATTTATTTAGGGGATGGTAAGCCTTGTTAGATCATTGGCAAAGGGAAAGTGAAGCTAAAATTGCAGACAAGGAACACATGGGTGTTGAAGAAGGTCATGCATGTCCCAATCCTAGAGCAAAATTTGATTTTTATTGGAAATTTGGGTGATGAGGGTTGCACAGTAACTCTCATAGCAGACTCTTGGAAGGTTACCAAGGGTGCACTTGTTGTAGCAAGAGGTAAGAAAGTAGGTATGCTTTATCTATCTACTTGTATTACTGATTCTCCTTTTGGTTTATCTACTTCAATTGTAGATTCAAATATGTGGCTTAATAGGCTTGGTCACATGAATAAGGAGGGGATGCATGTTCTTGAGTCAAAGGGTATGCTTTCAGATTTGAAAAGCATGGATCAAGATTTCTACATGCAAAAGAAGAAAGTGACGTTTCTTGAGAAATCTAATGTTAGTGACAAGAATAGGAAAGCCTTGGTTTTCAAGGAGAAGATGATGGATAGAGATCACTTTAAAGGGCTAAAGAATTTTGAGCAGATCAAGGTTGATATGGACAAGGGTTTGATCCAAAAGGAGCTCGCGGGTAAAGATCATCGCTCACAAGTAAAACACAGAGACTGACGTTGGATAGAAAATTGGCGTCAGTGACCAGATAGGGACCAATGTCGGCTATGTGTAGCCTGACATCAGTGATTCAAGACAAATAAACACCAGCATCAGTCAGGGGGAATGGACGTCGGTGATGAGGCATTCACATGGAACTGACGTCGATTGGGTGCAGACTGAGATGTGATCGGCATCGGTCACTGAGATAGATTTTGGGTAGACAGTAAGCTGTCAAGGAGTCTAAAGCACCCATATGGAGGACTTAAAGGGTAAGCCTCAAATTCATCATTTCCCTTCTTTACACTACTTGTTGCTCACTGATGGTCAAGAACCAAAAAGTTATTAAAGAAGTAGAGCAGGTAGATTAAGGAAACAATGGGAGCTTGGCATGGATGAAGGATGTGATTCCTTGGAGAAGAACCAAACAGGAGTTTTTGGGTGGAGTTGCCAGTGGAAGAAAGCACTGAGAGACGAATGGATGTTCAGGATAAAGAAGAGTGAGAATAGACACATGAGACAGAAGGCCAAGGTATATGGTCTTGTGTAAGTTGCAGGACAATGGAGGTTTGACCATTATGTTTCTCTTTACCAAGTTGGATAATATTAGCTACATTATTTTCTTACTATATTATGTGCTTGTTGTAGGGTTACACATATAGGGAGTTGCTGAACTAAAGGTAAAGCTAGTTCAGAGGTGTGTCATGAGGAATCTAGGAGCAATAAGATTCTTTGGCATGAGTGTGTTCTAGGGACATGGAAGGTCATAGGTTGACTTTGTCTTTAGATGATTGTGTGAAACTGGTTAGCACACTGATGTTTGGACAGTTCTATAGACAGTGTCTTGATTCACATAATGAGGTTAAGTGCATGGTATGTACTAGACCTGAGATTTCCCAAGCAGTGCGAGTTGTTAAAAAGTTTGGAGCCAATCTGGGAAAGAAGCACTGAAGGGTAGTTCAATGGATTCTCAGGTATCTGAGAGGGACCAACAATAGGTGCACATGCTATGTAGGGTCAAGTTATTTTCTACATGGGTTTGTAGATGCGGATGTGGCAGGTGATTTGGATGATAGGAGGTGCACCACAAGATTTGTGGTGGTTGGTCTTCAAGAGTGATCTTGAAGAGGGATACAGAGCTAAGGGAACAAACTAGATGATGTACAGGTATAGGTACAGTTGCAGCTATTTATCTCCAAGTGGGAGATTATTAGGTTGTGGAGCTAAAAGCTTCAACTATGCAAACATAGAGGAGGTTGTTGAGTTCCAGGGATATCGGCATTGGCAGTGTAACTGATGTCAGTCATCTACAATGTAGAAGGGCAACCGGCATCAGCAGGAGGTCAGCCAACATTGGTCATCTCCAGGCAAACAGGGACCGACGTCGGTCGCCTGTGTGATTTTAGAATTGTTTGTTGCATGAACAATTAGTTCATTGAACCAAGTGTTTGCATGTAAAAGGCTATTTTTGGTCTTGAGTTGCGAGTCTAATTATTTTAAATTAGAAGTCTAAGTTATTGTTTAAGTGTGGGATCTATTTATAGACCCATTGGCATGTATTGTAAAGTGTGTTAGATAGCCAGAGTGCTAGTTAGAGTTGAGAAAGTGTAGCTCCTTCTAGTTCCACAGATGAGCAAATAGAGGAAGGCAAGAAAAGGATTTCTTCCATTGTAAGATCATTTGAATTGTAGGTTGTTGAAATTTCATGGAGATCTACATGTGTAAGTAATATCATTTGAGTTGCAGGTTGTTGCAAGCTTATGGGAGATCTACTTGAAGTACTTTGAGTACTTGTGTACTGGCAGGGTTATTACTGACTGGCTGGAGCTGAACACCAATTCTATGTGTGAGTTGTGTGTTAGGACCATTTTTGGTAGGAGAGTGAACTCTTGATTGAGAATTACTGGGAGCACTTGAGGTGTGGGAAGCCTCTAAAAGGTGGAAGAAGAAGTGGCATCTTCTTCATTGTATTTTATTTCTAGATGAGTATTAATACAATTTGTGTTGTTTCTCATATTCTATGCTATTTGTGAATTCTAGTTACTTATTGCTTCTGGTTAATTCCACATGTTTAGTTGCTAATACAAGGTAATCATATTGTGCTCTTTTTGAGGAGCAAGATCCTAACAAGTGGGATCAGAGCTGTTTGTTGTTCTTGATTCCCCATCATTCTTGACAAGTCATCTCCATTTGAATAATCTCCCTAATGTTTGAGGGAATATGAACACCTTTTTACCACACCCTCCAACCTAAAAATTTCTGACCAAGGTTGGCACAAACATTAGCGACCTTGTTTCCCTCTCTATAAATATGGGAAATCTCAACTTCAAAAAAATTTTACAAAAGAAATTGAATATCAGTAATGATGTATTTTAGCTTAATTCCCACATTTAAAACTTTATTAACTACATCTATGACCATTTTAGAGTCTCCTTGTATACTCAAGTTCCTTATTCCTAGGGATATAGCTGAATTTAACCCCCATAGAAGAGTCATTGCTTCAACATAGTTGTTGCTATGGCATCCAATTCCACTAGCATAGACAACATACGTCTATCCTTTATCATTCCTTATAATTCCTCCTCCACTAGCTTTACCATCTACCTTGGATGCCCCATCATAGTTGAGTTTCATCCAGTTAGGCTTTGGGGGGATCCATTTAGTATTTAGTCTCTATAGTATTTTGGAGTTATTATAGCTAAGAATCTAGTTTAAAACCTTCCATTTGGCTACAATTTGATTTTCAATTTGAGATAGGGGTTTCTCCGCAACATGAATATGAGTTGTTGTGACACTTTTCATAATGGTCTTATAAAAGGAGTTAAAACACTTGAGATGCACTTCTTGCAGTGTCCCTAAAAATTATGTGGTTGCGCTCTTTCCATAAAATCCAGCTCAAACATGGTAGAGTTTGCTTCCATAATTCCATAAGCCAGGGATGTGTGAAGGTTGGATTCTAGCTGAGAATTACTTATTTAAGGTCAGAATTATAGACCCAATCAATACCGAAGTTCTTAATTATTGTGCCCCATAATTCTCGAGCAAAATCATAGTGGATGAAGAGGTGTGAAACTGATTCCTCTTTTAAACCACATAATAAACATCTGTTAACCAGTGTAAACCCTCTCTTTTGTAGGTTATCCTGAGTTAGTATTTTGTTATGAGCAACAACCCACTAAAACATGTTAATTTTTGGAATAAGCTTATGATTCCAAACCTGTTTCCATACATCTTTATTCTAAGCTTCATGAATGAGCAAATGGTAAGAAGATTTGATAGAAAACAATCCATTCTTATCTGGCCACTAGTATTGTTCATCCTCTCAGGGGAAGAGAGGGATTCTAATCTCCTGAACACACTATTGGATCTCTCACGCTCTAGGGAAAAGCTTAGGCTAGTGATCACATCAGTCCAATAGATTTTTCTAGCTCCTCATCCCATTATTATTTTCTATATAATCACTGACTCTATCTCCAAAAAATTGAGTAGCCAAGTCAACAATCTCTCCATAGTTTCCTTATGTGCTGAGAGCCTTATCCTTTAACTAGATATCATCCCATAATTTAATATGACAACCATTTCCAAGTTTCCATCTAATTCCTTATTTAAGAAGGTTTCTACTTTTTAGCATTTTATTCCATATCATAGATCCCTGGGGTAATCCCATCTATTGAAGAAAGTTGGAATCATCATTTCTATGCATGTATTTGGCATACATTATTTCCTCCCAATCATTATTTTTATGGATCAGGTTCCAGCTAACTTTTGAGAGAAGGGCTTTGTTCATGTTCCTAATAGACCTAATATTGAGTCCACCATGAGATTTAGGAAGACACACTTTTTCCCATTTGACTAAAGACATTATCTATTTGTCTTCCACCCCCATCCATAAAATTTTTATTTGGATCTATTATAGTTTCTCAAAAAAATATGCAAGAATTTTAAAAAGAGACAGGAAGTATGTAAGAATACCTTGCAGCGAGGCTCAAAGAAGTTGTAGTTTGCCACCACTACTAAGTAGTTTCCCTTTCCAACCAAGAAGTTTCCTCTGCGTTCTTTCCACAATTCCAATCCAAAAACTAGGAGATACCTCTTTGACCATGAGTGGGATACCTGGGTAGGTAGCTAGTAGAGTAGCTTCAACACATTCTAATATATCAATGATTATATGTCTAAGCTCATTAGGAGTGTTAAAAAAATACACATTGCTTTTTTGAAAATTTATCCTTTGTCCCAACTCTCTAGCATAATTGTTTAAGATATTCTTCCATCTTGTAGCTTCAATCACTGATGAGATGCCAAAGAAGATGGTATCATCCACAAACTGCTGCACCACCATAAGATGAAGGGAGGAGGCAGGTTTGATGCCCACTAGCTCTTTTAAGGCTATATCTGCTTGTATGTATCTTCCCAGTGTTTTTACCATAATGATGAATAAGTAAGGGGAGAGAGGGTATCCCTAATTAATTCCTCTCAAAGATAATAAAAACCCTCTAGGTACACCATTTACCAGCACCAAGAATTTTGTAGAAGAGATAGCATTCCATATCAAGCAAGACATTTTATCATTAAACCCAAATTTTCTGATCACTTGGCACATAAAAATTCCATGAGACTCTATCATAATCTTTAAAAATATCTAGCTTGAGAGCCATACCCAAGATTCTGATCTTATCCATGGAGTGAATAGTCTCATGTGTGGTGATCATAGCATCAAGGATCTGCCTACTTGGGATGAAACCTTTTTGAACAGGAGAAATAATTTTGTCTAGTAAAGGTTGAATCCTCATAACCAAGACTTTAGTACATAACTTATAAATAGTGTTGCATAGACTAATGGGCCTAAAATCAATAAGGTGTGAAGGTTGTGATTTTTTAGGAACAAGTACTATGAAGGTATTATTAGCTTGTTTTAAAAGTTTTCCTGATCTGAAAAAATCATGAACTGTAGCTGTGAGATCCACTCCTACTATCTCCCAATATTCCTAAAATAATATAGGAGGAAAGCCATCAGGACCTGGGATTTGAATGCACCCATGGAGAATAAAACAACATGGACTTCCTCCTTAGATATAGGCTTTAACATCTCCATATTATCTTCTTTCATTATCAAACAGGGGATTTTATTAATGAATTGGTTCATAGGTCTATCATTTCTATCATAATTATTTTCTTTTGTGAATAGATTCTAAAAGAAACCCTAGCTTGTTCCCCTATCTCATCATCCTCAGTTATAATGTCACCATTATCCATCATAATCTTAGTTATTGATTTGGTTTTCCTATGTTTCATAGCAGAGAGATGAAAGAAGGCAGTGTTCCTATCCCCCTCTTTAAGCCACTAAACATGAGATTTTTATTTGTAGAAAACCTCTTCTCTTTCCATAAGATTCTTCCATTCAGAAGACAAGACATTCTCCTCTTCCAAAGTGTCTTCAAAGTCATCCCCTTGATTTATCAGTTGCTATATATCATTGAGTTTTCCCACTATATTTTTCTTCTACTGAAAGACCTACCTAAAGTTGTATCTATTCCATCCATAAACTTCTTGTTTAATGTGTTGAAGTTTCTTGACTATGTTGAAAATAGGAGTACCTTTAATAGGAATTTTCCACCATTGGGCCACCATTCTTCTAAAGTCTGTGTTTGATCGACATAGCTTCAAAATAGAATGGGGAAGGTCCAGATTGTCCCTATTCTCTCCAACTGAGGAAGATCAGGCAATGGTTGGACATGGTTCTAGGAAAAGCCTACACATGCATATTATGATAATCCTTCTAGTTACTTGAGATAAGAAATTTGTCTAATTAAACCTGAATCATTTGATCTCCTCTTTTTCTATTGGTCCAGGTAAAATTTTGGTTTTGCAGTTCTATATCCAATAATCCCCAATCATTTATAAATTTGACAAAGTTGAACATGTTGTCTGAGTAATCCATAATACCACCCTATTTTTTAGAAGGGTATAAGGGAGTGTTAAAATCTCTATCTAACATCCATCTAGTGTTATGGGGATTATTCTTGAAACTGATCAAATCTATCCATAATTTTTGCCTCAAATCTCTATTATTCGGTCCATAGGCATTGATCAACGACCAGTTTAAAGATTTCACATAATTTGATAATCAAGAAGTGCTTGTTATAAGCCATAAGAGACCCCTATATTTTAGCCCTATTTTACATAGTTACAATCCACCCTGAAGTCCCTTCAACTGGACTAATGCAAAAAGCTGCCTTAGGCCATATGTAATCAACAATTTTCCTAAAACTCTCCTCATTCATCTTAACCTCTTGGAGTAATAAAATATCTAATTTATTATCTAAAATGTAGTTTTTAACCTCAAACTACTTTGAGGGACTGTTAAAGCCCCTCAAGTTCCAAGATAATATTCTCATTTAGAGGGTTTGAGGGATTGGGTCTCCAGTGTTTTTTATTTACCACTGGCAATCTCCCTAGCAATCTCTCTTTGTCTTGTTTCTCTTAGGGTTGGTCTCCCTTGTTTACGCTCAGTGCCAACATCTACAAATTTTTTACCATTTTTAGTTCTTTTTCTTTGGGGTAACCCATTCCTCCTATTCATTACTACCACTTTGTTCTATTTCACTTGCTAGATAGTTTCCTACTTGGTCTCTAACTTCCAGAGCATGGAACATGTCTGTGTTTAACTATAAGTCTGCTTCTCCTTTGGTGGGGTATATTCCTAGAGTTACTTCTTCTTGTCCATCTCTTGGAACTTTGTCATCTGCATTATCTTCCTCTATCAAATGGTTATCTCTTTCTCCTTCCTTAGACATATTAGTCTATTTTTATAGAGGGTTGGATGTGTTTAATATAGCCTTCTGACTGTCATCTGATACTAAATTTTCCTTTGGGATAGCTTTTCCCTCACTACTAGTGATATCCTCCTTACCCATCTCCTCCTCTATCTTTTCTATATTGTCAAGATTTTTCACATTACTCTCCATTTACTACTTGCTATTCTTTTTGTGGTTGAGAGCTTGATCCTCCCCTTCAACCTAGGAATCATCTTCCCTTCCCTTTTGCTTTGCTTTACATTGTGTCATTAAATGTCCCTTTTTCGTACATATTTGATAGAATGTGGTAGCATTTTCATATGTAATTAGGTGAGTCCAAGTCCCATATTTATATTTTAGCTCTATGGATGTAGGGAGAGTCCTATTAATTTCAACATTGACACAAAGTCTAGCATACACACTTTTGGACTTTGTTCTGGTTGTGTGATCTATAGTGACTTTGCTCATGGTGTATGTTTCTTTTACACAATTTATTATCTATTTAGTTAATATGAATAAAACATCATCATTCATCATGATTATTTAATATCATTAGTAGTAATGTGTTTTAATCTATATTAAACATTAGGTTGCTTAATACTCATTATTATTTTAAATCCAATGCAAGGAACAAATACAATGTAAAATAAATATCTGACATCATTTATCCATGCATATATAAATCAAATCATACATGAGATAATCCAAATAAAATGATGATAAAAATTAATATATACTAGTGTGATTCAAAATGTAGGAAGCATAACCATGCTATATGTATCTATCTATACATAAGTGATGAGTAAATAAACATAAAAAATCATACAAAGTCCATAAACATTCCATAATTTCCATCAACATAGTACAAGTCTCATAAAAAAATCATGTATATATATATATGTCAAAATCAAGTGTGTCTCTATAAAAGGATACATCTCAAATATATATACATACATACATATATATAAATATGTGTGTGTGTATGTATATATATATATATATGTATGTATGTATGTGTATACACACACACACACACACACACACACACACACACACACACACACACACACACACACACACACACACACACACACACACACATCGATATAATCATCATCCAAAGATATGTGTCATGTCTCACCCTATCCCTCTGATGTGGTGTTTGGTATCAAACTCAACTCATCACATCATGATGTGCCTTGTGGTAGACCCCTTATGAACTATGTATCTCTCCCCATAGATCCTTATGACTCTATAGGTTGTATTGATCTACCTAATGTAAATCATCTAACTATGTACTTTCTAAAATATGGTGTCCTCTACACTCATGGAACAACCTCCTCATATAAAATTTTATAATATGTGGACTACTCCATGGCCCTCGTCACCCTATATAATGTATCAATATGTCCTTGTTATTATATTAACACACTAACCTTTACTAGATATATCCTAGTTATATCTCTCTCATGTCTATATTATTGTGTTAATGTTATATAACCTAGAGTTTAAGTCTCCATGTCATGTGTCAAAACTCCCATTGTAGTTTCCATACTATCTCTCTCAATCCTCTCAAATATAACTTATAACCTATCCACCTCACCCTATAATCATCTAATCTTAGATGTGTTATGATCTTGATGGGTGGATTCCACTAACACCTCAAGGTTTTAGTGTAATGGTTCATTAATTTGGTATCATAGCCTCCACCTAAGTTTAATTCATGGATTAGGTGGCTATGCTAGCATGGAAATGTTCATCTAGGGATTGTACATGTAGGAAATCCTAATATATGAGTAAAAATCTAGCCAAGAGTCTATGCTTTAAAACCATGGTGGGATGTTATGATCCTAATGGGTGGATTTCACTAATGCCTCAAGGTTTTGGTGTAATGGTTCATTATATTTGGTATCAAACCCTCCACCTAGGTTTAAATCATAGATTAGGTTGATATGCCAACATGGTAATGTTAATTTAAGGCTCATACATGTGAGAGATCCTAGTGTATAAGCATAAATCTAACCCCAGTTTGGGCTTCAGAAGTGTGGTGGGATGTTATGATCTTGATGGGAAGATTTCACTAATGCCTCAAGGTTTTAGTGTAAAATTTCATTACATTTGGTATCATAACCTCTACTTGAGTTCAAGTCATGGAGCGGGTGTCTACATCATCATGGTAGTGTTTATTTAGGGCTCATACATGCAAAGGATATTGGTGTACAGGCACAAATCCAACCTAGAGTCTGGGCTTTAGAAGCATGGTGGGATGTTATGATCTTGATTGATGTATTTCACTAACACCTTGAGGTTTTGGTGTAATAGTTTGTTACAAGATGCCTGATCCCCTCTACTATCTACAAACCCCTACAATCTAGATACATGTCTATTTAACCTTATAATCTCCATCTCATGAGATTTTATCTCCTCTCAAAGCCTTTCAACCATTGTTTGCTCCTCTTGAGATATAACAGTGCATTAAGGACCAACCATATCACCTCTATCTATATGTGTATCATGCACCAACCTCATCACTATTTCCTCTCCATTTTTATCACCCTTGCTATCAATAAATATCAATGGAGTATCCTCTCTAACTCTTTAATCTATATCCACTTATATATTTTTATCCACATCCACACCTACCTCCTACAAAATCTACCCATCCTCAATCTTAGTAATCTTCATGTCATGCAGCTAACTAATATCCATAATATTCCCTCTACATTGTGTTCATATTTATTCCCTATATCCTATAACATCCCCCCTAATTGAGGATCCTAATATTGTGCCTCATGATTTCATATTTAAACTTGAAACCAATCTCTATCTCCATGTCCATGGTGGTTCATATGGTGTAATTAATCTCAATAACCACTATCAGGCCCACCAATCTGCATAATTATACACAAATCCTACATCAATCACATCCATAAAGTTACTCCATCTCACTATCCACAATAATTACCAATTATTATCATCTATCACTATATAAATAGTAATTCACCACTATGCTCTCTCTCATAGCTCGTGTAAAGATATGTGGACCTACTCAAATGTGATGTCTAATCCTAAACTATCTCATCACCCTATCTAGGTGATATCTCTCTATAATTTAATCATGTATCCCAATAATATAACACTAGATCATCATGTAGTCCATATATAAATCATCATATATCCACTAAAATATAATCTCCATGTAATGTCTCCAGGTGATATGATCATCACCTAGATCATTAATTTCCTTCATATAAAACACTAGATCACCTAAATGTTGCTTGTGAGTATCAATAATCATATTCCATCTGTATGCCAACGTATCATCCATAGATTAAGTGTTCATGTGACCAACTAGCCTCTTTACCATGATGTAATATTAGAACAATAACTATAATAATGTGGAAGGTCTAATTTCCCTCCCATATGTATACATCTCATGGTGTAAGTCCCTGTATAAGTGTGATAATATGTATGTACCCCATGCAAATTTCTCACCCATCTCCATAATATCTATAATAAAGTTCAATAACATAATTAGAAATAATATCTTGCTCTTGTTAGGTACCATAATGCCACTTACAATAGCCATAAGAATCACAATCACATAATCCAACTCTAATCTAGTGCAATAATTGATATCCACTTTACATATTACAACCAAAATCAATCCATCACCAGAGATCCTATATAGAGTAGTCTCATATGGACCCTACCCCCAGTATACTCTCCTCCCTCATATCAAAATTCCCAAAATCTAATAGACATCCTATAATGTCACCATCTTCTCTCCCATCAATAGGGGAAAAGTGCTAGTCTCACTATGACATCTCTCAGCAATGGCTATCAATAGATCCTTATCTACTTGAATATCTAGTATCTGTACAATATAAGATAACCCTGTAGCCTCTATCACTCTAAATTCATACTCCATAAATTTATAAATCCTCTCTAATGCCTCTAGCCTCTACTCCTATGTAGTCAACACTAGTAATACCTCTTATAAATAAAATGCATTAAACATCAACTTAATTTTATTTCTCAACATAATAATCCATCTGTCACTACGTTAAAATATTAAAAAAACTAAAAACAATGTAAAATAAATTTTTTGATCATGTTACTTTTATGCCAATCATCATTTTATTTGTTTATCCTTATTAAATTATTCTTTTCCTCTTCAAAATCATGTTTTTAGCTTCTCTAATAAACATTTTCAAAGTTTAACTCCATTTTTGCTACCCAATTTTGCATTTTCACTAAACACTTTTATAGTTTCACTCTTATAATATTTAATTTCACATTTTTCCATTTTAATTTTCCCCTACATATATTTCACACCTCATTCTAATAATTTTTTGATTCATCATAATGATTTCACTATGTTCTATAATTTCACAACTGTGCAACTAAAAAATTTCAATTTTGCCATATTTTTACCCTTTAAATGATTTAGCCTTTCCATTTTATGAATTCACTATCTATTTTGATGAATTCATAGTTTTTTATAGTGAATTTGTAACTCTCATTGTCAAATTCATAGATATCTCATTTGTGAATTCCTTTACACCTACTTTAAGCCCTAATAAATGACCTTAAATGCAAAAATTAAAAAATAAAACATCACTTATCAGAGGCCCGATCCTCTAAGGTCTCTAATATCTCCTCACTCACTCCACATGATGCTCATGGTGTAGAATGTGATCCATTTTTTGGTAGCCTCTTAGATCGAATCTCCTCAACCAACTTCTACTCATAAATAACTCTCTAAGTCGCAAATTAAAAATGAATTTGAAACCCCAAAAAATTTCTATTTATAGTGCCAAATCATTTAAAATATTTCACATCCCCTCATCCCTCAAATATCTCATTCTCCATCTACTTTCATTTGAATTTAAGGATAAGCTAAATCAAACTATTCTAGATTTATTTCAATCACTTGTAACAATGAATCTACATAAATTGTCCATTACAATTTGAATATATTTTTCCATTTTTAGATCTGCAACTTACTATCCCTAGGATATCTCATTCCACAACTTATCCATTGACCCATTCATCATAAGAAAACACTAAGTGTGGAATATCCAAAAGGTTAAACATATTATTTTTCTGATTAATAGTCTAGTTTTCATCAACTAGGGGCATATTATTTACACAACCTAAATCTTGCAAGTTTGACATTGATTCTAAAATAAGTTAATTTATTAGTAGTCCAAATCACTTTTTCATTTTTTGTTTTCATATATTTTGATCATTTACTTAATTTCTCACACAAACCCTTGAAGGGGCATCATCTCACTCATCCTCATTTGTTTGTGGAAACTTTTTTATTCTTAATCATCAATGCTCTACTTATTATACTATTCTTTAAAATACTATTTCTTCACAACACTATTTAAAAGATGGGTAGATGTAGACACCTAGATTACATTTAGTGTCAAAATTCACCTAAAGCTTATTAATTATTATTCTTAATATAATTCAAGACATCTCCTTATAAATTTAAACAATTGAATAAATCAAATTAATTAATTATGTACACTTTTAAATCCTTATTTAAATATTAAACCTTAATTTTACACCTCACCCAACATCTTCCTCCTTAATCTCCCTCACATGTTGACTCATCCCAACCAAACCCAAAACTTTCTCAACCTCCTTTGAGTCATCCATTCATTTGTCAAGATTTTTGACTCATTCTTGGTGACTCAATTAACCATTTCCATACTTATCTCAACCATTTGAAATGGTCTTGATCCTCATGGATTTGGACTCATTATCCATTGTAGATTATTTATATCATTCAAAATATCTAAATAATCTTCCACCATCAGATCTTCCTTTAGAAATCTATAAATAAGCATGAAATCCATCACTTTCATCATCCTAAATTATGATAACAAAGTGTTATCAAAATCACAAGTGAATCCAAAGAGAATCAAAGCTACCAAAGAGCATTTTGCACCAAAACACTGATCATTTTTACCTTGCATTGGAAGAGTGAACAACCACACTTCAAAGAGCTAATCAAATCCACATCACAATGGAATAAGGTTTTGTAACCAAGGTATATGTTTCTGTTTATTTCTTCTATTTTTATCTCTAGCATAGTTTGAGATAGTTTACATTAATATTTTTTTAGTTTCATTTACATTTCTAGATTTTATTCAATATAAGGCCTACCATGATATTTGGGAGACTTGATAAATTTAGTAATAGGAAATGTGTCTTTAATACTATAAATGATAAGACCCTTATTTTAAATTATGAATTGGGAGGAAATTAAAGGAGATAGAGCAATATAAGTAGATGAGAGGCTACGTGGGTCAATGTAATTAGACTTGGGAGACTTAAGAGATATATTTTTTTCCTTTTTGTGTGCATGCTCAATTATAGGACAATAGTTATATTGACCATACTTGTCTTATAATTGTTTCTAATATTAATATGGATGCAAATCATTGGGAATAGTAACATCCATTCTAGAATGGTGTATTTTAGACATTAATCCAATGTGGAAGGGATAAAACATACTTAATGGATCCAAGGATGTCTAATAAGTAAGTTTTGTGACAATTAAATATTAATGACATGATAAAGGGTATCATGGGTGATAAGCCCAATAAGGATAATAAACAAATTTTACCCTGATAATCTCTTTTCATGTTGTCATACACCTTGATAGTGATGGTGTCTAGATATAAATATGTTGAGGTATACCCAAAATTTTGATTAGTTTCAATGAGGATATATTTAAACCTAAACCTTTGTATATGAGAACCCATTTGATATTATGATAGGAAATGATGGCTTAGATTATACATGGTTTTTATGCAATGGACCAAGGCATGCCATGTCACTTTGGTCCAATTAAAATTATTGACATGGGGATAAATTCCCCACTAGTTATTGTTATTGGGTAGGCTCAATGTCATTTGTAACATTGGACTATCGTAAAAGGTCATACAATATTTAATTATGGATTTCATATGTATGAAAAAGATATATAATATAAATTTATGATAAAATCTTGTTTAATTATTCCATAAGGTCAGATTACTTTTAAGTGGAATAAAATGGTTTATATTTTCAAGGAAAATTCTTTTAGATTAGATTATTATTTAGAAATGGTGGAGGACCTTGAACCATAACCCATGGATGCCGAGTTGTGACAACATAATTTTGAGTTTGAAGAGGATTATTTGAATTAAAATGAGTAGGTGTTGGACCTATAATGGTGACCCATGGATGTCAAGATGCAACAATGTTCAAGTTAGAAGAGGGAAACTAGGATATTAATGGGGTGGTCCTAAAATGGAAGGGCTAACACACTAAGGGGTGATAGAATCTTGATGAGAATTGATTTTAATAGTTGTTACATTTTAATATTAATACAACCTATGCCATTATTATAGTTGTATGAGAATTTATGGTATCCAATTTGATTGGTTTTAGAATCCTAACCTTGATTATGATTATTCTAATTCTGACCTTGATTCTATTTTTTATTATTTAATGGGTGGTTATTCAAAATTTTATTGTTTGGTTGAAATTAGTTATTATAATTGTGATGAAAAAATGGGTCTTTATAGATACCCATATTTTCATTTAAAGTATAATAAAAATTCTCTAACTCAATGTTGTCATGCTCAAGCATGGCTTGGATGAAGTGCTTGAGTTGCACACACTTGTAAAATGTATGGCCTTTAATACAATGGTAATCAAATTATTCAATATCTCTATACCATATGGTATTTGGTTAGAATTATTTATGTGATTTATATTTGGCCAAATGACCATGTTTAGTGTAATCAATTTTTGTAATACTTCCTCTATATGCTCATTAATAGTAGAGAATAATCTTCTCTAATATTAATTCCTTTGTTGAGGTGGTTTATGAAAAGTAAAGGAGTATTTGGATTATCTTGTATAGGTGGTGGTTGTACCATTTTCACATGTATTGATTCTAGTACTCTTTCCTACAACATTATTTTTTCTATTGAATATTTCTAGTTTCTTATATGTGTTTGATTTAGGGCTTGATCTTGTGCCTAATTTTGAGAATAAATATGTATAGGCATGTTGTCAATCAGACTCACACCCTTGTGATGGTAGTTTTAGGACTTCATAGTCTACTAAAACATGGAAACAATCATTGGCTATGGGTGGTCTAATCAATGGATTGAATCTTTAGATTTCAAGGGCTAGCTCCCTTTGGTGTATCAATCAGGATCTTTAGTCTATGCTAATAACTATCAATAAAATAAAAGAGGAAAAAGGCAAGAAATTAAATTGAAATTAAATCCTATTTAATGATGGTGATACACCTATATTTTGGTTCATTCACTCAATTTAAGCTTCTAAAACATTGAGTAGACAATAAAAGATTAAATATTTAACTCCAATTGACTCCCATGCATCAGTATTTCATGAAAAGGTTTTATCTAGTGATAAAATCATGAGATAAATGATGGAACAATACTAATTCAAGGCAATATCTAGCCACTTACATCCACTATAATTTCATCCAAATGACATCAAACACAGAACATGACCTACATAATCTGACCAACTAGTAACTAGGTAAGAGTCATGACTTGATAAGGAAGAAAATTTTATCACATATTCAAATCACTAACATAAATACACTATACCAAAATCCTATAATCTAAAAATAATCATTCTATTTATCTGAAAAGGTTACCAAAACTCAATCTTATCAGAGTCTAGTCTTATCAAGAGAGGGATGGATCCTTTAAATGGCTGAAAATCCCACTTATATAGTAAGAGCATACAAAATCCAAGAGATTGGAATTAAAAATTGGGTAGGAGATCAACTCCCACATTACACAAGTCCAACTTGAGCTATCAAAAGATAACAAAACCTTCAAAAATATAATTTTGTCTTAAGTATTGCATGAAATAACTCTTTAGCATTGAAAAAGGATGGTGGGTCCATATTGGACTAGTTTACTCCATGAATGAAAGCTATGCCCAATATTCAAATATAAACTCCACTTGATGAATTTTTAATTTGATTTGAAATAAAATAAAGTCCTTTGCATGGAAAATAAGGAAAATGCATGATAAGCCTTGTCTAGTCAACTCCAAGTAACTCCATCCTATATGAGATGATGCTATGCCAATCCTTAGGTGAATAAATTTAATTTGAATAATTTATAAGTGTTTAAAACCTTCAATTAATAAGATAAATAATAATAGATGTGACACTTTGACAAAAGTCAACTCAAACTCAAGACCGATCAACTCTAAATGGCCTTCACTTGCATGAAAAGGGGCATTCAAAAACTAAAAAATGCATGAAATTCCATGTTAAGATCAGATATGCAATGTTGAAACTCCATGTTATCTCCTTGTAATTCATTGTCATTTTTCTCTCAGGGTTTTCATTTCTACATGTATTCCTTTAGGCTATTATTCATAACTTATTTATTTTGGGATTTTCTTATGGACTTTTCCTGAAAGAATTGTTTTGGCATTTTCTCTTGTAGACACTTCATTCAAAAAATTTCTCTATGGATTATTTGTTTTAGGATTTTTATTTTGGAATTTTCCTTTAGACAATTTATCCAAAGGAATTCATATCTTTAGACTTTTTGTTTTCTTCAATTTCTCATAGACAATTTATCTGAAGGAATTCATGTCTTCAGAATTTATGAAAATTCTCCTCGACTTTATGAAAATACCCTTCGGAGTTTTTGAAATGGTCCTCAAAATTTTTGAAATGGTCCTCAGAACTTTTGAAATGTCCCTTCAAAATTTTTGAAAATGACCCTTCAAAAAAATTGAAATGGTGTTTGCCTTTTTGAAAAGAACCCTTCGCCACTTTTGAAATGGTCTTTTGAAACTTTGAAAAGGTCTTTCAGAAATTTCAAAAATAATCCTTATGTTGAGAAAAAGTACCGTTCATAAAAGTTATAAGTATCCTTTGAACAATTTGAAAGTGTCTTTTGGAAAAGTTATTTTAGAAAAAAATGTTAGAAATAGTCCCTTCAAAAAGATTGTAAATAACCTTTTCCAAAAGAAAAAGAACCCTTCCAAACTTTGAAAAAGAACCTTTCCTCCGAAAGAATTTATTGAATTTTCTTCGTCGACATCTTTCCCAAAAGGAAATAATGCTTTGGATTTTTGAAATGGACCATTGAATTTTTTGAAGATGGACCTTTTCTAAAAGGAAAGAACCCTTTGAACTTCCTAAAAATGACCCATTTTTGGACCCAAAGAAGCCTCCATAATGTTTTTCTCAAAAAAATCATCTAAAGACCAAAGTGAATGCCTCAAAAAGGCCTATTAATCATGGATTATTTCAATGAATTTTTAGGACCAATAACTGACTCACAAGACAAACTAGCATGATATGCAAAGTTTTGAATGGTAAGGGTGACAATTTGACCTATGAGGTAAAATTGTCAACAAAGCCTTTATCTATAAGGTAATTTTTAATTTTCACCCCTCTTATCTATAATATATTCAAATTTATTAGTAAAAGAAGCATCAAATTATAATCTACTTTTAAATTAAGATTTGAAGTGAAAATATTTACTAGCTACTTGTTTGGAAGGTTGTGTGGAAATTGGTTGGCCAAATTTATCCATCATAGGCAAGAAAATAATTTCCTCACCATGTCATTAAACATTTCATAAGTTAACTATAGTTGACACATGCTCTATTTTATAATCTAAGTGTTTAATAATTTATTTGAATAATCCATAAAAGGTGTTGATGGGTCCCTTTGGTAAATGAAGAAACTAGTCCAAGGTTATGCACACAAGCTACATAGAAATAAGAAAAGTATATAAAAGTTGCTATAGGATACTTATTGATATGTCAAAAACTATTCCTTTAGGTGTTATCTGGGATTAGCCTTCCCTTATATATGTTAAATTTGGGTGCTTGAAAGTGAGATAAAAAATGTACTTGAATGGAACTCGTATAAAATGGATATGAGCATATCCAATAGAACTTATACTTCTTACCTTGATTTCCTACCTAGATTCCTAAAACAACATCTTTTATCACATGAAATTTTTGGATATTGGGAGTGTTTTAGGATGGAGGAAGCACATTTGGATTAATGTTTAAAGTATTATTAGGTTAATTTAGATAAATAGGTGGATTGGGATTAAAAAACGTTAGAATCAATACCATTTAGGTTGAACTATTAGGGTTATTCACCCTATTATAATGATTGTACTACTGATAGGGTAATTTTTCTTGGTTTGCATTTAGAAATGGATTATAAATTTCTTATTGATTTAGAGGAATCCATTGTCAATATTGAATAATTTTATACTAGTAATTAGGGATTTGTCATGAAGGGAATTATTGTTAGAAGGGGACTTACTACTAATTAGTAGGAAATTGTTGTTGACTAGAAGGGAAAAATTATGAATTAATAGGGATTTTTGGTTACAGGTTGAAATGGATTTGTTGTGGACTAGTTACAACTTGATATGGTGGAGGATTTTAAAGTTATTTTGGATTGGTAGGGATTTGTTGGGAAATAAAAGGGAAATATTGTGAACTAGAAGAGACCTTTTGAGAACTTGAAAATATTTGTTGGAAACTAGAAGAGATTTGGTGTGAAATAGAAGGGATTTATTGGGAACTAAAAGGGATTTCTTGTGAACTATAATGGATTTTTAGTGAACTTAATTAAATTTTTTGTGAACTTGAATGGTCTTATTAGGAACTTGAAGGGATTTACTAGGAATTAGAAAGGATTTTTTGTGAACTAGAAGGGATTTATTGGGAACTAGAAGGAATTTGATGGAACTATATGGGATTCATTGGGAACTTTAAGGGATTTATTATGAACTAGTAAGGACTTGTTGTGAACTAAAAGTAACGTAATGCAAATTAAGGAATGTTACTTGTGGATTGATATGGGATTTTCTTAGGATTTTTAAATGGATCAAATTTTTATAGAGGATTAACTAATGAATATTGTTTTTGTTATTCAAAGGGTGGATTTTGATCCATAGGTAGCATATTTTAAAAATAAATATCTAGAGAGGCAGTTAAAGAAGCTAAACACTAATTAGTTTTCTATAATTATGAAATAATGAGTTTGGGAGGATGGGGAGGGGTTTATAAGTTGCCATTTCCCATTGATAAATGATTTTTTATTTTCACTAGAAATTTGTAGAAGGGCTTGTTCATGATTAGAAGTTGAATCTAGGGGTATTTACTCTATTCAAACATAGCTACATACTTATTCTATTCTTAGGGGGCATTCTAATATTTAGGGTGATGTACTTTATCCTCTAGGTTTTTGTTATTTATAAAATATCCAAGTCGATCATAATACCACTCATCATCAAGATCAAGTTACTATAAATCCCCAATTTGTGTATACTTAGCATGCTTGGATTGATAATCTTTCACTTGAATCAAGATAAGGTGTTAAAATTGATTTTATTCGAGTGTGTATGAAATATTTCGTTTATCAATTTTAAGTTGATTCTCATATTTGACAAGTATTATTTGAGTCAACTTATAACTTAGTGTGATATTGGAATACCTCTTGGTTAAAGTAGAACATTAGATTAGACTTGTTAATTCAAATGTCAAAGTGTAATATTATTATATTTCAAGTTAATTTTCAAATTTATAAAAGTTTAAGCATGTTTTTTACAAGGATGTGTGTTTATAAAGCAAGTTTTGAAAATATGAACACCTAACATTGGACTTTGAAAACACTCAAATTATGATTAGATTTTTTATTTGGACTTGAATGTTTGTCTTCAAGAGTTGAATTTTAAAATATTGACTTTTTTTACCTTTGACCTTTGAATTTAGGAAATTTGACTTTGATTTTGGATTTCAATTTGGCTTTAGCTTTACTTGAGATGTTTGACTTAACTTGAATTGTTTTGTAGTTAGACTTTGGCTTTTGAAAATGTTTGACTTGGTTTGAAAGTTAACCTTAATAGACCTTTGACTATTTAAGTTGAATTTGAATTTTGAATTTTGAAAATGTTTGACTTTGGTTGACTTAGAATGGTTGACCTTAGAAGAGTTGAGTTTGAATTGACTTGATTTATGATGTTTGACTAGTATATAAATTTGAAACAATTTGGGTTCAAATTAAAATTAGAATTTAGTTTAATAAGAACCTTATTTATTTTTCATATAAAATGGGTATCATGACAATACAACACTAACCTGGTAGTGTTTTTGTTGGACGTAATAACATTAGAAAAAGATAAAATTAATTAAAAATTGGTAAAAGTAATGTCTTATCACACAAATGTGTAATGAAAAAGTTTGAGATAAGATAATTTTGATTTGTTTGATGTGTAAAGTAAATCACATAAAATGGGTATAAGACACAAAAAATCAAAAACACATATACAAGAAAATCACTATTTTTAGTAGAATAATGGGTGTGTAATACAACTATAGCCCATGTATCTACCTCAAAATTAGTTGTATCATGTTAATAAATTAACACACATTTCAAGTGGTATTTTGTGAGATCTTATGGGAGGTTGGTTTCCATCACAATATAAATTATTTATGGCTAAAAGGTCTTAATATAAATATTTGATAAGGATTTCTAAATGATCCCAGATATACCTCACATTATGTGGGGATAAAAATTATGTAGTAGAAGAATAAATAATGAAAAATTTATGGGAGGGGGGGGGGGTTTATCCTCTTCAAAAAAAATCTTATTATGAAATCTTAGTGAAGTGCTACCTAAAATTTTGACTTGGAGGGTTATGTATGATAGTTTAGAGTTAGGGATAAATCCTTTATTTTTATAGAACCTTTTATGGGAAATTTAAAAATTATTTAGTGATAAATTACTTAAATTTATATCCCCATTAGATATATAAGGTTGATATATATGATGGGGAACTATTGTGACCAACACCTCCCTTTATTAGAGGAAAAAGGGACGTCTGCACTGCCAAGAATATGAAAACTCTCAATACTTAAATTGATCTCCTATTAATTCTTGTGAAAATAAAAATGTGTATGAAAATTTAATATAAATCAATAAAATATATTGTAGTACTATTTAAGTTATTTATTATGTTTTAAGATCTTTCACAGCTATTCATAACTTAAAAAGAGTTGGTCCCATTGCATTATTAAGTATTTTCATACTTAGTCTATTTTGGGTGTGGTAACTATTTTATGTATAAAACTCACATGCAAACATCTCTGAAGGTCTCAATCTTAAATTATTAGTTCCAAAACCATATTCCTAAATTCCAAGCTAACACTCTCTCAAAATCCATTTGGATGACAAGTGAACATCCCTTTACTTATGTAGATCTTTTAAATGACTCAATTTTTTTTCATTTTATAGATATTAGAGGTGTTAGAGTTTTAAAAGACCTAGGAGGAAAACAATAATGAGGATACAACATGAATTTAATGACACATGGAGGTGTTAGAGCTGTTAGATCCATGAGAGAAGCAAACCAACGAGAGGGTGCCATGTGTCTCTTGATACATCAAGGCATCAGATCCCTATGAGGCCTAAACTAATGAAGATGCACCACATGTCTCTTGAAACCAAATCCATAAAATATATAATAGCCTAAGTAGGCCCTAAAATATTTATAAAATCTATAGACCAAACCCTAACCTAGTCAATGGGTGAAACATTTACTTTTTATAAACCCAAGTGGTCAAATTGTACATGCATAATTGTCAAAACAAATAGCTCCTTTTGCACTTAGTAAAAATAGTAATAAATAGACTTGTTGAATTTATAAGTCACCCCTAACTTTCATGTAACTCAAAAATATTTTACAAAAGGATTTTGCACCTGCATAGTGATGAGTCCCTCAAATGAACTCACATGTAGATATATCTTATTATTCCCACACTCATCAGCTATAGTGGTTTTAATATATCAATTAAGTGTTGATCCATAGATATGATATGTTCATAATGTGTGACTCATATAAATACCCTCCACCACATAAATGACATGGAGGTTTAGAGGCAAAAAGCTTCCAGTCTTTAGATAGCACAGGAATAGGTGTGTAGGGAATAATTCCAAATCATGAGTACACCCAAGATATTTAATCTTATTATTCACTCTTATTCAAAATATTACTTATGACTCCATGATTTATTTATATGATAAATAACATAATTTAACTTTTGCACTCTCATGAATATCAGGCTATGATCTATACTACACACCACTCCCCTTCATTATAGAACCCTATTGTACGTAGAGTTGAGATGATAAAATCTAGAGGAATCTGCATAGCCTCCACATCAACAAATGGGTCTAGGTGGACTATAATATGATATTCATAGGTGAAGTTGATGGTTTTAATTGATTAAACATCAAAGAGTGGTCAAGTTAAGGGTGAAATTAAATGCAAAGGTGATTTTTAGGCTATTATAACATGAGAATGCAATCTCTTTTGATAGAGATCCCAACTGATTCTATCATCTCCATTTAATGATTTTAACCACCATTATAGTGGATTAAATTATAATAAATGGTACAAGGGTATCTCATTTACTATAAAATACCAAATCCCTTATTTTAAAAAGTTCAACATCTTTAGGCACCATTATAGTACTAAAATTTGTCCTCTAATAACCCTCTCTTGGTATAACAAAGTGTTATTTTTTTGAGCTTGGTGTATTATCTTAGACCTTGATATGAATAATAAATATTAACATTCCTTATTATTTTCATTATGTGTGCATTATTGGTTATTGATCTCTATCTATGGATGTTCATCCCTTTCATTGTTGTCCTCCCTTTTTGCATAGAATCAAAAATCATTGCAAGTCATCATTTGTGTATCTATAGGTCTATTAAGGCACTATATGTGGAACCTTTTTCATCCCTCTTAATGATTCATTGTGTTCCTTTACATCCATATGAAACACTTATGCATCATTCTTGGTTTGAATTTCATGTTTTTAGTCTCTTAGTCTTATTATGTTATTAAGCAAGTGAGGTGCTCATCTTGTTCTTGGTGCATTTCCACATTTCTATTTTATGAAATATCTTACCTCCTACCTCCCTTTTATTTTTAAATTTTAGGTTTATTATTATTTTTATATTTCATTCCACTCTTTATAGGTCTACATGTTGGTCCTAAACTAGGTGGACTTAGAATAAAAGGAATTTAACCTACTCTAGAGTTTAGTCCCAAGGAGCAAAAGAGTCCCATACATTGGGGGAAAATACCATTATTATAATGAGACATTAAATCACTCTCTAGAATGAAATTCAAAGGCACAGGGTGTATAAGTGATGCACATTAGTGCAAGTGAGATCCATTCAACCATGGGTGTATGTTTCAAGTGATAATAGTTTCTAGCATATTTTGTGGGACCACTAAAAGGATTTTTACTAAGGATTTGGTGTATCCTTGATTTATAGTGTTATAAACACATTTAAAGCATATATAAACTCCAATAATTCTAGTTCTCAAAGATTATCCCCTATATACTTGCTAAGTTAAACTAGGTTATTTACAAGAGGTGTTAGTATTCACGTCATTGAGTTTCTATACCCTCTAGGAGAAGAAGAGTTAGAACATCCTTGACCCTTGTGAGGAGGGCTAGTATTTCAAGATGACCTTCCCTTAGATATCAGTCTACTCCCTCATTTAATATATTTCTTACACATAGAGAAATACTATTCCCTATCCCCTTTATGGATGATCCTAAAAATCAACACTTTGTTCCCTTTAATAGAGGTAACCCATTGATCCTTCCCTAGTAGGATGATATTCCCTTCTTTACTCATAATATCATCCCTTTTTATATTGGAGAAAATATTAATACTCCAATAGAGTACATACAATAAATGTAAAATGTTTACTCTATTGATAATGTAATTGAGGATAATGTTATGGTATGACTCTTAGCCTCCTTTTTTAAAGGGAAGGCACTGTAGTAGTATCATAGTCTATGACCTGGTTCTATACAAAATTAGGATGAGTTGGGATCATCACTATATAAATAGTTTGAAGAGAGGAGTGACCATCTATGACTAATGGAACAAATCACGACCATCAAGAGAGATCCACATGAGCAGATGGTCAACTTCAACTTTAGATTTTAGAAAACCTAGGACTGAGTTCTAATATTGGCAAGGCTAAACCCTAACACTGTGTTCTTGTATTTTTTAAGGACATTAAACAATGATGTGTTTATAATGATCTAATATATGGGAGGTGTAGTACTTCCAGATACATATGAGGTTATTATGTGGATAGATAACTACTTAATCCAAGTAGGGAAAATCATGCCTAGGCCCCTTATGCCCTTATATCTTGAACCCCTAAGCACAGGTTCATTGGTTTTGCTACCCATTCTGAATTTAGTGCCCATTCCTATTGGTGCCAATCAACTAATTCCATCAACCTCAATTCCCCTAAGTGAGTTTAAAAAATTTAAATCTCTATTATAGATATTTAAAAATGATCTAGTATCACTCAAAAGGTAGCAAGTAAACTTAGGCCTTATCAATCCTTCAACCAATAATATTAATCAAGTAGGCTTCCCTAACAATATGGCACATCAGCCTAGAATGAGATTACATATAATATACCACCATATGCACCAAATCCAAATACTATGAGTACCT
This sequence comes from Torreya grandis, assembly GCA_037957365.1. Lineage (NCBI taxonomy): Eukaryota > Viridiplantae > Streptophyta > Pinopsida > Cupressales > Taxaceae > Torreya > Torreya grandis. Next base: position 984,409 of record JARHVA010004969.1, read on the forward strand.
CTAAAGCCATTATACCTATGCAAAACAAAATTGTGTAGGACTCTAAATGGTGCTTCCCTTGTAATCAACTACATAATCAAGACACATGTGAAAATATGGCCTTAAAATAGGCACTCATTATCTAAAACATGTTATAGCTAGATGTTTTAGTTCTATAGATGAGGAAATCCCAAGTATAGGTATAGGAACAAGATGAGTCTACTCTTGTAAACTAGTAGGAGGGTGATTTCAATTATGTGAATCAAAATGAAATACCTAGAATGACGAGCAACCCAGTTGCTTTTAATATGATATTTATAAAGAAGGCATCATGGAGAAAGTTTTCTCCTCTAATGAATTTTATTTTAGTGCCCTCAACTTTAGTACCTTCAATATATACACTTTAAATACCATGTTCAAATACACAAGACATAACACCTGTGAGAAACCCCCAAATGTGCATAGAAATGATAGTTCATAAATAAAGTTAGACTTAACCTCAAGATGGCTAATGAGTGTGAGAATAAGTAACCATTCAAAACGTACATATTAAAGTAACTCAAATTCCCTTTAACATAGTTTAGAAGATGAAAAACACTAGTTTGAATATTACCATGTGGGATGCTCTTATGATTCTTTCCAAAGGAATTGACTATAGGATGCCTTATAGGGCATCCAATCATGTGATTGATTACAAACCATGCCAATTGCACTCAAGAGCCTATGTGAACTAGAGGAACAAGTGTGAGAAAATGGTAGACCACCCCCATTCTACATCTCTATAATTATTGATAAACATCTCATAAGTAATTATATGATAGACTCAAGTGTGAGTAGTTTAGTAAAGCCAAAGAAGATTGAAGATATTTTGGGCATAACATATTACCCCATATCAAAAGAAGTCATCCAATTAGATAACACTATAGTAAGAACTATGGGAACCATTAGGGACTTGAGTCTCACCTTACATGCATGTTTGATCATCTCTAATACATAGGGCATCATAGTCATCAGCCTACCCCATACTTTTTTATTTTCTTCTCTCGAGACTTTACTTCAAAGGTGGGTGGATACCTATCCTTATATTAGTCACATGTGCTTCTCGAGACTAGATATGGGACTGAGGTGACCATCAAATCTGAGCCTGCTTCAAAGAATCACACATAACCATACACTTTTAGTCTACCTAATATAATTTTCACCTTATTTGATCAAGAGGAGAGTCCAATCCTCCATGAGATTTCCATGCCTCTTAAGGCAATTATAGATGATATGCTTGATGAGTGGGTGCATGCACACTATGAGTTTGATCCTTATGATAATGTAAGGGAGATAGGGCTAAGAACCTACTACATTATTAAAGAAGACATCTTGTTTCCATATCTTTTTAAGGTGAAAGAGGATCTCAAAGGTATGTGTCAATTATACTTTCATGGATCCTAGAGAAAAAATAGCATATGAGTCAGTGTCATCATGATCTCTAATCAAAAGGATAAATATTTCAATGTATTAAGATTATAGTTTAACTATAAAAATTATGTTTTTTAGTATGAGACATTGATTTAGGGTCTCTAATTGGCACAAAAGAAAGGGATTAAAGTTCTATAAACATTTGGGGACATCACACTCGTGGTAAACTAGGTCAAAGTGGAGAGTATGTCAAAGAATAGCTTGATGAAATATTACAAACATAGGGTGTGGGATATGATAGAGGAATTTGATGATTTCAATATTTGTTCCATATCAAGGGCATAGAGTGATGATGTTGATAGAGTCATGAACATGGGTGCATAGTATGACCTCCTATACAATATAAAGAGTGAGTCTGAATAATTCATAAAGATGGTGGTCAAACTAATAGTAATAGATAATGTAAAAAATTAGAAAGTGTTTGAGAGTGATGATCATATGATGCACTTCTTTCAAGACAAATCCAATCTCTATGCCAAGAATCAACCATAAATCCAAAACCAATATGATTAATAGATCATTAAACTTAAGTGGAAAAACTTACCAAAGGATTAGTAATTCTAGAAGACATATTCAACTCAAATGACTAGCTCAAGGGTGAGAAAAGGAACATAATAGTGAAGGAAGAAATATTCAGTCTAGTGGCCATGCCTAATGACAATCTCTTAAAGGTTGAGAAGATATGATCTCCAACTAAAATTAGAGAGTTCATTAAACTAATTAAAAATGTATGATGACATCTTTGTGTGGAGATACCAATACCTTAAAGGCTTTTATTTGGGTTTAACCTAGCACACTATCTAACTTGACCCAAACACTAAGCCCATTAGGTATAAGTAAACGTTGGTTAACCTAAAGCTCAAGCCCTTGATGAGGAAAGATATTTTAAATCTCATAGAGGCCAACATAATATTCCCACTCAAGCATTCCTCATGGGTGGCCAACCAAGTCTTAGTGCACAATAATATTGGAGAGATATGATTATGCATAAACTTCAAGGACCTGAACAAAACCTCCTTCAAAGGCCTCTACCCCCTCGTACCAATGGAGAATTTTTTTCAAATAGTCATAGGCACATAATTTTTTTCACTTCTTGATGGTTATTTGGGTTATAACCATGCAATTTTATGAGAGTGAGATTAGTTTAAAATGATATTCACCACTGAATGGGGTACTTTTACATACCAAAGGATGCCTTTTAGTTTGACAAACGTATGATATACCTTCTAGAAGGTCATGGATATGGAATTTAGGGGAATCCTAAATAACATCATCTTGGTTTACCTTGATGATATAACTATTTTTTTAAAGCATGCATCAGATCACTTCAATCACCTAGAAAAAGTTTTCAAAAAATGTCACAAATTTGGGATCTAAATCCAAACAAATGTGTGTTTGTAGTACATAAAAGTAAGTTGTTGGGACACATCATCTCTAAATAAGGAATCATAATAAATAAATAATGAGTCAAATTGATTTTGTCACTCTCTCTCCTAGACCACAAAAAGGGCCTCCAAAACTTCTTTGGAAATATTGACTTCACCAAAAGGTTTTTACTAAGCTTCACAACTCTAGTCAAACCTCTCATATTAATTCTAAAGAAGAGGGTCGCATTCAACTAGACCCAAGAAGGCCAAAAAAGTTTTGAGACCATCAATCACACCATCATAGAGACTCTCAAACTGACAAACCTAGATTATAACAAGTATTTTATCCTTTACACATTTAGTGGGATTGAAGGCATCTCATCAATCCTATCACATAGTAGAACAATGACCAACTAGAATAACCCATCACTTTATTTAATCAAACACTCAAATATTATGATCTACATTATATTTTCTTAGAAAATCACATCCTCATATTTGTGAGAGAACTCAAAAAGTTCAAGTATATACTCTCAAATAAAAAAATTTGATTCATGGTTTTGTACAAGAGTTCTTACTCGATAAAGACATTTATGAAAATAGAACTGGTTGGGTTATTAAGGTGATAGAGTATAATGTGGACATCTAGATCCATAAGATATTATGAGGAAAGAGAATCTATTAATAATTTACCAAGAATGAAAATTTTAAAGATAGGGTATTCCATTCATTATGCAAAGAAGAATCAATAAAATAAGAATATACCATAGATTCGATGTATAACACGATGAATTTACTTCAAACTAGCTCATATATTCCTAGCTTGAATAAGGATAAGCATAAGCACTTTAGTTTTAAATCCATTCCTTATATGCTCATTATTGGTGTGATGTTTAAAAGAGACATCAACGTATTTCTCTTAAGGTGTATAAAGTATTATTAGATACACAAGATTATCCAAGAGTTCCATGATGGACCACCAGGATGTCATTACTCACCCAAGACCACTAATATCAAAATCATGAGAGCTGGTTAGGAAATCAAAAGTTGGTATCCCTCACCCTATGACTAATTCAATCAAATCATACCTTGATTTATTGAGGTCTATATTTCATTTGGATGATAAACCCACCTTCAAGTGCTTGGCATAAGTGGATCCTTATGGAAATTGACTACTTCATCAGGTGGATAGAGTTAATGGTGCTCAAGGAGGATAAATAGGCATCCATCCTAGACTTCTACAAAGGCATTATAGTAAGGTTTGGTTTTCCATCCACCATTACCTTTAATAATGCATTAGACTTATTCATAACTAAAATTAGTGAGTGGGCATTCAAGTAGAACATTCATTTGATCACTTGAATTATTATCCTCAAGGTAATAGTTTAGTTTAATCCACTAATAAAAACTTTATTTCCATAATCAATTTAACCATGAAGGATAAGAAATTCTCTTGGCACACCAAACTCAAGACAACCCTCTAGGCAGATCAAATAATGCCCAAAAGAGTACTGGGTAATTATAAAATCATGCTAGTCTGTGGAAGGGAAGCATGGTTACCTACATCTCTCAAGTTACCTTCATTGGATATAGTGCATCAATTTTAATTATGAGGAGTTTATCCCATGATAATTTATTAAAATATGAAGAACTTAGAGCATAGGCCATGTGCATTACAAAGATCTTATAGGTGTAGACTAAAAGGACAATCGATAAAAAGGCCATTGATAGAGGCTTTAATGAAAGATACTTGATTCTTAAATGGGATACTGATAGAGTAATAAATAGAAATCACAATAATTTTGATGCTATATGGAGTGGGTTTTATGCCATAGTCAATTGTAAGCAAGTTGATGCATACTAGCTTATGAATCCAAATGGAGAAGTGTTACCCATCCCTGTCAATGGGGTTCACCTAAAGCATTATCTTTAATGATCATGAACACTCTTGTGAATAATATAATATATTATTTATTTCCCTATGTGTTATGTACACATGTTGTTTTTATTGTTGTTAGAATAATTCATTTCCTCCATATGATGGTACACATTTCTATTAGTTAGATTTACCTTTCTTATGAGTGTCATTCAACATAATTATTTGATTTATTTCTCCTTGTATATGGTATATTATTTCCTCCTAAATATATATGGTTTCCTATGCCTAATCACACACTTAAGATCAAATAGATCAAGGTTCTTGATGATTCTGTACCTAATGGATTGCCTCAAAAACTACTAGATTCCTACTTAGCAAGAAAGTGGCCTATAGTGGTCACCAAAAGTGTTTTATTTATAATTAAAAATTATCTTGCATGAAAATCATAAATATATTACAAAATTTTGATGTACCTATGTAGTTTTGAGTCCCTCAAACAAAATCATGTGCAGACACTTCCTGCCTATACCTATACTTACTAGTTAGAGTGGTTTTCACATATTAATTAAGTATTGATATACACCTATGATATGTTACCAATGTATGCCTCATATAGATATCCCACATGCCATAAATTATGTTTAATATCAAAGGCAAAAATCTCCTAGTCTTTGGATAGTGTAGGAAGAGGTGCATAGGGAGTAGTTCTAAATCATGAGGAGTGCACCCAGAATCTTCAATCTTCTTGAACACTCATATTAAAAATATTACTTATGCCTCTATGATGAAGTTATATGAAAAATAACATAATTTTACTTATATTATTTCATAAATCTTAGGCTATGATATGTGCTACACATTACTCCCCTTCATTATAGAACCCTGCCACATACAAAGATGACATGACAAAATTTAGAGGAATCTACATAACCTGCATATTAGAAAATGGGTCCAGGTGAAATGTTAGATTATATTCATAGGTGAAGGTAGTGGTTTAACTCAATTATAGATTAAATATTGGTCAATTTAAGGGAATAATTAAACACAAAGGCAACTTTCAAGCTATCAGAGCATGGGCATGCAATCTTTTCTGACAGAGATCCCAACAACTTCTTCCATCTCTATTTAATGATTGTAACCACCCTAATAGTGGATATAATTATAATTAATGACCTATGGGTATATCATCACCTATAAAATACTATTTCCTTATATTGTGTACCAACATGCATAATCTTTAAAAATCTTAAGACCTTGAGATTTTAACTAAAGTTGTTTTCACATCTATTTTATTATACATTTCTAGCTATATATTTCTTTTAATTTAATTCAAATTTAAAAGGAATTATAATATATTTTTAAACATGTTTTAAGTGAAATGTAATTTCAAATATAGAATAAGATATTATAAATACATCAAAATAATTTTGAGTGTTGAATAGAGAGATTGGCTTTATTTAGAGGAAAAATTGTTCATGTAATGTTTTTCAAAAATGGCTGATAAGAACATTTTGGTGTACTATTTTAGAGATCACATCAAATGGGATTTAGCTTAAAATTTCATGAAGGAATACACATGTCATAGGAACATAATGGTTTAATATTTGAAGTCACATGAGTTTCCAAATATATATATATATGGACAAATGAAATCACCATACTAGGGAGATTTGACAATTTTCATACTTAGCCAATTTTTAATCACTTTTGTCAAAATAGGCTCAACAATATTTTATGATGAATTTAGTAAAATAAAATAAAATTTTATGAGGCTAAAATTTTACATATAGAAATAAAAATATAAGGATAACATAGTGGTTCAATATTAGCAGTAAAATAATTTTTAAATCAAATGCTATGGCCACATGAATTCACCCTACTAGGTAGATTTGATAGTTTTCATACTTAAGCCAATTTTCAGTCACAATTGTCAAAATAGGTCGTCAATACTACTTAGTGATGAATTTAGTACAATAATATCAAATTTTATGAGGCTAAAAATTTTCATACATAAATCCAAATATAAGAACATAGTGGTTCAATATTCACAGTATAATGATTTTTAAATAAAAAATTATGGCTCCAAAAAATTAGCATATCAGGCAGATTTAACAATTTATGTAATTAACTAAATAAATTATTTTGACATAGATAATATTATTTGAGCTAAATAACATTATTTAAGGTTAGAAATATTTATTTAAAATTAGAAAATTTTATCTAAATCTCATGAAAATTTGGTGGAACAAGTCAACTAAAGTTATTTTGAAGTGGATATTTATTGTAAAAATAAATAAAAATAAAGCATGCAATTTGGATGAAAATTCCATGCAAACTTTTATTAATTTTAGTGGGGTAAAGTTATAAATATAATTAACTCTTAATGTGAACTATGCATTAGTGGTTGTTGTCCACTTAGATTTGTTATTAATAATTTGTATTGAGCTCATTATTTTGAGAGGAGAATTTTGGTTATTCAAATTAATAGGAAATTCAAAGAAGTTCTAATTGACTTGATCTTTATGTGAAAATCTTGATTCTTCTCCAATTTTATGTAATTAAAGTTTTATTTTCTTGATTTTTTTATTTAGTAATTTAAAGTGTGTAATAGTTATAGATAATTCCTTTATGTTATTAGTGATATAAGTTGATTTAAGATGTACAACAACTATAGGATAATTATCAAGTATTATTGATTGTATGAAATTAAGTTGACTATTTAAAAAAATTTAGTGTGTAGAAGTGCTTTCTATGATATAGTTTTCTCTGTGTTAAATAGTTACCTTAAACATCTCTTTAATTTAAGTTATAATCTTTTGACTAAGGGTGTGCAATAGCTATCCTAGAAGAAGAAACCTTTAGTTGAGAACTTTTTAGTTTACCATATCTTATTACCTCATACTTCCTAACTATGTTTATTTGTGTGTGTGAAAAAACTACTCACAACAATCATTAGTTTCCAAAACACTTTTCCACAAAGAAACTAGCCTTGGAAGTAATCCCTTGAGACCGTAGAGCCTCCATTTTTTGCCCTACCATTCCCTATTTTTTGTGTTTTTTATGAGATCTTATTATTTTAATATAGCATAATTGTAAATATATGTTCTTAGATGTTAATTTAATCACTTGAGTAAATTTACCTTTATGAGATGAAGGTCACATGCAACTATTCAACCACTTGGTTAATCTAAAGCTACATACCTAAAACTCGTGCCCTAGAGTGGAGTTCATATCCATTGAGATCCTAAGACATTAGAAGTTATCTTGTTATCTATGGTGTAAAAAAAAAAATCATCAACACATTCATTGTAAAAAGATCAACATATTTAGGCACCATTATGCTACCAAAATTTACCCTCCAAGAACCCTGTCGTAGTATAGTGAAGCTCTATTTATTTTAACTTATTGTATTTACTTAGACCTTGATATTAATGATAAATATTACTATTATTTGTTATTTATGTTATATGTGCATTATTGGTTATTGATATCTATCTATGGATGTTGATCCCTTTCATTGTTGTCCTCCTTTCGCACCTTTGTGTAGAATCAAAAATCCTTACAAGTCATATTATGTGTACGCATAGGTCTACTTAGGTGCTATTTGTGGACCATTTTTCATCCCTCCTAATGTTGTGTTATGTTCCTTTACCTCATGAAACACTTATGCATCATGCCTGGTTTGAATTTTTTATTTTTGGTCTCTTTGTCTTATTAGTCATTAAGTGGGTGAGGTGCTCATGTTGTTCTTGGTGCATCAACACATTTATATTTTATGAAATATCTTACCTCCTCCCTCCCTTTTCCTTGTCAATTTTAGGTTTAATTCTAGCTATATATTTCATTCCACTCTTTAAAAGTCTATGTGTCTATCTTGAACTAGGTGCAATTAGAATAAAAGGAAGATAACCTAATCCAAATGTTCATCCCAAGGAGCACAAGAGTCCCACACCTTAGGGGATGATCCCATTATTACAATGTGACATTGAATTGCTCTGTAGTGCATAAGTCAAAGGCAAAAAGTGTGAAAGTGTGGTGAATCAGCATGAGTGAGAGCCATTCAACCATGGGTGCATGTTTCAAGTGACTACAGGACTCATCACTTTTTAAATGGCATGTGTCCAACCCTAGATATGGTCATAGTTCCATAAGGGATAGAATAGGCACTTCTTATCATATTTCCATCTTCTATTGGCTTAGCTAATGATATCATGATTTGATAATCATAGGGGTCCATAATCATAGATTAACATAAATAGGGTGCATTTTCCAAATGTAAAATTAATTCCAATTTTAGAAATGACTAATTTGGAAATCATACCTTCAACATAGAGTTTAATTATCATAAAATGATCCCACCATATCTATTACTATCAAAATATCATATATCTCTATAAGGTCCCATCTAACCTATACAATAGTATCTATCTTTTGCTTAGCCAAATTATTTTGATATCTCTACTTTTATTTCCTTCTATATATGGTATAAGAGTGCCACTTTGGTAATCATGTGTATGGTTTTATGTTATTAAAATTTATTTTGAAATCTTGAATTATTTTAAAACATTTGAGGATTTTGTCTTTACAATTCATAATTTAGGGTTTTCAACAAATTTAGGCATCTTAAAGAATATCAAAAACCTCAAAAAAAATATTGTGGGGGGGGGGGGGGGGGGGGCAGCGGCATTTCTTAAAAATCAAGGGCATTACTATTTTTTGAGGTGTTTTTTTTGTACAAGGTTTGTACATCAAAAGGAAGCCTTTCATGTAGTGTACAACCTATTCCTTCCATTTTTCATTGCCAAGATTATTCTCTAGTGGATGTTTTCTTTTTTCATATATAACTATAAGATTATGGTGTTATTATGTTAGATCATCCCTTATTTTTATTGGATTAGAGAAAATTATTTAAAGGCCATTTAATCTCTCTATTAAAGAACTGGTTAACCAAAGATTCATCAAGAGGCAAGTACATGTGATCCATGTTTTAATTTTAAGGTGAAATAATAGTTTGACAATGTGTTTGTGAATCTTGGTATGTGGTGAGTATTTTGTTCTAGGCAAAGATCTTGATGTGTAGAGGCTTATGGCTATATTAAATCCATGTAAGTTGAGTGACTATTGTTGACAAACCTACATGTTTTTCATCCTTATAATTACTTGAATCAATCAATAGACCTATCTTTAATCTCCCATGATGCCTTCTAAAGCTAGTTTTCCCTACCTAGTTTCTAATCATAAATTTTAGATAATGATATGTCTTACCTTAGATCTACACAATATCTATTTGTGCTTTCTTAGTTGGTCATTTAACTGGTAGGGCTTCTCTTTCTTGAAACCCCTTTTTTTTGCATGCAAGTTATTTTAACTATCACCCTTGAAGGAATTCATGGCATTTCTCCCATTTTAGTATGAAAAAGTTTTTTAACCTTTTCAAGAGTAAAAAGTGTAGTTTGCTTTGCTCTAAGGTCATTTAATTCTACTGAATTTATAAGTGCATTTTTTGGAAGAGAAATTAAAATAATGGTATTTATTATTTATAAACAATTTAGTATTATTTTAAGGGTAGTGGAGGAGATTAACTTGTGGGGGATCAATATTTTCATGGGAGCCTTTTTTATTATTTTTAAATTAAAATATAATACATTATGACTATTATTTTAAAAATATGGGAACTTTTTTGTTTTTTAAATGTTTCATATTTTCTCTCAATGAAGACTAGAGGGTGAGGTCTATTTTGGCAAGTGTCCAAACCCCCTTACATTTAAAAAAATCATTTCTCTTTCTATATTTTGATCACTTTATATACTACTCTTGGATGCATTTTTGGTTGAGTTTAATGTCCTTATTTGTTTTGAGAAACTCATCTTTTAGACATTTGCACTAGTTTCTCTAGATTTTCTTCAATGTGATCGATGTCTTTTGAGCATTGCATTGATTTAGGGGGGGTCACCATTTCATAGTTTAGGGTTAATGTACTATGTTTTGAGTTACTCTTTATTTCTAATTTCACTTTCATTTTTTTAACAACAATAACTTCAAATACAACCAATATAATTTATTTTTGCATAATAGATACAAGATCAATTAATCCATTAATTCCATTTAAATAATATGAATGGAAAACCAAAATTAAATTTTTAATAAGCAACAGTGGTTTACATCATATTATAATGGGCAATGGAATCAAACCTAATACAATAGCATAAAAAGTTAAGTGGTATAACCACTGTGATGAAGCCTATGGGTTGTTTTGTCTTTCTATGTTTCTTGATGTTCTCTTTCAATTAAAACCTACTAAATATCCTAATTAAATGTAGAACATCTTAGAAACTATTTTAGATTAGCTACATGTGTTGATTTTTCATGAACTTGAAAATGAGCTTATCAGCCTAAGTCCTAACAACTTTGACACCCTTCAGGATTTCTTCACTAAGTTCAATTCCTTGAGATTACAATTGAAATAATGTGGAATAAAGAATAAATATGAACAAATTATTCCTTCTATACTCTCTAATTTAAGTCCTAATTAATTAGTTGTTGTCTCTACTTTCCATGCCACTAAAAGTGCTCTAGGCACTACATGTAAAATGCCATCTTTAGATTCTATTATTGTCAAATTGACTCAAAAGAAAGATAAGTTAATATAGATGGGTACATTAAATTACAAAAAACATCAAGCCTTATTTACTGAGAAAGTAAAATCAAAGACTTCAAATAAAGATAAAAATAAGAATAATAAGGATCAAGAGAAGAAGAAAGAATCAATTTCTACCAAAACAACTACTAAAACCTCCTCTTCCAATGATAAACCTAACAAAGAGAAAATTAAGTGTGCCTATTATAATAAAATGGGCATGATGAATACAAATGCATGAAGAAACAAATTGATCACCTAACTCATCTTCTAGATGAAAACAACAAAGGTATTCTTGAGTCTATCAAGAAGAAATCATCAACTCAATATTCTTATAAGACAAAAGGCAAAGGAAAATAAGAAGAAAAAGGAAAGGCTCTTATAGAAGTTATAGATCCAACCTATTCATGGGTTATTGAATTTGGTGCTTCTCACCACATAAGATCTTTATAATTTGATTTTTCTTGTATAGAGCCTTGTAGCATGTCTTTTGTTAGTTTGGGTGATGACACTTTAGTAGAAGTTACAAGGAGAGGATATGTTGTAATGGATGGAGGAACATTCAATAATGTTATAAGTGCTCCATCACTTTCAAATAATCTCCTATCAATGTACCAAATCATTCACATTAGTAAGGGAATGAGGGTATAATTTTCCCTAGATTCAATCACAATGATAAAATTGCATAATGATTTTACAATGGAAGTGGGTAGGGAAGATCACAAATCTATGTTATATACCTTCTCACATTTTCACCTAATTCTTCTTTAACTAGATTATTGACTCATTCATATGGAGTTAAAACACTTTGGCATAATTTTTTAGCCACCTCAATTAACTTTACCTATAAAAACTCAACAAGAATGATATGGTAATAGGCTTACCTTGTGTCTATCTATATAAGGATCTTTGTGAGAGTTGTACCCTTGGGAAGCAACCAAAAGATAAATTTGATAAAGGTAAATCTTGAAGGGATTCATAGGCATTAGAGTTAGTATAAAGTGATGTATCTAAGCCTTTTCCCAATCTATATTTCATAAGTGATAAGTATGTCCTTACATTCATTGATGATTTCTTGAGATACACATCAGTTCATTTCCTTATGCAGAAATTTAAAGTTTTTGACAAGTTTTGGGACTTCAAAGTTGTATATAAAAAAATAGAGAAATCCATAAAGATTATTTGAATAGATAATGGAGTGAGTATGTATATAGCATGTTTGAGTAGTTTTCAATAGAGGGGATTGATTTTTAGTGTAAATTTCCATATAGTCCTCAATAAAATGTAGTTGTATAATGTAAGAAAAGGTCCTTGAAAGAGATGGATAAATTGTATGATTCACTCTAAGTCACTTGCACCACAATACAAGGTCAAAGACATTAATTATGTCTACTACATTCATAATAGGGTTCCACATAAAGATCTAAAAGGTATAAATCCATTTGAATCTTGGCATAATAGGAGATATCCATCTATGACACACAACTAAACAAGAAACATAAGGCTATGAAAGCTTAGAGTAAGCCTTGTATCTTTGTAGGTTATCTATATGCTGTCAAGGTGTACTGACTTATTCATTTGTCTACACATGATCTATTCATTGAGATAAGTGTTTAATTTAAGGAGAGTCCCATAGAATTGACACTTGATACTTATCCCACTTCATTAAACTCACTTGTATTTGATTTAGATGATTTATATCATCTTAAGCACATTCTATAGGCTGAGGAAACTTCTTATAGTTCTAATAGTGAGAATAGTGATGGGGACTCATATTAATCCACATCTAGCCATAATTTATAGGATGATGTGTCTCTACATGAATCATCCACTTATGTTCCTCTTTGGGCTAGGAAAACACTATAGAGTATAGGTACATGGTTTGGTGATCCATTAAATTTCAAGCATTAAATTTAGAGTTTTAGAATGGGCCATATGATTTATATGTGTCTATATCATATCCATAGACTTTTTAGGAATCATAAGGTATTATTGAGTAGGATTATACCATGCATGAGGAGTATAAATCCTTAATTAAGAATCACAATCAGGATTTGACACTTATTCCTAAGGAAATAAAGATAGTTTGATGTAGATGGATATGTCAAACTAAGTATAAAATAGATGGGTTTATTGACATGTTGAAGGCATGGTTGGTTGCCAAGGGTTTCTCATAGGTGACTGAAATCAACTACATAGATACCTTATCACCATTCACCAAGATGAACTTATTCATATTTACACATCGTAGTGATGGATCTAATCATTATGATGTTCATCAGATGGACATGAAGAGTGCCTTCATTCATAGTGATCTTGAGGAGGATAATTACATGGAGAAGCCTCCTAGATTTGTTGATGATTATTACTTTATATTTAGACATTAAAAATCCATCTATGGCCTCAAATAATCCCCTCAAGCTTGGTACACCAAGATACATCCCTTTCTTATTTTAGAAGGATTCACCAGTTGTTATAAAAATTTGAATGTCTATCTCTTGAAGAAGGATGATTCTTTATTAATTATGGTTCCTTATGTTGATATTTTGATCAATGGTAGATATTATTCCTCAATTTTAGTGGTGAACAAGTATTTTCAAGAAATATTTTTCATGATAGAATTAGGATTGTTACACTACTTCTTTGGGATTTAGATTTCTCACTCCAAATCAATGATTACTCTTGCACAACCTAAGTATTCTCTAAATTTACTTGATCAATTTCATATGGATGATTTTAATCTAACTCTAAATCCATTTATATGTGGAGTCAATATTGAGGCATATTTTACTTCACCTTTGGTTGATATTGCCTTGTATCGACAACTTATGCATAGCCTTATCTACTTGACACATACCCAACTTGACATATCATATGTAGTGGGCCTAGTCTCCAAATTCATACATGAACCCCATGAGCTGCACTAGAAATAAACAAAGAGGATATTTTACTACATTTAAGGAACACATATATTCATGATTCACTACATAGCTAGAACTGACATAGATTTGATTAGATATATTAACTCAGACTGGGTTGGTGATATTTAGAATCACAATTCCACTTTAGGTTATAGTTTATCCATTGGCTTAGGTTTGATAAGTTGGTCAATCAAGAAGTAGAATGATATTAACTTATCATCTACCAAGGTAGAGTATAGGGGGATTTCAATGCTAATACTAAGGCCATATGACTATAGGGTATTTTCATAGATTTTGATGTCTAGTTTAGATGAGAAACCATCATCTACTATGATAGCCAAAGTACTATATAAATTTGTTAAAAATTGGTTCAACATTAATAGACAAAACAAATAGAGATTCATATGCACTTCATCAAATATCCCATTCATGGGGACATAGTTGATATGATCTATTGTTAGGCTATAGAGTAGATTATAAACAACGTTACCAAACCTTTATTAGATAAAAAGTATCTTCACTTGTGATATTTTCTTGAGGTTATGGACACTACATCATCATCTTCTGTGTGGGATTTATAGCCTCTTTTTTATGTCTCTCTTTTGGGGGGAGTTTTTCCTATGAATTTTCTCCTTTTCTCTACTTTATGAGAGATTGATTTGTATATGGGTGCCTCATCATGCCTCATTTTTGGGACTCATTATTTTACATTGTGTACCTAATATATGATTATGGTGGGATGTTAGAGTATGGGTTTTCTTTTTTCCCATATTTATTTATTATGGTATTTTTTCCATCACTTAGTGTTTTCCTACTTTCATGGAGAATATTGCTTAGGTGTACAGGTTGACCAGTTGACGAGTAAGTAACTCCCTTGAATAGATATTATAGGTATAGGAGTTACTCCTTTATTATTTCCACTATTAAACACATTTTTTAGAGGAGTTACTATTCTATTATGGGGTTCTTTTGACCACCTTTTATGGAGGAGTTACTCAACACTCTCCTATTTTTACTTCTCATATTTGTGATATTCATTAATGGAAGATTGGTTTTAAATCTAATATCTCTTTGAAATATTATCATATTTGATTTAATTTGTCTTAGATTTGTGTGGTGAGTGCTTGTTTTTATCACACTATCATAAACCTATACATTCACATGATCTAGGGATCTTAGACACAAATATGATGTTCCTATGTGTAAATCTCATTGGAGACTTGTTGATCTCTTTTGGATGTAGTATATCCATTATGTACTTACCCAATACCAAATTTAGGATTTTAAACATCTATGGGATCATATTCAAATAGTATTAGAACCTCCTAGGGTGCACCATCACTTATGACAAGGATCTCACTGATTCTTAGACCAAAACCCTTAACATTTATGAACTCTTATAGGATTGGGATGAGGACCATGTTCATTGGGTAAAGAAATAAAAATCTAACTCCTATAAAATTAGGACATTCCAAAGGAGAGTGCATACCAGTATGATACTATTAAACTAGCTATATGGGTCAAGTGGCATGATGCACATTAACAAGTTTTGGGTTCTCCTCTTGAGCAACATTTTGAGATCAACTACATACAGACCTTATCACCAGTCACCAAGATTAACTTATTTATACTTATACTTGGTATTGATGTATCTAATCATTGTGATGTTCATTAGATGGACATGAAGAGTTCCTTTCTTCATAGTGATCTTGAGGATGATAATTACATGGATAAGCCTCTTGGATTTGTTGAGGATTCTTACTTTCTATGTAGACTCTAAAAATACATCTATGGTCTCAAACAATCCCCTCAAGCTTGGTACACCAAGATACATCCCTTTCTTCTTTCAAAAGTATTCACCAGATGTTATTTATATTTAAATGTCTATCTCTTTTAGCATAATGATTCTCTCTTAATTATGGTTCCTTATGTTGACAATATTTTCATCAATGGTATCTATTATTCTTCAATTTTAGTGGTGAACAAGTTTCTTTAAGAAATATTTTTCATGATAGACTTGGGATTATTACACTACATCCTTGGGATTTAGATTTCTCACTCTAAATAAAGAATTTATCTTGTACAATGTAAGTATGCTCTAAATTTACTTGATCAATTTCATGTGGATGATTGTAATCTAACTTAGAATCTATTTTTATTTGGAGTCAATCTTGAGTCATACTATACTTTAGCTTTGGTTGATGTTGCCTTGTATCGATAAATTATGGTAGCCTTATCTAGTTAATACTTACCAAACTTGACATATCATATGTAGTGGGCCTAGTCTCTAGATTCATAAATTAACCCCATGAGACATACTAGAAATCAACTAAGACGATATTTCACTACATTTAAGGATCACATAGATTCATGATTCACTAAAGAGCTAGAACTAACATGGACTTGATTGGATATATTTAATCAAACTAGGCTGGTGATATTTATAATAATAATTCCACTTTAGGTTATAGTTTCTCCATTGGTTTAGGTTCAATTAGTTGGTGAATAAAGAAATAGAATGATATTAATTTGTCATCTACCAAGACATAGTACATGGGGATTTCAGTGTTGATACTACGGCCATATGACTTTAGGGTATTCTCACATATTTTGGTATCTAGTTTAGATGAACCACCATCATCTACTATGAAAGCGAAAGTACTATTTAATTTTTTTTAAAAATGGTTCAACATCAATAGATAAAACATATAGAGATTCGTATGCGCTTCACCTAATATCCTATTAATGGGGACATCATTGATCTGATCTATTTCTAGACTATAGAGTAGATTGTAAACATATTTACCAAACCTTTATTGGATAATAAGTATCTTCACTTGCAATCTCTTCTTGAGGTTATGGACACTAAATCATCATCCTCTATGGGGGCCTTATAGCCTCTTTTTTATCTCTCTTTTGAGGGGAGTTTTCCTATGGATTTTCTCCTTTTCTCTACTTTATGAGAGACTGATTCGTACATGGTTGCCTCATCATGCCTCATTTTTGGGACCCATTTTTTTATATTGTGTACCTAATATATGATTATGGGGGGATGTTAGAGTATGGGTTTTCTTTTTTCCCATATTTATTTATTATAGTATTTTTTCCATCACTTAATGTTTTCCTACTTTCATGGAAAATATTGCTTAGGTGTACAGGTTGACTAGTAAGTAACTCCCTTGACTAGATATTATAGGTATGGGAGTTACTCCTTTATTCTTGCCTATATTGACAAAATTTTGTAGAGGATTTAATAATCTATTATGGGGTTATTTTGACCACCTTTTATGGAGGAGCTACTCAATACTCTCCTTTTTGTACTTCTAATATTTATGAGATTCATTAATGAAAGATTAGTTTTGGATCTAATCTCTCTTTACAATAGTATTGTATTTGATTTAATTTATCTTAGAGTTATGTATTGTGTACTTGTTTGTATCACACTATCACAAACCTATGCATTCACATGATCTAGTGATCTTAGACATAAATCTGATGTTCCTATGTGTATATCTCATTAGCAACATATTGATCTCTTTTAGATGTAGTATAACCATTATGTACTCACCTAATACCAAATTCAATATTGTATACATATATGGGATGATATTAAAATAGCATTAAAACCTCTTAGAGTACACCATAACTTATGACAAGGATCTCATTGATGCCTATACCAAAAACCATAACATCTATGAAATCTTAAAAGATTAGGCCAAGGACCAAGATCATTGGGTGAAGAAAGAAAACCTGACTCTTATGTAATTAGGAAATTCCAAGAGAGAGTGCTTACCAATATTATATTATTAGACTAACTCTATGGGTCAAGTGGCATGATGCACTTCAACAAGTTTTGGGTTCTCCTCTTGAGCATCAATATGAAATCAACTATATAGAGACCTTATCACTAGTCACCAAGATGAATTTATTCATACATACACTTTCTATTAATGCATCTAATCATTCTAATGTTAATCAGATGGACATAAAGAGTGCCTTTCTCTATAGTGATATTGAGGAGGAGAATTTCATGGAGAAGCCTCCTATATTTGTTGAGGATTATCACCTTATATGTAGACTCTAAAAATAGATCTATGGCCTCAAATAATCCCCTCAATCTTGGTAAACCAAGATACATCCCTTTATTATTTTAGAAGGATTCACTAGATGTTATCTAGATTTGAATGTCTATCTCTTATAGTAGGATGATTCTCTATTAATTATGGTTCTTTATGTTGATGATATTTTGCTCAATGGTAGCTATTATTCTTCAATTTTAGTAGTGAACAAGTCTCTTCAAGAAATATTTTTCATGATAGACTCATGATTATTACACTACTTCCTTGGGATTTAGATTTCTCACTCCAAATCAAGGATTACTCTTGCACAATGTAAGTATGCTCTAAATTTACTTGATTAGTTTCATGTGGATGACTGTCAAACAACTTTGAATCCATTTCTATTTGGAGTCAATCTTGAGGCATATTGTACTTCACCTTTGGTTGATTCTGACTTGTATCAACAAATTATGGGTAGCTTTACCTACTTTGCACATACTTGACTTGACATATCATATGTAGTGGGCCTAGTCTCTAGATTCATACATGAACCCCCTGAGTTGCACTGGAGATCAACTAAGAGAATATTTTAGTACATTCAAGGAACACATAGATTCATGATTCACTATAGAGCTAGAACTAACATAGAATTGATTGGATATATTAACTTAGACTTGGGTTGGTGATATTCAAAATCATAATTCCAATTTAAGCTATAGTTTTTCCATTGGTTTAGGTTTGATTAGTTGATCAAGAAAGAATTATAATGATATTAATTTATCATCTACCAAGGTAGAGTACAGGGGGATTTCAATGCTGATACTAAGGCCATATGACTTTAGGGGATTCTCACATATTTTGGTATCTAGTTTAGATGAGCCACCATCATCTATTATGATATCCAAAGTACTATTTGAATTTGTAAAAAATTGGTTCAACATCAAAAGACCAAACACATAGAGATTTATATGCACTTCATCAAATATCCCATTCATAGGGACATATTGATCTAATCTATTTCTAGACTATAGAGTATATTGTAAACATCTTTACCAAACCTTTATTAGATAATAAGTATCTTCACTTGTGATCTCTTCTTTAGGTTCTAAACACTACATCATCATCTTCTTGGGTGCATTCTAGCCTATTTTTTATGTCTCTCTTTGTGGCGGGGGGGGGTGGGGGGGTTCCTATGGATTTTTTCCTTTTCTCTTCTTTATGAGAGATTGATTTTTACATGGGTACCTCATCATGACTCATTTATGGGACACATTTTTTTTACATTTTACACCTAATATGTTCTTATGGGGTGATGTTAGAGTAGGGGTTTTATTTTTTCCTATATTTATTTATTATGGTATTTTTTCCATCACTTGGTATTTTCCTACTTTTATGGAGAATATTAATGAGGTGTACAGGTTGACCAAATGACTAGTAACTCCCTTGACTAGATATTATAGGTATGGGATTTATTCCATTATTATTGCCTCTATTGACCATATTTTGTAGAGGAGTTAATATTATATTTTGGGGTTCTTTTGACCACCTTTTATGGAGTATTTACTCAACACTCTCCTATTTTTACTTCTCATATTTGTGATATTCATTAATGAAAGATTGGTTTTGGATCTAATCTATCTTTAAAATATTCTCGTATTCAGTTCAATTTAGCTTGGAGTTATGTGTTGTGTGATTTTTTGTATCACACTATCATAAACCTATGCATTCACATGATCAAGTGATCCTAGACATAAATATGATATTCTTATGTGTAGATCTCATCGGCAACCTATTGATCTCTTTTGGATGCATTATAACTAGTTTTTACTCACCCAATACTAGATTCAAGATTGTAGATATATATGGGATGATATTCAAATAGTATTATAACCTCCTAGAGTACACCATCACTTATGACAAAGATATCATTAATGCCTAGACCAAAACCCATAACATCTATGAACTCTTACAAGATTGGTCCAAGGACCAAGATCATTGGGTAAAGAAAGAAAACCCCAACTCCTATACATTTGAGACATTCCAAGAGAGATCACATACTAGTATGATACTACTAAACTAGTTATATGGGTCAAGTGGCATGATGCATGTCAAAAAGTGTTGGGTTATCCTCTTGAGAATCATTATGAAGGGAAAGGAGGTTCTATATTTTTGGAGCTTCATTGCCTTCAACCTCATCCAATAGGTAAATGAGGTATGCATGAAAGGGAACTTTTACATAATGTCATACATTATGAGTATTATCTACACCACCATATAATTCAAGAACTCAAATATCCATCAATGGGTACTAATGGGGTTTTTGGTGCTCATATTTAGATACAAAATCTACATCCACCACTTTTGAAATCACATCTTGGATATTTGTGACCACTTTTACCCTATTTTATATTAGGTAATTAATGAAAGTTTGATGCCAAGGATATTAGATGAGATGAAATATTCCCTCTAACCTATTGGATTATATTATTACTATAAGGAATTGTACCATAATTAGGGTGGAATTAAGTATAAAGGATCCTATATTGCTACCACACATAGTCTTAGACTACTTGATAGAATAGGACATAATTTACCAATTAGCCAATGATGTCTTGACTCTCTAATTTGGTAGGAGAAAAAAGGTCTATATAGTGTTTCCCATGGTCATTGATCACCTAAAATATAAAAAAATGAATGTAATTCAATCTATGGCCCAACACATAGACTCATTTAATCTAGGTAAGGTAAAACGTCGATAGTGGGATCCTCAAGGTGTAGTACATGCTAATGTGAAGAAATACCTCCATGCCTTAATACCACATACTAGAAAAAGGGACACCTTGATGATGTAATTGAAATTAACCCATGATATGTGGTGAGGTAATTTAAAAATTAGAAGTAACAACCTGATAGAAGACCCAAGAATAAGTAGAATTTGGGCCTATATTAGAAGAGATATATGTTCCTCGATATTTGCCTATAGGGAAACCATTTTTCCCATAGAAAGCCCAAAAAGGAAATTATTAAGGTATCGATTATGGTGAAAGGGATCTCTCAAAAAATACTAAAATGTGTTCCAAATGCTATAACTCCTTCAACTTCAACATCTATGTCTCCTATGGCCATCTCCCAAGCAAGCTAGTCCCAAGCTATTAGTTCTCTTCATTTTACAAGTAGCTTGAATTTAAAATGGAACCCACCTCAAGATTATATTACAATGTCTTCAAAGGTTTAAAATCCCACTTCCTTCTAGACTAATCAACCCATTATTACTCCTCTTAATTTTTCATCCCAAATACTACATAACCCCATTGTGATCCCTTCTATGACAACCTTGGAAAAAAACTAGGCCCCTTAGCTCCATTAGTTGTGGATTCATTCCATGTTATGAGTTTCCTAGACTAGATTCTAAATTAATATATAATGAATCCTCTTGTGACAACCCATACAATCTACTAGTTCCACTTGGCCATCTATCTTTAATAATATTTGGTTCTATAATCTTACTCATTTGTCTAAGATTTCTTGTGGCCTGATTATGACCATATTAAACCCCATAGACATGGTCTACACCATCAATAACTCTTTTTCTAATAATTTAGGTTGTATTAACCCATCATAGAGCATGAATCCTAGTTTTTACTATGTTCTTAGTGTCTTTGATAATTGCATTTATCCCAACAACATAAATGGCACATATGACAATCGATTCTCCCAATGTTTGAGATACTTTGGTGGTTCCTGTGACTTCTAGTGCTCATATTTTCATATATCCCATAGGTCATACCACATCATTAGGCCTCACAATAACCACTCAACACCCATAAGCTTTAGCAAGGGTTGATTCTACTACTACTACAACTACTACTACTTTAATATCTACATCATGGATAAAATTGAGTAAGACCCCCCCAAAAAAGTAGAGAGTATTACTCCTAGCCAACATATACATCTACCCAAAATGTATGAAGCTCATAATATGACCCATATATGTATCACCCAAAGCCACTAAAGATTTAAATTTTACTAGACATTTTACTTATATAACTAAATACTCATTTCTTTGATGCCATTGTATCTAAGGTCTCCATGAATCCAAATTAATGGCTACCTCATATATTCCCTTAGGCTTCCTCTTTTGTGTTTCATCCCTTTGATCCCATGCCACTTCCCACACTATTAAATCTATTTCACCCTTCACCTTTATATTTTAATTATCTACCAATGCCTCCACATTTCACTTTAGATTCCACCACCCCTCCTGTGTCATCTTCTACCACCCTAGGAACTGTAACTAGATAAGGATAGATTGGGACCATTAGATATTTAAGTGCACAAAGATAAGTGATGGTCTACCATGGGGACCCATATTTTAAATTATATTTTGAACATGAGTTAGGGAGGATGAAAATGGTATTCACATATACCTCCACTCATGATGGGAACCCCATGGTATGGAGGACGAAACAAGATATTTTCACCCTTGCCAAAGTGAGGATTATGAACAGAAAAAATTGGCAAGTGGAGGAACCCATTTCAGTGCTTTGAGATACTAATGAACTATCTAATAAGTTAATGGAAGATATTAATAATAAGTTTATAAATTTTGATATCTAAGTAAGGAGTACCTTATTTTTAGGTTTGATTTGCAAAGTGGAGGTAAAACTTACATAGTTTTTTACAACTTTTAGAGAAGTGACTAGATCTCTCTCAAGATCAAAGATCTTATCAAATGAGCAAAAACATACTTAGATGGGATATTTCACATGGATATAAAGTGAAATAAGGTGGATTCCATCATAAACAAATGGATGTTCCCATAATGTAATTTGATGCCCCTAATATACCTAAATTTATATTAAACCTTCACATGAAGCATAATAACCTCCATTCAAGACTTGTTGAGCAATGCTCAAGCTACCATTCATCCCTTGGAGAAGATTAAGGACTAGATCCTTTGTTACATCAGGGAACTTAGCATCACATTTGTTTTTCAATCAAATCCCACTTTACTTAGGCTAGATGAATTTGGGGTCCAATCTATATAATTCAATAAAGACTTGAGGATAAAGGTGAAAAATCCAAAAAAACTGGAGCCAAGGCTATATTAGAAATTTCTACCTATTCTAGAACTAGAATTAGTTATCTAAATGAGGTGAAATATCATTTTAATCTACTCTTAAATCACATAATAGGATATTGATATATTCATATGTGCTCTTCTAAGATCCACCTATCAACCTACAAAAGATTGATCAAAAGGTTAGTTTGGTGGATTAATCATTGGAAACTCAACAAGGTGATCAGAAATAACTAGGAAATGGATTAAGACTAAGCTTTATCTGATTATATATGGATTTAGATGGAGTATATTATAATGTATCACCATGCCTTCTCTTACGTAATTTTTTATTTCTATGTGGGCTCACCTGAATGATTTTATGTAACTAGTTTGAATAATGATGGCTTAAATTGGGATCCTATGATATTTGGATGGATCACATCTCATTTATATATTTTATTTTGTATCTCTTTGTTAGGGTCAACACTTTTCTAATTAAAAACATTGAAGACTAATATAAGTCTTTTTTTTTGTACAAGGTTTTGATTTCATGAATGTCTTCCAAATTTCTCTAGTTTAATGAATAGGGTTAATGTTAAATAACTAAAGTGTGTGTTTATATAGGTATTTGTATTAATTAGAATGATATATGAGTTGTTATAGTTTTTTATTGAATTATTTCCACTTTAATAAAACCTTTATAGGTATATGTGAAATTAAAAATAGATCTCTTATGTGTTTAATCATATAAAGGATTATAGAAATTGAGTATTTATTACTTCCCTTTAACTCCCTCTCGTATGTGGCTAAAATCTAAGTTCCCACAAAAATTGACATATTGTGGTCAAACTATATCTAAGCACATCCTCATTTCTCAAGAATTGATGTTTTTATTTCATCAAAAGAGCTTCTATTTGTGACTTACCCTTCTCCCCCTCTAATGTTTATTTGTAGTCAATTAATCTTTCCTTCTTTTATAAATTATGAAGTATAGGGGGATAAAATTGTTAAATTATACTAGCTAGTGTGAAGAAGTTTTGTATCAAGTGGGAAAAAACAATTGAATCCCTAGTGGTAGCACTACATATATTTGAGATCTATTTAAAGTAAGATATTTCTATTGTCAATCAGACTTGCACCCTTGTGAAGGTAGTTTAAGGCCTTCATAGTCTACTAAAACATGGAGATAATCCTAGGCTATGGGTGACCTAATCAATGGATTAAATCTCTAGATTCTAAGGGATAGCTCTATTTGGTGTATAACTTAGGATCCCTAGTCTATGCCACAAACTACTGTGGAAAAGGGAAGAGGTAAAAGGTAAGAAAGAAAATTGAAGGGAAATCCTATCTATGATGCTGATACACAAAAATATGACCTTAATCTACTTGACATGCATTGAGAAGATAAACGAGGATGTGAATCTAATTACACTACTCAAACAGAAGCTTCTATGCATCAATATTTTTCATAGGGGCTTAGGCTTGTGCATAATCTAAGATAATTATTTGATAGGTCTATCAAAGACACTAGAGAGAGCTTGCACTTTCCATACAAATAAGATGATAGAGCACACTATGTGACCTACAAGGATGAGATTAACACCTAAAAATAGGTATAATGGAAAGGATAAGATGAGATGAATCCTTAGCTATCACTTTCATCTCCTAATAGATAATGAAAATACACTAAAACATAAGATTTTGAGGAGATGTGAACTCTATCTTATTCATCAAAAGAGGCAAAATACAGATGTTCTCTAAACATGGAAAAAATGATCTTTACAATGGCTTGAAAGCTTGTATATATAGAATAAAGGAAAAAATATAAGAGTGACTTGTGTGTTAGAGTGGGAAACTAAGAGAAGAGGTTACCAGTAACTACAGATCACTCCTTGTTATTCTTGAGCTCCTCACCATTCAAAGCATGTAATTACTTTGATCTTGAGATTAGCCATCCAAAATTACATCAAATCTCTTTGAGCCCCTCATACATTTAAGTCCTTTTTTGTAGAACTAATAGAGCCATGTTGAAGGTAGCTACATGTATATACCACGTGTGACTGATTTTATCCTTGCATTTAAAAATTGGCATGCTCCTTACTGCAATCTTGGACTCTTATAATCATCGATATCCAATCATGAGATCTTGAAAAGTGTCAAGCTTATGATAATCTTGATGAACCCTTTGAAAACTTGACCTTTGTGAATGGCTACTTATTGAGGATCAAATTTTGTTGTTTGTAAGCCCATCATTTATTATTTGAATCCTAATAGATATTTATTGAGGCTAAAGTTGATTTTCATGAAACTATCATCTATTGCTTCAGATTTTTTTCTCTTTGGCCATTTGTTGTAGAAAATTCCTTCAGATGAATTTTATTAAGCTATGTGTTTCAACCTTTTTTTTGAGAGAATTCATTAACTTTCTTTCAGGCTTATTCCTTCAAA
Organism: Torreya grandis; assembly: GCA_037957365.1. Classification (NCBI taxonomy): domain Eukaryota; kingdom Viridiplantae; phylum Streptophyta; class Pinopsida; order Cupressales; family Taxaceae; genus Torreya; species Torreya grandis. Next base: position 1,010,230 of record JARHVA010004969.1, read on the forward strand.
GGATTGTTTTTGACTTCCTTATAGCCTTTTGTTTTCCTCTTTTTTCACAAAATTATTTTCTCCTAAAGGAATTCCTTCAACATTTTGAAAATGGACCTTTCTTTTAGATAATTTGTCCACAACTTATTGCTTCATAATTTTCATCTTGAAAGAATTCATTCAAACTTCTCTCCCAAAATAAATTCTTTGACTTTTTGCCTTGAACAATTCCTTTAGACAAAAATCTCAAAAGAAATTATGTCTTTGAGATTTTGAAATGGACAATTTTCCTGAAAGAATTCATTCAAACCTTTTGGACTTGACAATTCCTTTAGACTTTTCTTCAAAACTAAACCCTTAAATTTTTTAAGAGTGCCCCTTTTTCTGAGAAGTGCCCTTCAGAGTTTTTACAATGGACCCTTTGTCTTTCTTGAAATGGTCTTTTAGAAACCTTGAAAAAGTTTTTTTCAAAAGGAAAGTACCCTTTAGAATTTTTGTAAAGAACCCTTCAAAAATTTTGTAATGGAACCTTCAAACCTTTTGGAATGTCCTTTTTCCAAAGAAATCCTCAATTTTTTTGAAAAATCCCTTTTCTAAAAGAATTCATTAGACTTTTCCTTCTGAAAGAATTCCCTTTTGAAAGGTTTCTTGAAGATGGACCCTCCCAAAAGGAAAGAACCATTTGAACTTCCTAAAAATGACCTTTTAAGGACCCAAAGAAGCCTCCATGACAATTTTCTCACAAAAAAATCCTCTAAAAACCAAAGTGAATGCCTCAAAAATCCCTATTAATCATAGTTTATTTCAAGGACTCTTTAGGACCAATAACTGACTCACAGGATAAACTATCATGATATGCAAAATTTTGAATGGTAGGGGTGACAATTTGACCTACAGAGTCAAAATTGTCAACATTTTAGTGACTTAAACTGGGAAGCATGCCTGATATGCTTGAGAAACAGACCATATACATGACATTTAGACTCAAAAAGTAATGGAAAATATGATCCATGATTGTGAGTACAACTTTTGATTTGAAATAAAACAACTTTCATCCTCCAAAATAAGAAGGGAAACACACAAAGCAAGGAAAACTAACTAAACAAAGAAAAAGTGTAAACGAAGCACTTATTTAGGATAAAACAAAAACAACTAATTTTCTTGAAAAACACTTGGAGGAAAATAAACAAATTAGCTATGTATAAGGAACTTAGCTCTTCAATATCAATGTTTTAAATGTAGCCCATTGACTGGGATTAGAAGCTCCTCACCATCCATCTTTACATTATAGAAGGCATTGTGGGATTTATAGTTGGAGATTGTGTATGGGCCACTCCAAAGGGATTAAAACTTTTCTTACCTTCCTATTTTATTTCTATCCTCATCCCACTTGAGGACTAAATCTCCTTCTTTAAAACTTCATGAGGAAGTTCCTTTGTCAAAAGCTCTCTTCACTTGTGCTAGATGAATTTCCATGGCTAGCATGGACTAATTTATTACTTATTCCAACTCCATAAGCTAATTATACCTGATCTCCATAGGATCATTCTCCAACAACTCAAGTTGATACATTATTTCTAAAGTAAAAAACTTAAGAGAAATGGGTAACCTTGCTTCTTTACCATATACTAGCTTGTATGGAGAGTTGGTTATTGATATTTCGTAGGTGATCCTATCAGCCCACAGAGCTGACTTCAAATTGAGATACCATAAACTTTGATTGTCTTCAATAGTCCTTATTATAATCCTCAATAGGTTCTTATTCATAGATTCAGTAAGGCCATTTCCCTATGGATAATAGTTTGATGAAGTGCTAAGAGAAATCGAATGTTGGAAAGCCCATTGGATGATTATAGTTCCCAAAAAAGCCATTATATTATTATAAATAATAATTTAAGGAAATTTGAATCTAGTAAGCAAACCTTCATAGAAATCTATAACATTGGTTTCTTTTGCTTCTTTCAATGCCACTACTTTTGTCCAATGTGTGAAGTAATCTGTAGTAGTTAGAATCCATTTATGTCCTAAACTTGAAGGAGGATTTATGAGACCAATAAATTTCAATCCCCATTAGATAGAGGGTTGACCAACATTATTGTCTGAAGAGGTAAGGTTGCAAGTTTCACTTTTCCTACAAACATAGCACACTATTTGCACTTCCTAACCCATGCATGGTAATCACCAAATATAGTAGGCTAATAGTACCCACTTGTCATGATCTTAAGAGTTTTATTTCTTATAGAAAAATTTCCTCCACCATATCCATCATGATATTATTCAAGAAAACTCTGAGTTTGGCTTGGATCACTACACCTTAGCAACATACCATTGATATCTTTCTTGAACAAAACACCATCAACAAGTAAAAATGGAATTGATTTCAACCTAAAATATCTTCTCTTTGAATAAATTAGATGAGAGGGATAAATATGATCTTGGAGATATCTTACCAAGTCAAAAAACCAATTAGAAGGTGAGGTATGACTAGCTACAACCTATTCATCATTTGATACCAAAATAACCTCATTAGTCTCTTGAAAATTTTGAGCCAGATGCTCACAAATTCCTTTACCTATAACCAGATTTGTGACCTTAATTTCCACATCATACTCCATTATCTTGGTTATCCAACCAAACCTCTTCTCATTTATATATTTCTTCAAGAGGAACTCTTTGATACTCAGATAAGAAACCATTAGGTATATCTTTTTGCCAAACAACAAGTATCTAAACATTTTGAGAGACATTATAACTAAAAGTACGTGATTTTCAAGAAAAGAGTACCTTATTTCATACTTTTTCAATCCTTGACTAAAGAAGGCTATTGGCTTCTCTAAAGCCTCATGATTTTGTTGCATAATAATGCCTGAAATGGTGTCCATGCTAGCATATGTATACAAAATGAAATATTTTGTGAAATCTATATTTATAAGTGTAGGAGCACTAGCTATGGCCTTCTTAATATCCTCAAAACTCTTTATTCCTTCTTTTTACTAGCTTAATCTCTAATTCTTATATAACATGTCTATAAATGGCTTAGCCAAAAAGGTAAAATTTGAGATATATCTCCTTATGAAATTATTTTTCTCAAAGAAGCTTTGCAAATCCTTTTTGTGCTTCGATAAGGAGAGTGCTAGAATAGAGTCTACACTTTCATAATTTATGCTTAAACCATACTTTAAAACCACATGTCTAAGAATCTTACCTTCATGAACTGAGAAGACACACTTTTTGGGATTTAGAGATACACCAAATTGCCTACACCTTTCAAAAACTTATTTGAGATGAACCATGTGATTATATACACTCTTTTAAAAAATTATTATATCATCCAAATAAACTAGTAAAAAATTGTTAATAAGAAATTGAAATGCCATATCCATGGTTCTCTAAAAGGTTGTTCTAGCATTGGATAAACTAAAAGGCATCTTTCTATATGAAAATTTCCCCCACTTGGTTGTGAATTCTGTCTTAAATTGGTCCTCTTCCTTGAAAAAAATCTTATTGTAGCCACTATATCCATCCAATAAAGAAAACCTCTCTAAACCTGCAACTAGTTATAATTTTTTTCCATTGATGGCAATGGATAGTGATCTTTAAGTGAACCTTTATTCAAATCATAGAAATAAACACACAATCTAATATCAACATTATTATTCCATACCATAACAAGATTTACCACCAAATTTGAGTAATTGATTAATGGGCCTTTGTCTTTGTCTCACTGGCTCATCTCTCATCCAAGGCTCAAGCTTAGGATTAATGGGCCTTTGTCTTTGTCTCACTGGTTTAGTTTTAACCTCTAACTCGATGATGTGTTGAGATATAATTGGGTAAAATCCCTTGAGATAACTATATTTCCATGTAAATACATTATTAAAACATGTGCATAACTCAATGAAAGCTTCTTTTTGTGAAGGAGGGCACATCTTACCTAGCTTCAAATTCTTACCAATTGTAATCTCTACATTGGCATAGTGTTATTCTTTTGTTGACAAGGATGAATTCTCCTTCCTTAACTCATCATCACCAATAAAAATCTTCTAAAGTGTGACCAGTCCCTTAGGTATCTTATTTATTTTTATTTTTACAATATGATCACCAAACTACCACAAGTACTTTGATTGGTTCCTTGAAGAAAACTCATCTTCCTCTTATAAAAATATCTTAATTTGATTGTCATATTTGAACACTTTAAAATTCTCATGATTATCTAGAAAGAAGGCCTTATAACCACCTTTATATGTGACTTAATTTTCTCACTTTTTATATCAGCTAGGATACTAAATTATACCCCAATGGTAGCCAACCTATCTACGTGTTTATTTTCACCTCTTGGTATTACTTGAATGTTAAACACTTGAAAATATTCAAGTAAGACCCATATTATATGATTATAAGATTTAAGTAATAAATTTTTACATATATTCAAACCTCTTACTTAGTGAACTATAAGTTCACTATCACCAAAAACTTTCAAAGTGTTGACTTTCATCCTCCTAGCCCACTGCAAGCCGTGAACTAGTGCCTCATACTCTGTAACATTACTTGAACAACCAAACTAAATATTAATAGAAGAGAAATACCTTTGATTTTTTGGATAAACAAAAATAATTACAGCCCTATTACCATGTTTATTTCTTGATACATCAAATTATAATTTCCATAAACCTTCACTCGACTCATCATTCTTAACCATGACTGGAATTGGTGCATCATTCTCATGAAGGCAATACACACCAAGCCCTTCTTCTTAAAATATAATATAAGGATCATGTTCATGAAAAGTATAATCCCACTCATTAAGAAACAAATATATAACTCCATCCATAGGTTATTACTTTTCAACTCCACTAGTTTATGGTACCTCATTTGAGATGATATAGTTAGTGTTCACAACACTTGACATATATGACTCCAAATGGAAACATGAAATAGGTTTAGCATGAATTTTTACCTTGGTACCATACCTAGTTTTGAACATCAAATATGTCTAATCAACTCATAAATATCCTCCAATCTTGAAGGTAATGTCCCTTGAAAGGCAGAGAGTAAAGTAAGGAGGCCAATCTACCATGACAACATCTTGGTGAATAGTAACATTGGGGCAAGCAAGTAATTTCAGTATTATATCTTTGATTATGAATATAATATTTTTTGGTGACCCATAAAATTTCAATACCCCTCTATTATTTGTCTCATAGACAAGGCCAAGCTTGTCTAAAATTTTCTTAGGCACAACTATGCTACTAACTCCACTATCCACCATATAGTTATGAACCAAAGTATCACCCAATATCAAATAAAGGTAGAAAGAAGGAGTATTATTTGATTTTAAATTATTTTTTTCAACTTTTACCATATTATTTACCTACTATACTTTCTACATATTTGGTTGATCTGACTTAGTTAAGATAACGCCTTCTTTCTAAACTAATTTTGGAGACAATTTGAGAGTTGGAAGCTCTTGGATGAGCATATATTTTTATATTGAAATGGAAAGATAATCCCAAATGTTAATGTTTATATTATACCTATTCATCTAATCCAATATATTTAAAAGATACCCACTAACCTTTGGTTACACTTTCTGAAGTACTGGTTGCTCATGAACTAGAGGTATCTCATGAACTTTACTAAACCTCTATATTTTAATTTTTTTTGAGTTGTAGGGGTAGAAAGTTTCTCTTTTACACTATTGGAAATATTATTATGAGTACTTGAATCATTTTTAACCTCTTGAGATTCATCAATGGCTCTTCTTTTAGCTCTAGTTATAGCTACAACTTGACCACTTACATTATTGGTTTCAACACCCTGCGTAAAAACAACATGATCATCCATTTACCAATTCACATTAATGGAATCAGGTTAACCTTGAAATTTTTGAATTTATCCTTGTGATTCCAAACTTGTATCTTGGTCAACCTATTTGAAAAGAAAACTCTTTTTGTGTCATGGTGGCATAGTGATGTTCTATGATACTAAGGCTTGGTTTTGAGCATCATTGAGATTTGAGGGATACCAACATAAATCCTAAATCAAGTTGTTTTGAGGTGGGATGGGAATAACAGAATTTGAAGTAGAAGGATCATTAGGATAAATGGAAATATATGGCTTAGATGGAGTTATGGTTCTTTTTGCTCAGTAAGGTGGTTTATTCTCTCTAAAACCTTGATAAGGAGGCCTTTGATCTCTAAAGGTCTGGTAGGTATTCTAATTTTATTGTTGATAAGGCCTATTAGCATAAAATTATTACCCCTTGAGTTGAACTATTTCATTCCTAAAGGATTGTATCAAGCTTTTCATCTCTCCTACCTCACTAGCTTAACTAGTAGGGGTTGTAATTTGAGCTTGAGGGGATGGAACATGAGATAAGGATAGAATTTAAGGAATTTGAGGGGCTGGAATGGACCTAAATTATAAGAATATATGCATTAGAGGTCTTGGAGAAAGTTTACCAGTTTGTATGAAACTATTCTCTACCCTTATTATAACCTCATAAGCATCTAGTAAGGTAGTACCACCCATTGACTATATCATCACACTAATATCAGAGTTAAGGGATTTTAAATAATACAAGTATGCATATTCAGGGGATGGCCTAATACACATAGGTATATTGGTCCATTTTTGTTGAAATCTAAGGTTAAAATTAGACATGAACTCATGAAGATCTCTCTTTATGGTAATTAACTGTTCAATCAAAGCGCGGTGATTATATTTATCCTCAAATTACTTGACTAAGGCTACACCCAATTAACTATAGGTATAAATGGAATTTAGTGGGAGGTTTCTATACCACTACAGTGCTTTTCCTTTGAAGGAAGTAACAAGCAATTTAGTAGCAATATTATCTTCAACAACATTATGGACTGAACAAAGATTAGTTACATCCTATTGTGATTGATAGGGTTTGTTTGATTTTCTCCTAAGAATAATGAGATGATATCAAGGTTAGACACCATAATGTCATAAAATTGGGCTAAATTTAGTGGGCTACCTCTATTGAATGGAACAAACACCTGGTTTCTGATAGCCATTTAGATAGTGGGGGTTATAATGTTTATAACAGTAGGATAACTAGGAGACAAATATTGATTTTTAGGATATGAATTTATCCTAATAAACCTTGATTTAATATATTATGTATAATTAAACTCAATAAATTCAAAAGGAATACCTTTACTAGCCGACCTTGTCATAATCTTTGGCTTGAAATAATTGCCTGAATGATGTTATGAACTTTACAAACTAAAGAATCTTTGGCTTGTGATGAGTATGGACATTATTATCTAATATAAATTATTCTCCTCAACTCCAAACTTTATCTATTCCAAGGATAAAGAGGATCCCACTAAGCGTACCAAAAACTATTGTCAATCAGACTCACACCCTTGTGAAGGTAGTTTCAAGCTTTCACAGTCTGCTAAAACATGGAGATGATCCTAGGCTATGGGTGACCTAATAAATGGATTGAATATATATATTCTAAATGATATCTAAATTTTATTTATCATTTATGATCCCTATTATATGCCACAAACTATTGGGGAAAAGGGAAGAGGGAAAAGGTAAGAAATAAACTTGAAGGGAAATCTTATCTATGATGGTGATATACCAAAAATATGACCTTCATCTGCTTAACATGCACTCAGAAGATGAAAAATGATGTAAATATAATTATGATACTCAAATTATAGCCTCTAACAATCATTATTTTACATAGGGGCTTAGGTTTATGCATGATCTAAGATAATTATTTGATAGGTCTATCAAAGACACTAGAGAGAGCTTGTACTTGCCATATAAACAAGATGATACAACACAATATGAAACCTAAAATGATGATTTTTACACATAAAAATAAGTATAATGGAAAGGATAAGATGAGAGGAATCCTTAGCTATCACTTTCATCTCCCAATAGACCATGAAAATACACTAAAACATAAGATTTTGGTGAGATATGAACTCTATCTTATTAATCAAAAGAGGAAAAATAAATATATTCTCATAACATTGAAAAATAAATCTTTATAATGGCTTGAAATATTGTATATATAGAATAAGTGATAAGAGAGAAGAGCGAATTATGTGTTAGAGTGGGGAACTGAGAGAAGAAGTTACTAGTAACTACAAATCACTCCTTGCTGTTCTCAAACTCCTCAACATTAAAAGCATGTAATTACTTTGATCCTAAGATTAGCCATCCAAAATCACCACAAATATCCTTAAGCCCCTCATGCATTCAAGTATTTTTTGGTAGAATTGATAGATCCATGTCAAAGGTAGCTACATGTCTCTACCAAGTATGAATGATTTTATCCTTTCATTTAAAAATTGGTTTGCTCCTTACTGTAGTCTTAGACTCCCATGACCATTGATATCTAATCATAAGATCTTGAAAAATGTAAATCTTTTGGAAATCTTGATGAACCCTTTGAAAATTTGACCTTTGTGAATGACTACTTATCAAGGCTCAAATTTTGATGTTTATGGGCCCATCATTTGTTATTTGAATCCCAATGGCTATTTATTTAGGTTGAATTTGATGTCCATGCAACTATCATTAATTCCTTCAATTTTTTTTCTCTTTGACCATTTCCTACAAATAATTCCTTAAAAATAATTTCTTTAGGCTATTTATTTTAGCCTTTTTTTTGAAAGAATTCAATGACTTTTCTTCAAGCTTTTTCCTTTGGAGGATTTTTTGGACTTATTTGTGGCCTTTTGTTTTCCTCTTTTTTTGTGGACTTATTTTCTCACAAAATAATTCCTTCAACATTTTAAAAATGGACCTTTATTTTAGATAATTGTCTATGGCTTATTACTTCAGAATTTTCATCTTGAAAGATTTCATTCAAAATTCTCTCTTGAAATAAATTATTTGACCTTTTGCATTGAACAATTCCTTCAGACAAATTTTTTGAAGGAAATTATGTCTTCAATCTTTTTCAATGTACAATTCTCCTTAAAGAATTCATTTGGACCTTTTGGACTTGAACCATTCCTTCAAACATTTCTTCAAAAATGGACCTTTGGATTTTCGAAGAGTGCCCCTTTTTTTGAGAGGTGCCCTTTGGATTTTTTGGAATCGACCCTTTAGCTTTCTTGAAATGGTCTTTCAAAAACCTTGAAAATATCTTCTTTGAAAGGAAAGTACCCTTTAAACTTTTTGTAAAGAACCCGTTAGAAATTTTGCAATGGACCCTTTAGACTTTTTGAAAAGTCCTTTTTCAAAATAATTCCTTGGAATTTTTGAAATGTTCCTTTTTGAAATAATATATCAGACTTTTCCTTTTAAGATAATTTTCATAGAATTTTTGAAAATTCCTTTCGACAGAATTCCCTTTTGAAAGGTTTCTTGAAGATGGAGCTTCCTAAAAGGAAAGAATTCTTTGAACTTCCTAAAAATCACCTTTTAAGGACCCAAAGAAGCCTCCATGATGCTTTTCTCACCAAAAAAATCCTCTAAAAACCAAAGTGAATGCCTCAAAAAGTCCTATTAATCATGGATTATTTTAAGGACTTTTTAGGAACTACACTGACTCATAAGACAAACTGGCATGATATGCAAAGTTTTGAATGGTAGGGGTGATAATTCAACCTACAGGGTCAAAATTGTCAATAATTTCATGGATCCCAAAACCTATAACTCATGACCTAGATTTTTTCATCAACAATATTAGAATGAGATGATGAAGGTCCCCCAATTATTCCCTGAGCTCGCTAATTACACCTAACTCAATAGGTGTATTTTGGAAGAAGAGATCTTGGACCAAAAAATAGTTGATGATATAAATAAGGAATCCCATATCAATATGATATAATGTCCTTAAAATATGAGTTGATATAAAAATAATCTAGACCCTCCTGTATAGATCACTATATCTAGGTCTAGTCCTAGTTGGTTACTAATCTCACCTTTATTATTTCATATAAAGGCTAGATATAACATGAGTAAACTAAGAGACCTAATTAAATCATTTAGTTTATCTTATCAGACTACCCCAAATAGACCTATCCCATTATCTACACCCATAGCATGAATAGATAGGTTTGCCATCAATGTTCTTAGAAACATTCATAATTTACCTCTAAACCCATAAATGTACCTTCCTTGATTCACACCCAATGGAGAACACACTATCAAGGAGTGTATGGATTCTTATAAGACAATCCTTAGACTCTTGAATGTTAAACATGAATATGTGGCCTATAGGATATTTCCTTTCACCCTAATGGATGTATCTTATGATTATTTTTTGAACTTACCTAAAGATTTCATCACAAGATGGTTGGAGTTTAACAAGAAATTCTTGGCTCATTTTAGATAAGTCATTGACTCTAGTGTCATATATACACAATTTTATAACATTATGAGAGAATTAAATGATTCCATTATTGCAATGCTAGGTTAAAAAATATGTATAATAGGGTCACTATGTTATATAATGCTAATGCTCAGCTAGCTTTAGAAGTGTATAAGAATTACCTTGATCCTTAGTTTATGATGTTTTTGTGTAAATATCCACTCATTATGGATTTTCCACAAGCATATGCTAAGTCCATCAAAGTAGACAGGTAGCTAAAATCTAAAGTCCAAATGGCACCAACCATTTCAAATATAATACTAAGTATGCTTTCCTTGAAACCTATTTATGATGTTAGTCATAATGTGCCAATGCCATAGCTAGTGCCCATGTTGAAAAAAATTCCTTAAGGTATATTATACCTAATGAACACTTTATCTTCCTTATCCCTATTTGTAATTAAGTAGTGCTTCAATCTCATGGCCAAATATTGATCCCTACCATGAATAATTTCAAGAGCTTACCCCAATAGTCTATAGAGAATAAGTTGTATTCCATATAATATATGGTATAGAATATCATGAATGAATTTTTAGGTCTCTAAAGGAAAGTTAGTAACAATGTTTTTGAGAGTTCTAATATGGATTTTATTTATCAGAGGAAAGACCACCCTTATAACCCTTCAAGTAACCATCTAGAGCCCTCACCCATTAAGCTCCCTAAGATCAACATCTATGAGTTGGCACTACCAAATTAGTTCCATGTGAATAACACATCTCTATATGGGGATTTGGATTGTATCAAATTATCTAGTGTATTCAACATCTTGTAAAGAGAAATTTGAAGAGTACGAGGTGGTCCTAAGCCACCCAAACACCACCAACAAGATTGATACTCATAATTATTAAATAGACATGAATAAAATTATGGTATTAGATACCTTGGAGTTCCCTAACCAAGAGGATAAATAAACCATAAGAATCCCCTAGTGAGGTGCCCAATTTTAAGCAATACTAGAGAAATAATTATGCCCTTAGAAGCTAGACATAATAATAACCCCTTACTACATCCAATATTCCAAAAAATGGTGCAAACCATATTGATATTATAGAATCAAATGACAATCCAAATATAAAATATAATAATCTTAATCTCCCTAAAGATACCTAGTCTAATTCTAGCAAGACTAGGTATAACATAATAAAATACATGAAGAAGATCAAGACCAACATCACATTACATGAACTCACTTAGATCACAAAATAAATATACCTCATCCTAAAGTCCCTAATAGATAAACCATCCTAACCCAAGCCTAATAATATAAACACCAATGTACTCATACTTAAGTATAAGGTTAAGGTTCCCCCTTTCCTCATAATAAAATTGCTTGAGAAGAACCTACATAACCATCCAGTTAATTTAGGAGCCTTAGTAAATGTCATGCCTACTAGAATTTATCAAATATTAGGGAAAAAAATTATTAAATAAAATAAAATAGTGGTTCAAATTAGCATGTCTAAGGTTAATGTGGTAGGTAAGATCCTAAACATCCACATGCAAGTAGAATTGGAACCTCAATTCCAAAAATTTATAGACATTTAGGTGGTGTAAATTTTGAAATCTAATTAGATGTTACTCAACAGAGATTACTATAAAAATATGAATGGATGCATTTATACAAAATTATCCCATATGTGTCTTCCTTGGAGATGCATGACCAATAAAATTTGTGTTGATAAAAATTTGAGGATGAAACACATGGTCACAAAATATAGTGTAATAAATGAGAAGATAAACATGGTAGATTTTGGCATAGGCATTTATACCATGTCTAAATAAAGAGACATAAACAAATCTAGAAAGATTTTATTCATCAATATTATTGTCATGTACTTCGATGGGGCCCATTCAAAATAGATTTCTAGTGTTGGGATCTTATTGATTGACCCATAATAAAAATGAAACTTAGTTTCCTTTTAAGTTGAAATTCCCTTGCATAAATAACCTTATAGAGTATGAATCATTGATCCTAAGTTTGTAATTTAACTTAGAGTAAAACATCAAAGAGATAAATGCATTTATGTATTATTAATTATTAATTAATCAGGTTATAATTATGTTTGATGTTGAGTTGTATTACTTAAATAAATATAAACATAAAGCATGGGATTTTATAGAGACATTTAATGTAATCATCATCATTTCTATCCCTAGAGAAGAAAACTATGTTGCACATTATTTAGCATATTCAATTGTGAATTTATCTCCTTTGGATGACTCAAAACTCCAACACTTTTCCATATATATTGTATCCTACCCATAAACCCTAAATAATGTTAATAACTTCTAGGTTTTTAATAATTATTACCACATATTAGAATTAATGAACATATTCAAGGTCTTTAATGCTTAGATCATTAATTAGAGATATAGAGATAATTACCTTGGTGAGGAACACAATGAATATGGTGTCATGAAATTAAGAGAAAAACACATCTTGAAAGGTATGATATCATTAAAGATAGTGTTTGATCTGGATAGATCAATGTGTAAGATAGATAAACCAACCTATGTTAACCAACAGTCACTCACCATCAATCTAGGATCACTGACCAACCCAAAAACATTCATATTGGTATTGACTATACTTAGAATGAAATATAATAGTTCAAAAGGATAATTATATGATACATATATTTCATTTATTAGACATAAAATTATATTAAGGTATTTTACCCTAGTGTGATAACAAATACTATATTGTTCAAGCAAGTGTAGAACCCATACATGAAGAGACAATGACCTTTGAACATGATATTAGATCCCTTCATTCATAGAGATTCATAAACTCATATTAGCCATAATTATATTCCTATTTAGACATTATACTATTAGAATATGTATTTATCATGATTTCTTGGTTATTATCTAGGTATTTCATTTTTTTCCTAGTTTGTCTTATGTGATGATTTATCCCACATTGCTTATTTAGACTAGTTTCTAGTTTTCCCTTTCCTACTTATGCAAGTGATTTTTATTGTACTAAGAATCTCTATTATAAATATCATTTGAGTTGTCTTATTTTTCAACTCATTTTATTGCATCTTCATGTGATTTTTATTATTGACTGACTCTTTAGATCTTGGATTATTAGAATGATTTTACCATTCCTAACATGGTACCAGAGCATTGGAGAGTTGAAACCATCCAGTAGCTTGATAAAATTTTCAAATAATCCTCATATTCTATATTTAACAGTCTCTTCTAGTTAGCATGGATATCTTATTTTCTATTATATGGACAATTAATAGACTACTTGGTTCTCCCAACCATCTCTTCCAAATTCCATTTCACTTTGGTGGCATTTTTTGATAGGTTTGTAGTGATAGAAATTTGTTAGTCATGTGTTTCAAGGATAGATAAGGCACTTGATTGTATTGGGGTTTATACACTAGAAATGTAAATTTGTCTTATTTCCTTTGAACTGTGTAAAAGGATGGTGTAGATGATATCTACATTTATTTTGATAGGGACTACATATTTATTGTTATAAGCATTGCCTGCACCTTCATGTACCGTGTATTAGGAGTGTGGGAATATTATGTGAAGAGGAACATCATAGAGTATATCATTGGTGGTATGCATATTTATTGAAATAAATACTTTATCACTCTATTAAAACCCTCCTGTTGACTACTGCATGAAAGTTTAGAAGCTAAGGCATTGATCTTGCCCAGGTTTGCCTAGTGGAGCATTGGGTGTATGCTTTGCATGGAGCTAGAGTTTTATTCTAGATCTATGTAGTTTTAGATTAATGCACTTTTTTCTTGTCTTCAACATTGGAAATTTTGGGTGGAGCATGGAATTTAGAGGAGACAAACGGTGTTAGAGTTCTGAGCTAGGTGTTAAATTTTTTTTTATGTTATACCAAGTTTTTTCTAGGACTGTACATGGCATAAGAGGAAGATATTGGATGTGTATGGAAGTGTTGGAGTGTTTTTGCTTATAAATGCATTTGAATTTCCTTGTGGACACATTCATGGAGAGGTATTGAAGGATATTTTGGGTTTATGATTCACTGACTATATTTATTACATCCTGATTCCTTACTAAGCAAACTATTTGATTATGTGTGGATATTTATAGTTGAAAATTTTGACTTGGGTTATTTTACTAAGATTTGAGATATATGTTGTTATAGGATATTTGGATATTGCTTATATTACATGAATTACATTTCTATAAGTTAGATATAATTTATATTTTTACATTATGAACATGTTGATTTGTTATTTCATCTATATTTTATGATGTATGTATATCATGTTGATATGGTCTAACTACCTACTTGTTATGAGGTTGATGTAGGACAACTTATCCCTCAAATCATTACAAAGGGAGATTATTATTGGAGAAGGTGATGTAGATCGATATGTCAAAAGATGATAGAAAAATTAGCTAGAACTCTACACACACCACATTAGTTAGCACATGTTAGAATACATAATAAAATGGTTATCATAGTGTGTTTATTATTGTTTGTATTAGATAATTGTTTGATCATGATTTTATAGCATAGTTTGATGGTTTTATGGAACTTGTTTTGCATGATTTATATAGTTACATTAAATTCAGGTTATTGATTTATGAATTTATCATTAAGTTGTTATGGCATTTGGAGATGCTAATTAAATTAATAGAATTATTGGTTAATGTTAAAACAAATAAAATTTATAAATTTTTAATTGCGGGAAAAAATGAAAAAAAAAAAAAGAAAATAAAAAACAATAAAAAAAAATAAAAAAATAGAATGGTCTAAATTCAAGAAAACCAAAAAAATATATTCATTAAAATAATGATAAAAAAAAAAGAAAAGAATATAAGAAGGATAAAGCTATCATTTTATCATGGAAGGGAAAAATAATATGTTTAAGGAAAAAGGGAGGCACAAAATATATAAATGAGATGGAGAAAGGCAACATAGCATAGTAGATAGGTATAAGGAGAGAAGGTATCATAGAGGGAGATATATTTGAAGAGGAAAAGAAAGGACCAAGTAGGTAGTGTAATTAGAATTATGTTTCATATTTTTAGAAATATGTATTTTTGGTATTTGTATGTTTATACAATGAATTTAATTATTTTATTATTGGATGGTTATATGATATTGATTTGCATATCCATCAACAAATTATATACACCAAACTATATTTATATACATGTCATATTACATATGTATTGAGCTGTAAGAAGGGAAGGAAATTTTCAAGTGGCTATTCCATTTTGATTTTTATACACATTGGTTGAAAAATTAAATAAAAACATAGTCAATGTAGTAACCTACATGGTTATACTTCTAGAAATTAATTAACATACATTTAGTAGTCAAAGTAGCTATTGTGGTACCACCCAAAGAGGATCGATCTATTGTAAACCTATTTAGATGCCTAATTCCTATAGTAATTCAATACACAACAAAATTATTTGTACTTATGGTTTATATTTTAAAGAAAGGAAAAGATATTTAATGCTCATCAATTCATATGTTTTATATTTTGGAGTCGCTAGTCAACTCTCTTATGGTATTGTTGAATTATATTTGGGAGTCACCTAACTATAACAATTAGAGAAAACAATCAATTCATTCATAAGTATGATAGTATAGTAATATATAAATAATTGAATTTGATATTATAGTGATATAGAAATAATTCTATTTGGGAGTTGAGAAGTTAACATAATTAAAAATTAGTATAAAAAACTATGATATCATAGCTATGTTACACTATTAGAGTGATAATATGGTAATTATGTTTATAACAGAGTAATAAAGAGCTATGTTAGCATAATAGTGTAACTACAAAATAATAAGTGGACCTAGTGTAATAAAATATGTAATAGTATAACTAAATAATAATAAATTACTATGTTATAAGTAGACATTATAATATGATGAGTGATATGTAATTGTATTCTTTTGGTCCTTGAGTGTTTCTAGTGTAACTACATAATTAGTTAATCCATTCCCTCCCTATATAGGGTGATTTGTTAGCTTTGTATTAGAGAGATTATAAAAGAACTAAAATATGATTTAATTAAAGTAATTGGCATATATATATAACTAATTTAGTTACTTTACCTTGATCTACCATTCTAATTATTACATATATTTTGTTGAAGTGTATAAAGCATAAATAGTTAAACATATCTTCCCTCATCTTATAATAGATTTTTATTATAGGTTATAGACTACTATAAAAATCATTTGAAATGCATTGTGTAGCATAGGAGAATGTTCATAAGCTTATGAGAATATATAAACTCTTATATATATATATATATATATATATATATATAACTTGGAATGTATTTTACGATGTGTGGTCATACGGATGGACTTATACATGAGTATATATTTAAATATGAATAGAGTTAATGAAAAAGGGATCAATAGAAATGCATCTTATAGTAATATGTAGAGTAATAAACTTAACCAATTATAAGAACTACAAAATTTGGGGAGTCATAAATAAATAAAGATTTGACAAGGAAAATACATAACCTCAATTTGATCTAGATGGTTTATTTATTAATATTCCAATATTGAAATTGATAGTTGATCTATTCTAACAAAGTAATATTGAAAACCTTATTTGGAATGTAAATGAATGTAGGTATGTATTTGTAGCTATAATATCTCAAAATACTAATAAAACTTTGAATGAGGCATGTGGGAATAAATAAATCAACATGGTCTTTCATTATATTGTGAGATTTATGATATACATGAGGATTACTTATCGTATTTACTAAGTGAAAAAAAACTATTGAGAGGATATAACACTATAAAAAGCTACGTATTTATGAATAATGATATGATAAATGTGAATATAGGTATACATGGGTTTATTATCATATAAATGTATGGGTGTGTTCTTGTAACTATAGTTATATGTGTGGTTAAAAACTATATTATATATAATAAAACCTTGTGAATGTGTGCATATAACCCCTGAGAGTCTAACTAATGCTAGAATGGAGTATTCTATGTTTTGTGTGAATTGAGACTTTCTTTGTTATATCTAGTTGCTTGAATAGAAGCTAATGTTTCCATGGATTTATGATGACTTTATTATGGCTGATTAGATTTATGATGACTTTATTATGGTTGATTTTAGAATTTAGTAGTTATATTTTAAAACACTAGACTATGATAATATGGGTTATCATAGGGTGTAGTATATTTGGAAACTAATTATAGTAATTAGAAATTTTATTTGAATGTGTATTCTACTTGAGTGGTATAAACTATAGTCATTATTTCTATTATGGGATAGATAATAATGTGAGATTAATTCATACATTTGATGGAATACATATATATATTTTTAATTATTCCTATGTTTAGCATGTTATGTGATATGATTGATAGTAGGATGTAAAATGTATGAATCTATTGGCTATATTATGTTAACCAAATCTCTCATTGATGATACTAAGTACTGAGATGGACTTCACTAGCTTACTAGCATCACAATACTAGGAAAAGCTGTCTAATCAAGTGTTGTGTATGAATTTTGACTAATTTATAGATCATTTATTATTTAAAAACTTTGGCCAAATTAATGCTTAGTGAGACTTTATCATTTCATGAGTATGATTTACATGTTTTTGTGATATATTGAACTAGAATGGGTTTTCTATGATTTTATAAATCATACAACACATGAATACTAACTTATCTCTCTGTATTCCTATTCCATCAGTATCTAGTCATCCGTGAAGGGAGGGACATTCCCTAATGGGATTAGTGAAGGCGATCATTGGTATGTGATTGGTGTGAAAAAGTGCTCAGATGATGCTCTCCCTCCCCACAATAGTACTATTTTTGAGATGAACTTGAGATTACCATAGGTACTAGAGTTTGAGAAGCTATACTTTAGGAAGCCAGGTATCTTATATATGTACATTATATTGTATTTTACTTATTATTGAAACATTATCATAAATAAATGTAATTAATTATTTATTATATATTGACAATAGTGAATGTAGGCATGTATCAACCATGGATGGTTAATTATAATAACTTTCTATATTTATATTATGAAGTGTTTCTTATGATGATAGTGACTAGAGATGTATGATATAGTATACTTCATTACAATTATTACATGTAGAGTATTATATATGATCATTGGTTAGATTTCCATGGTGTAATATATTTATAATATATGTGTTTAAATTAAAAATATCACTTATATCTAGGTAAATCTTAGTAGGAATGTTACGTCTAGTATCAAAGATAAGGATCAAACTCTAGGACCTAATGAGTCCACTAATGTTTTCATATCCTTCTTTTAATAGAAAAAAGGATAGTGAAAGCTATACTTTTTAGAGAGGGTCTATTGAATGCTAATGATAGTAACACTCTATTTGATCCTAGAGCTCAGGTAATTATGGAGTTAGATAGAGATATGAAGAAGGTGAACCCACATATTAAGTTCAATGGGAATATTATGGGTGATGATGTTGAGGCATGGCTAACTAAAATTGATAATTATTTCAAAATTCAAAACTACTCTAAGGTCACTAAGGAAATTTGGGGAGCATACCATTTGGATGATAAGGTAGATATATGGGGGGCCAAAAATAGCTTATAAATGAATCTTAACTCAACCACCACTATTTGGTATCATTTTTTGGAATCATTCTAGTCATGGTGGATCCCATAACTTCATTTTTATCAGAAGCTCATAGATTTCCAGAATCTAAATCATGGAGACTTATCCATGAATGAGTATAGGTGGAAGTTCACCAAACTTTTGAAGTACATACCTTAGTATCAAGGAGATGATAAGTTTAAGATCAAAAAGTTTATAATGGGATTAAAACCTTGTATCAATGGATAGGTGGATGTTCATGTACCTTATACCATGGATCAGGTCTTTGACAAGGTAGTCAAATAGGTATAAAAGTTGAAGTCTCTTTCACAAGCAAGGGACAAGTTCAAGAACAAAATTAGAAATTATAAGTCAACCTTAAAGAAGAAGAATTGGAAAAAGAGGAGTGGAGACTCCAAGAAGTAGTTCAAAATATAGAATTCCAAATTCAAAAATGATTCAGGTAACAATAAATAGGGTAATGGTTCCAAAGGTGGTTTCAAGGGAAACAAATAGAATGATAGAAAAGAACCATTTCAATGTTGTTTAATTGATGGATATGACCATTATGCTTATTGTTTCCCTCAAGAAAAGTCAAAGGTAAAAGGACCTAATCATAGATAGGGTAGTTTTTAATAGTGAATTCATGCAACAGTCAACAATTGGCAAGCAAAATTTCAAGCATTACCCATAAAGCTATCAAGTACTTTTTGTGACCATCTAGTTTCCATTTTGATATATACAAGAGACAAATAATGTTTTATAGATCCTAAGATACTTAGTAAGTTAACTAGAAGAGATAGAGTAATGGGAAATGCATGGTCAGTAAAGTATGGGAATGACTCAAAAGTCATGGTTGACAAGTGTTTAATTGAAGTAGAGATTAGATTGCCTAAATTCACAATAGTTGTGGATCTGTATGTAACACCACTAGGGTCATTTGATATGATATTAGGAGTCAAATAGATTGAAAAAAATAAGTCCAAAGTTGAATGCTACTTTAAGAAGATTGAATGTCTTGATGATTTTATAAATCAAACATAAATTCAAGGTGAGAAAAGAGAGTTGAAGCTTATGCAGTTTTATGTAATGAAACTTAAGAGATCCCAAGGAAAAAGGTGCCAAACATTTATCATCAAAATAAATGAAATGGAAGAATGTAATGAACCATCTCTTGAATATTACCAATTTTTTAGAGGTTTTCATGATGTGTTTTTGAAAAAATTGTTGGGATTGCCTCCTAGATATGAGTGCACTTTTTATATCGACATCATACCTAGTTTAGAACCATAGTCTAAGGTATATACATAATGACATCCACTAAGTTGGTTGAATTTAAGGCTTAACTCTAGGAATTGCTAGTAAAGGGGTTGATCAGGCCAAGTGTGTCACCATGAGGTGCACCAATTGTCTTTATCAAAAGGAAGGGTGGTACCCTTCAACTTTGAATTGATTATATAATGTTGAATAAATAAAATATCAAAAATAGTTATCCACTACGTTGTATATATGATCTTTTTGATCAAATAAGAGGAACAAAATTCTTTTCTAATATTGGTCTTAGAGTGGGATACCATCAGTTGAGAATATAAGATGAGTATATTCTAAAAAAAACATTTATAACGTGATATGGGCACTATGAGTTCATAGTGTTACCATTTAGGTTGATTAATGCTCTGGTAGAATTCATGAATCTCATGAATAGTGTATTTAGAGATTATCTAGATCAATTTATTTTGGTCTTTTTGGATGACATTCTTATATACTCTATGAATGAAGATCATCACCTTTAGCATCTAGAACTGGTTTTGAAATGATTGTAAAAGCACAAGATGTATGGTAAGTTATCTAAGTACACATTTTTCCAAGAGAGTGAAATATCTCAAACATATTATCTCTATAGATGATATCTTAGTAGATCCAGGAAAGATAATTGAGATTATGGAATGGCTAGTGATGAAAAATGTGCATGAGGTAAGAAGTTTCATGGGGTTAGTAGGTTATTATAGGAAGTTCATTCCAAATTTTTCCAAGATAGATAATTCAATTACTTCTTTGAAATGGAAGAACCATAATTTTTTTGGTTAGATAAGTGTGAATTAGCTTTTTAGGAATTGAAAATAAGGATTAATTTAGCACAAGTGTTAAGAGTTCTTGACCCCAATATTCAATTTTCAGTGATCACAAATGCATCAACGAATGGACTAGGAGGAATCCTATGCAATATTGTGTACTGGTGGCTTATGAATTGAGGAAGATAAATCATTATGAGGTGAACTATGCCCCTCATGATCTAGAATTTGTAGCAACTATGAATGCTTGACAAGTGTGGTGGTATGACTTGTTGGGAAAACTATTTGAGCTCAAAATAGATAACTTAGGAGTCAAGTAAATTTTCACCCAACCTAATTTGAATGCTCATTAGAGACATTAGCTCAAGTTCTTATCAAATTATGATTTTTACATCAATTATATAAAAGGTAAAGAAAATAAAGTACCTAATGCCTTAAGTCATAAAAGGTACATAGTAGCCATAGCTACTATCAAGAGTAATTTAAGGGATAGAGTGATTGAATTCTCTCCATGAGATGAATTCTATGATTAGGTCAGAAAATCATTGTCTAAAAATGCTCAAAATCTATAGTATAAAATATTTAAATTGGAGAGGGATGTTTTTTTGCATTACAATAAAAGGATGTATGTGCTAGATCAAGAGAATTTATGAATCATAGTACTAAAATAACTACACAATGACCCATATTAAAGACATTTAGGAGTAATTTTAGCTCATGGCATATTTTAGACCACTATATTTTTTGAAGGGAATCAAGTAAGATGTAGCAGACTATGAGTCACATTGTTTGGAATGTCAACGAGTGAAATTTGAGCATCTGCATCTAGTTAGATTGTTATATCTACATTATATATTGTAATGAAATTGGTACATCATTAGTATGGAATTTTTCCAAGGTTTACCAATGTCAAAAAATAAGCATGATATGATCTTGGTAGTTATTAACAAACTAACCAAGGTGGATCATTTTATACTGGGAAATTTGACAAATGATGCACCTACCCTTAAAAAGAGGTTCATAAAGGAAGTCTATAGTTTAACTATATTTATAGATAAGATCATTTTGGATCATGATCCATAAATGAATTATATATTTTGAGTAACTTTGAATTCAACTTTGGGTACACAACTAAATTTAACCATTGCATATCACCTAGAGACTAATAGATAGATTGAGAGAGTTAATTAGGTGTTACAGGATCTTATTTGTATGTATTAAATGGATAAATAGTACAAG
>JARHVA010004969.1:1037500-1285000 GCA_037957365.1 Torreya grandis
GTACATTTTATTGTTTTAATAATATAAAATGTGAAATTGGATGACTTAGGAATGGATAATATCACCCAACCTATAGGTCATCTTTCTTATGCATATAACTTTTATTGATTAGAATTTCACTAATTCCCAGTCATCCATAGATTATTGGACTTAGCCCTTTTAGACCCAGGTAACCATTTTAGGCCCAAATACATCCCCATAGGTCTCATACCCTTAAGAAAATATATCTGAACTTGAACAGGAATGCTAAAACTTAGGGTGTCATGATTTTGGCCTTGTTGTCCAAGTTCATTTTTGGTCCTAACAATCAGATTCTTTTGGTTCTTTATCTTTTCCCTTATCAGTCTAACATGAATTCATTTAACCCATGATTATTTATTTCCCTATAAAAAGACATTTTAATTCCATTTATAAGGGTTGACACCAAGAGAGATGCAAGAATACAAACAAGTAAACTCAAGCACTTTTTCTTATTCTTTGCATACAATCTTCCAATATTGTTTCAAGCCTACTCAAGTCATTACACCAATCCCTAGTCATTTAAAGCACATATAATTTTTCATTCTAGTTGCATTAATCATACATAAATTTCACCAAGAACTTCAATGGGATAACTACATTAGCTTGATCCCTTTTCAGAGTATTGGTATGTAGGTAGTGTACCCACACATGGGGTGTGAATTATGTCTAGGGTATCTTTTAAACACTAACCCCTTATCTCTCTTTCCTAAGTTTTCATTTAATTTAAAACACCAAGAGATCTTAAGAGTTTTGAAGGTTAAAACAAGTATACAACAAGCTCTGTGAGGTCATAAACCCTAAAATTTTAGTGGTAGGGTAACATAGGCATTCCAAATAGAATCCAAAAAGATTTCAAATTTTGGACAAAAACATTAGAATAAGACTATAGTGTCAAATAGTAGGGTGTCCTATTTTTATTGATCTTATCCAATCAAGAAATGAAGTCCAGAGATCTATTTCTAACTATTTCTCAGTCTTGCTCCTATACTATCAGACCTTGTCTTAGTATAGATCAGTCAGAATAAGCTAAATTATAATCTCTCTCACTTCTTACTATATTTAGAAAAGGTAAAAATACAATCTATTTACACAAATTAGTAGGTCAGTTTTTTTATATTTATTTACTAATTTACATTTCTCTTCCCCTTTATTATCTAGTAATATAACTCCAATATTCTAAAAATAATAAAATACTTAGTGAACCTGACTTACTTCAAATTTTTGCATAAAAACCCTAGGGATAATTATTTCTATTTTTTTACAATATTTTCCTGATTTTCCCTAAATTAAAAAATAATAAAACTCCAAATTAATTGAAATATTTTCAATAAACTCATCCAAACCCTAGTTTGCACATACTAGGTCATATTTGCATACAAACACTTTCAAACCATTAGGAAAAATATATTATTGATTTTAGAAATATTCTTAAATTTTTATTAAAATTTTCAAGATAAATTCTACAAATTCATAGAAATTTTTTAAAATTATCATATTAATTTTGAACATTTTTATTTTCAAACCCTAGTTGCGTCAACTAGTTCCCAGATATTTTTAAAATGTATTCCAATCATTTTTCTGCATTTTAGTTAATTATTTAAATCAAAAAATCAATTTCAAATTTCAAATTTCATAGTATTTTGAAAATAATATTTCTAAAAAAATCCCTAGTTGCATGTGATATCTCCTTTTTACTTCTTGAGGTATTACCTCACATGTTTGGTAGCTCAGTATCCTTTTTGTGCAAATTTAAATTCACTATTTTTTGGGCTTTGCATTTCTTATATTTAGTAATTTCTATTTCTAGCACATTGCCTATTAAAACATATTTTAAAACATTCCAAATTGTTTTCTTACTTTACCAATGGCTCAATATACTAGTTTTGATTTAACCAATAAAAGAGAACTTCAAGAACTCTTAACCAAACATCCAGATATGCAAGATGACATGTTTAGAATTTTACAAGAAGAATAATAAAAAGTAACCAATGATAAATATTCTTAAACCATAGATTAACCAATTACAAATGACACTACGAGGGAAACTATGTCTCAACCATTCCCTATAGTAGCCCAACCTTCTTCCATGCCACCAGCTATAGCTATTACATTCCTATCTCCTGATGTGGAAACCCTTGTACAAGAGATTTGATCTCTTCAATCCAAGGTGCAACATCTTAAGCAAGGTATTTATAAACCTACATAGGCATAGAATTATTTTGCTTTACTGCATACACCATTGGTAAGTCACATTGCTTCGACACTCTTGCCATAAAGATTTGTTCAACCCAAGCTTACTCTTTATGATGGAAAGGGTGATCTAGAGACACATTTGAGAGATTTTCATGTAGCATGTTTGGATTATGTACCCAATGACTGGCTACTTACCAAAATGTTTCTATGGAACCTAAAGGATTATGCTTTACAATAGTTTTATAGTTTACCAAATCAGTCGGTCACAGCCTTTAATCCCTTAGTAGACATGTTTCTAGCACATTTCAATATAAATATTGGTGACAAGGTTTCATATTCATAGATTTCACAATAGAAACAAAGGTCAAATGAGCCTCTCATGGTTTATGTTCTTAGATACAAGACTATTCTAGCTAAACTAACTAGCCCCATGGTTGATCAAGAACTACAAGAAATATTGAAATAGAGATTTCTACGATCACTACATGAATCTATTTTGTTCAAAAGATTCTCTTCCTTCACTAAATTATGTCATACACTCAAAGGAAGATAAGTCAAGTTAATTTTAATGGGAAAACTTAAGTATTCAAGTATCCTAGAAATAACTAGTAAGAGTAATAATAAAGACACATACAAGGTCAAAATTAGTGATACTAAGAATTAGAATAGACCAATAGTTAATTCAGCTTCAAAGCCCCCTCAATGTGTGGTCTTATCAACACCTCCTCATCATGCATTTACCAATCTACCAATTTCTCTAGTCATGGTTTTATAGTAGTTACTGGAATGTAACACCATCACTCTCCCTCTTATCTAGGAAGTAGATCTAGAAAAGTCTATTTCATGAGGATATGCTCTGCATGCATTTTATGATTTTCACAGGGTACCATGCTATACAAAAAATAGATGCTTAAGTTTGTGACATAATATACAAGACTTGATAGACAATCTACTTGATCTAGGCACTTCAGTTGAGCCTCCAAATATAAAGACAACACAAGATAAAGTTTTGAAAATATTTTTAGATCCATTTCCATAGCATTTTAAACAAGAGTAAGGGGACACATTAGGTGTTCACCATACATACCAGGCACCTTTAGTTGTGTCACATCCTTTAAGTGGTATGATAGGGGTGTATGAGTCTAGAGTTCTAGCTAGGTCTTTGATATCTTTTTTAGATTAAGAGATTGTGGAGGATAATATAAGATATAATGCACTTTTTATTTCAACACATATTTATAATCAACCTATTCATAGTGTATTCATTGACAATGGTTCCAATCTTAACATGTGAACCTTCACACTACTTTAGCATTTGGGTTATTTAGATTAGGATATCACTCTGATAGACATAGTTATCATTGGTTTCAATAAGCATATATATATTTCATTGGGTGAGATAGTACTTCCATTATAGGTTGGTCCTACATATGTGGCCACACCATTCACTATAGTTCCTAGTGTAATATTTTTTGATATATTACTTGGTCAACCATGGATTTAAAAACTTAGGGCACTATGGATAGTTCACAAATATGTGAATTTCATTCATGCTAATTACGTTTTTACAATTGGAGCTACTTATGAGTTACCACTCCCCACATCAAATCCATCTACCAGCTTCTAGTCAACATCTCTAGTTCTCCCACTAGTTTTAGCTTCTCCTTTAGTTTTGGTATAGCTTCCAATTCTGATCCATCCATATGTATAGCATTGATCACTAGTACAAAGGGTTCATACACCCTGACAATTTCAAGATTCTAGATAGTTTCTAGCTACAATGTTCACACCTAGAATAGTTACATTGTGGTCTCATACAGATACACAGAGAGCACTTATTCATAGAACTTCTTATCCTACTTTTAGTTGGGTCCCTAAGAGCCCTATAGTTGCATCCACTTCTCAGAGTTACAAGGGGACCCCACATTTAGTTTCCATTTCAAATGTTGTAGAGTAGTTACAACACACATAAATTATAGCTCCATAATCTCAGACACTCCATCGTGCCTCATGATCATGCATGATCCCCTCATCTGAGACTCATCAGTTAGTATCATTTCTTTTTATCATTTATTATACATATTATCCCCTGCATTATTGTACATAGTTCAAATATTTTCAAAAATATAAAAATAATATAACACTTTAACATATAAAAACATTCAAATATATCAAAATTACCAAAAACATTTTGATTGTATGCATTATCCATGATTTACATTACTACTATCATGCTAGGACTTACATTTTCTATTTCATGTTATTGTATGTCAATTTTATACATTATCATGCTTCAGTTGATCATGTTTGAGTGTGTGTAGTGACATCTAGGTATGTGATTGCTTTATTCTACCCATAGAAGGGGAACTTCTAATACTACATTCAAGACATAAATTATTATACACTCCCACTAGGGGCATCTTCTACATGAATACACCATCTAGGTTATGTCATTCATATACCACACACCCTGAGTTATCATGTTAACATACATTATTTTATAGCTTACATAGAATACTATATCAACATTACACCAATATCTAGCACTTGTGTATTTGTTATCATATACCTATTATAATACTAAACATGTTTTGTATACTCTCACAGTTGCCTTGATTAGTTATATGTGTTTGTCTCTTCCAGTTATTACCTGTTTTCTTTACTTTCTCAACATAGCTTGTGTGATTCCATTGTCAATTCTAGCTTGTCTCCTACTTGCACCTTAGGAGATTTGCTAATGTTCTTTGCTTCTATTCATGTGTTGCCTTAGTACATTTGTCAATGTCCTTTGTTTGTACTCTTCTATGCACCTATAGCCTATGTGCCAACTTTGCTTGTTCATCTGTATGTGTATGTGGCATTTGAACATGCCTTCCATGCTTGTCTTCTAATTTGAGTGACATGTGACCATGTCCCTTTTTTGCATTCCCCCTTGGCCACCCTTATATGATTTTTGATTCATATTCTTTTTTGTTTGTTTATTCATCACTGTGTGTTATTCCATGATTCCAATCATGACTTTATCTTGCTTCTTGGATGCCATGATGGACATCATGCTCCATCCACCCATGCTTACTAACAAACTAACAACTAATAGATAATATCTAACATTACCAGTCTAGTATCATGCACATGCTCTTACATTGTTATATCTATCTAGGCATATCCCTATTGATCTAATAATCTACCAATTCAAATATTGTTATATCTTATGAAATAAAAATACTATATCATGTATCTATACAATTTAACACAGTTTCAAGACTCTTTTATTTTGAGGGTAGTCAATGCAAGTTCATCATTCCTACCCTCAAAAGAGGGGGAATTAAATAGGGTTTTGTCATAGAGATAAAACCTCCTAACAATCAAAATAGAAGTATTTAGAACACTTAGTACATAATCTAGAGGTCAAACCAGTCAAACCAAAGCAAAAAAATAATGATAGTTTTAGATCAACAGTCAATTTTCACACCAAACAACAACAACAAAAATGGATAGTAGTACCAAACATAAGGGTGTCCACATTTTGGCTCTCCTATCTAGGTAGTAAAATACTCATGGTTTTTAGAAATAGGCAACAAAATTTAGTTTAGGGATAATTTTTGCACTTCTAGATTTGTCAAATTCAATAGTTTCAGTATAATTTTATCAGATATAATGGGTTATCATGCATGATATAATGGTTTTCACTTAAATTTTAGACTATATAGTTGACATAACTTCTAGATCAGGATCCATGTTCTAGACATTAGTGATTGGAGGAAAAGTGCATGGCACATTGATCTTCTTTTATTTCTAATTTCAGTTTATTCTAGGCATTCTCAATAGTTTCAAGCCTTACTCCACCTATAGGTGGTTGGAATCACATTTAATTTAAACTTCCATAGAAGTTTAGCTTTCTAAGTACTTGAGTTCCTAATTTTGCTTTCATATAAGCCTAGTACATCAGTTTTAGAGTGGATTTCATACAAGCCTAATCTCCATCTTTCAAAATGGACAAGAGTGGCATAGTTTCCAACACATATTCAAGCTATCCATGCCAAATTTCTAGATTTCTAGAGCTTCCATGAGCTCCATGATCCATATCATATGACATCTATTCTATATTGGTATTACTTCATAGCTTCACTTCATAGGGCAATGATAGAGCCACAGGGCCAACTTTTGTATTATTAAGCCACCTATTCAAAGGGATTGGACACACAGTCTAGACATCGATTAGCCCATAAATAGCTCACTAACTTCACTTAGTTAGAAACAATGGAGCCAAAGGGATAGCCTTTATATTATTGAGCCACATTTTTTGGAATTGACCACTCATCTCTATTTGTGATATTATTCATGATTCAACACACACTCAATATCATCCAACACATTCCAACATCTTTTTTATTGGTTCACATACCCAATTAGGTGTATTCATTCCTTTCTCTTCCTCTTACTTAGCTCTTGTGTATTATTATTTTAGATATAGTGTATCTAGTAATAATTAATCTACTTTATGTTTTCATTGTCAATTCACAATTCACAATGTGCTCTCTATAGACATCTAGCATCACAAATCTTAATGAGATTCTCCCCTATAGGTAAGTCTAGTTATGATTTTATGTTTTTACTTTATCCTAGTATTTCACTTTACCACATCACTAGAATAAAGTAGGGTAAATGTAATATTATAAAATGAAAAATTGGATTACTTAGGCTTGGGTAATAACACCTAACCTATAGCTCCTTTTTCTTGCTCACACAACCTTTCTCAACTAAAATTCCATTGATTCTCAGTCATCCACAACTTCTTGGAATTATCCCTTTTATACCGAGGTAGCCCTTTTAGGCCTAGATCAATCCCCTCAGGTCTCATCCCCTTAGAACAATAGTACCCAACTTGGATAGGAGCACTGAAACTCAAGGTGTCTTAATTATGGTGATATTGTCCAAGTTTATTTTAGGTCTTAATGGTCATATTATTTTAGTTACTTATCTTTTCCCTTGTCATCCTAACATGAATTAATTTAACCCACAATCATATGTTTCCCTATAAAATCTCATTATAAGTCAATTTAGAAGGGTTGGCACTCATTTTCAAGAGAGACACAAGAATACAAGAAAGTACACTTGAGAAATCTTCCCTATTCTTTGCACATAACATTACAACATTGTTTCAAGCCTACTCAAGTCATTGCACTAGTCCTTAGCTAGCTGAAGCACATCCAATTTTGCATTCTAGTTGCATTGATCATACATAAATTGCACCAAATAATTCAATGGGAGAACTACATTAGCTTGATCCCTCTTCAGAGTATTAGTATGTAGGTAGTATGTCCACACACGAGGTGTGAAGTGCGTCAAGTGTATCCTTTACACACTAACCCCTTATCTCTTTTTCCCAAGTTCACATTCAAGTTCAAGCACCAAGAGCTCTTAAGAGTTTGGAAGATTAAAATATTCTTACAACAAGGTTTATGAGGTCTTAGACCCAAAAATTTTAGTGATAGGGTAACAACAGCATTCCAAATAGAACCCAAAAATATTTCAACCTCAAGATAACAACACTAGAATACGACTACAACATTGAATAGCAGGGTGTTCTATTTTTAGTGCTCTTATCCAATAAAAAAATGAAGTCTAGAGATCTATTTTTGATTATTTTTCATTCCTACTCCTATAGTATCAGACCTTCTCTCAGTACAAATCAACCAGAATAAGCTAAGTTCTAATCTCTCTCACTTCTTACTATATTTAGAAAAGGTAAAAATACAATCTATTTACATATATTAGTAAGTTAATTCTTGCATATTGATTTACTGATTTACATTTCTTAGCCCCTTTATTATTTAGGAATGTAACTTCAATATTCTAAAAACAATAAAACAATTGTGTTTTACTTATTATTGAAAAATCATCATGAATAAATGTAATTACTTATTTATTCTACATTTACATCAGTGGATGTAAGCATGTGTTAGTCATGACTATTAATTGTAATTACTTTCTATGTTTATATTATGATGTGCTTATTTTGATGATAATTATCAGATATGTATGATGTAGTATGCTTCATTACAATTATCACACTTAGATTATTTTATATGATCATTGCTTATATTCTCATGGTGTAATATATTTATAGTATATGTGTTTAGATTTAAAAAAATCATGTTTTTGTAGGTAGATCCTAGTGGGGATGTTACAATATTATAGGAGAGAAGATCTTAGATTTGCATTGGAATATAATATTTTTATTCCTCTTATCCAAAGACAATTGTAATTTAATCTCTATCCTCTTAAAAATAGCTATCTATTTCATTATTTTCTATTACAAGCTATATTTTTTTCTTAAAGAGGAAGTCTAGTATGCTTGCATGTGTACAATGGTCACCTAGCTAGTTATTTTTCATTTTGGTTTACTTGACTACATCTATGATTTGATTCTAGTTCCAATACGTGGTTGGAAGCCTACCTTCATTTTTATCTTGGTCACTAATATTAGTTTGTAATGTCATTTTTAATATTTTTGACCTATTTATGATAATTTGTAAAGCCCATATATTTTGAACCGTAACTTGAATTTGAGTTATATTTTTATCAAATGTGTATGTTTTTCAACTCTTTATCCATTGGTATCATAAATTTTTAAAAAATCACTACTTTTATAAAGTGCCAAAATTGGGTGGTGGGGGTCTTTAATACAATCTTTGATTGGGGGGTTATTTTAGTATTGATTTGTGTACCCTTTTTCATTCTTTGTGCTCTTTGGTGATTCACTAGAATGGATTATACTTTGGGTATTGATCATTGTGAGCCTTTGACTACATATAATTACCCTACATGGACACCTAGAATGGAAAAAATCATCAAACTTAAAGGATTATGGTCCTTCATAAATAAAACTCAACCACATTTCATAAGAGAGTATGAAAAAAATTAGCATCAATGTAATTTTGATGAGTGTATGGATTTGATATGGATTTATATGAGTGATATTTTGTTTTTTCATTTGGATGGGTGTGATACTCCATTAAAAATATGGGCTAGGCTAAAGGGTTTATTTGTAAATGTAGATCACATAAGAGCTATGAAACTTGAAGTGGATCTTATTTCATTCAATCCAGATGACTTTGCCTCTATTATTGACTACCTCACTAAGTTTTAGCATTTATTGACATAGTTGAAGGGGAATGGATGAGATAAGAAAGATGAAGAGTGTGTATGCCTAATTCTATCTAAGATAAGTGGTCCATTTTAAATCTTTGATTATACCTTTTTATCTAATATGGATTCCATAGGTACCACATTTCAAATTCCTAATTTAGAGTTGTTTTGTGAGAGACTTACTAGGGAGGAATCTGAATTGTCTCACCTTGAGTCTTCCACCTCTCAATAAGCATTAGTAGCATCACATCTTAAGAGAAAGGGAAAAATAAAGAGTAAGAAGAATAAAACTCCTCCTCCATCTCAAAGTGCACCTAAGACCAAAACTAACACATCTAAACCCAAATAATCTTCTAAATCCAAGAATAAGTATAACCTATCATGCTCTTATTATGGGGGGACTAGTCATGAAGAGTCTAGGTGTGTTAAGATAATACAAGACCTAAAAGATGCCGTTAAGAAGCACAAGATTTCTATCTCCAATCCTTCATCTCATGATCAAGCATAAGCACTTAATATTATTAAGAGATCGCAATCACCTATTTCAGATAGTTGGGTTTTAGATTCTAGTGCTTCACACCATATGACTTCTTCTAAGGAGTCATTTGTATCTCTTGGTTTGAATTTTACTTCAAATAAAGAGGTTGCATATTCTTCATTTATTTATGTTAACGAAAATGGTGGCATAAATCTTTATGGTGGCCACATAAATGATGCATTATATGTTATAGACATCACCATTAATCTACTCTTAATTTATCAGATTTGCCATTCTAATCAAGGTAAGATAATGAATTTCACATCATAGGGTGCTAGATTTAGAGCTTTGTTAGAGACTCACACACTTATTGCACTAGGTGTAGTTGACCATAGTTATAAACTCTAATACATTGAGGGTTTTTATGTACTCATCTTCTAGGGATGTGTTTTGTTTCTCATGTAGATTTTGAGAGTAGGCTTTAGCATCAGAGATTTGGACATATCAATTAAAGATATTTGAAGGAGTTGAGAAATCATAATATGGTAGGGTATCTTCTTATAGTTTCATGTCTTGATGGATTTTGCCTTAGTTATGCATTAGGGAAACAAAACCAAGATCCATTTCCTAAGGGTATGTCCAAGAGAGCTTCTTCACCATTTTAGCTTGTGCATAGTTATTTGATGGTGTTTTTTACTTCTTTCAATAGAGCTAAGTATGAACTTACCTTTATTGATGATTTATCAAGGCATACTTGGGTATGTTTTCTCAAGCACAAGATTGATGTATTTGTTCAATTAAAAGTCTTTAAGTCTTTGGTTTGAAATAGTCTTCTAGTTGAATCAAGAAGCTTAATACAAATAATGGAGAGGAGCACTTCAATTGAGATTTCTCTAATTTTTTGGTAGTTCATGGTATTGTTCACCAACATTCTATTACACATACTCCCGAACAAAATGGCTTAGCAAAATGAAAGAACTAAACTTTAGAGTATATGGCTAACTGCATGATGCATTCATAGGATTTACCTCATATCTATTGGGAAGAGGTAGTTAATTGTGCAAACTACATTTAGAACTACACACCACATAGAGAACTTGATCATTTGACTTTGGAGGAGGCTTGGTCTGAAATGAAACCTACTGTCTCATTTTTTTGAGTCTTTGGGAGCCATGCTTGGGAGTTTGTACCAAAGAAGAAAAGGAAAGCATTGGATAAGAAAAGCAAACCTTTGATTATTTTAGGGTATTACATGGACATGAGAACTCATCATCTTTTATATCTTGATACTCATGATATTAATTTTCAAACACATGTATAGTTTGATGAGCACTTCACATCTCATGACTCTTCATCTTATTTCATGTCTTCTTCTTCTTCTTATTCTTCTTTTTTTGATGATTCATCACATCCTCTTGAGGATTTATTCTTTGAGGAGACATATTATAAGGCCCTTGAGGAGGTTGTAGATATTGAGGATCCTATTCCCATTGATGTTGCCACTATGACATTGTGGGTTCATACTATATTTTCTAAGGCAAAACCTTTCATATAAGATCTTCCACCCACTATAAATCATCATACACATTATATATGCACTAGAATTTTGTGTCAAGCATTCTCTAGGGATCCATAGTCTTTTTCATAGTCTCATGGGATATAGGAGTGGGATGATGTGATGATAGATGAGTATTATTCTTTGAGGAATAATTGTATTTGGGATTTGGTCACTCTTCCTAAGGGAAGATAGTTAGTTAGGTTCAAGTGTGTTTACTACACCAAGTATGTAGATGATGGGTCCATTGATAAGTATAAGGCACATATTATTGGAAAGGGGTTCTCTTAGGCCTAAGGTATTGATTACTCTGAGAATTTTTTGCTCATTGCCAAGATGGATTATGTTTTCATTGTATTTTTTCTTGATGCATCATAGGGTTAGCCAATATATCATATAGGCATTCAAAGTGCCTTCTTGCATGGATATTTATAGGAGAAAATCTATATGGAGTATGCTATTGGGTTTGTTCATGATTATTCTCTTTTTTCTCAACTTTTTAGGTTTATTTTTGGTCTTAAAAAGGACCTTTAGGCTTGGTATGAGAAGATGGACTATTTTATTCTCTCTATTGGCTTTGTTCACTTCCAAATTGATCTCACAATGTATATCTAGTGTATTAGGGAGGACATTGTTATATTGATCTTGTATGTTGATGATCTGCTTCTCATAAGCAACTCCTATTTTGAGATTAAATCTATTTAGTACAAACTTTTAATATAGTTTGATATGATAAATCTTGGTCTTTTGCACTTTTTCCTTGGTTTGTAGATTTCATAGTCAGATATAGGGATTTATTTAAGTCAATAGAAGTACACCCTTAATCTTCTTTAGTGTTTTGGCATGGTTGATTTCAAACCAAGTCCTTCTCTTTTTCAGTATGGTGTGACTCTTACTTCCACTTATACTACTTCTCTTTGTGATCCTACATTGTATAGACAAATGGATAAGAGTCTTTTATATTTAACCCATACTCACCTTGACATTTCATTTATAGTTAGGCTTATATCTAGGTTTGCACATGATCCTCATGATATTCATTAGCAAGATTCCAAGTGGATTATATGATATCTACAAGGCACTACTCATTTTGGATTACACTACCCCATGGGTTCTACTCAATTGTTTGGATATAATGATTCAGATTGGGTAGGTTCACTTGTTGATAGGTGTTCTAATTCTGGATATATATTTTGTCTTAGTTCTTTACCTATTACTTGGTTGTGCAAGAATCAAAAAGATATTGCATTTTCATCTACATAGGCTAATTATAGGTCAATAGTTATAATGATTTTTTAGGTTATTTGGATTTGTTAGTTATTATTAGAGTTTAGCTTTACACATGATTCACCTATTATACATTGGTGTGACAACCAAAGTGTAATTCACATATATTGCATTATATTTTAGCACAAGTGGATAAAGAACATTGAGGTATATATGTAATTAATTTTTTAATACATTCAAGATGGCATTCTTATCTTGGAATACATTCCAACTCAACAATAGGTTACATAAATCTTCAATAAGCCTTTTAAATCATCTCATTTCCTTGAGTTACATGGCATGTTTTGGGTTTCATAATTTATTCTTAGGGGTGTTTGTGAGGACATATTATTTCTTTATTTCACGGATACATATTGTGAATGAGTACCTTATCAGTCTTAGTTATCGAGACTCATACTATAGATATGCCACTATATCCTTTTTTCTATTTTTATCCCCTATTTTCACCTAGGGGGTGTTAGAGTATGAATTTCTCATGCTTTTTTGGTTATTAGCTAGGTATTTCATCTTTTTCCTAGTTTGTATTATGTGATTATTTATCCCACATTGTTTAGTTAGACTAGTTTCTAGTTTTACCTTGCCTACTTATGCAAGGGTTTTCTATTATAGTAAGCATCTCTTTTCTAAATATCACTTGAGTTGTCTTATTTTACATCTCATTTTTGTATAGCTTCATGTGATTTTTATTGTTGACTAAATCTTTAGATCTTGGGTCATTGGAATGTTTTTTACCATTACTAACATCTACATGGGTCTCCAATTCAATTCCAAATTAAAAAAAGGAATGGATAACTTTGATCATGTCAATTTTAAGAACCTGAACTAGGCTTCTGAAAAAGACAATTATCCGTTACTCTCTTTGGATGAATTAATTTATATGGTGAGAGGATCTCAACTGACGTTATTTTTAGATGGATTCTTAGAATATAACCATGTATGGCAAATATTTCATGGAGGATTATGGCAAGGTAAACTTAAGGCTATTAGACATTATTCAAATGGAAAATGTAAGAGAATAAGCTTTGAAAAACTTCACCAAACATTAGGAAAATTTAAAAATATGGTTCAATAAGAAGGCAAAGGTGAAACCCTTTCAAATATAAGGCCTAGTCATGTTGTGGGATAAAGTGCATGAAAATAAAGGGAAATATTCAAAACTAGACCCATTTTAGGTTGGTCCTTACAATATTTATGAGAAAATTAGGTTAAATGATTTTAGATTGAAGGATATCCAAGGAAATGATCTTCCAATACCTATGAATGGACATTTAATGAATAACTACTTCTTAGCTATGCCATCCAATATGATCTTAGATTATCCCTTAAATTGAAGGTTGGAAATGTAAACAGGTTAGAGTTAGTTTACTTTTCTTCGATTGTGTGTTTTATTTTTCTATGTGTTTACTTATTATTTATTCTCATTTTTTGGTTTAGTTGTTTGAATTTTATCCCTTATGTTATCATTTTATTTCCAACCCCTAAATTAGTCTATCTATATACCCCATAAGTGGAAATCCATTTCCATAATATGATCAATAAAAATACCCATCATCATGCATTAGTCCATGTATCCTCATACTTAGTCCTTATAAAGGTTAAAAAAACTTGGAAAATATAGTATAGGAAGTTGAAACACAGAGGTTGGGTTTCCATTATTGAATGATCTGATAGATAGAGTATTTTATTTCATATTAATTAGTGAGAATGAGACCATCAATTATAAAATGAGTAGATGAATTGATAAAAGTTCTATCTTACATAAGAGGCCATCATTTTACTTAAATAACATCAAAAATCCATTATGAATTCATATAATAAGTTAATAGTCCCATTAGTGGCAAAGTACTCACTTAATCAACCATTTATCTTGGATAAAATGGTTCCCAACCCTCACATATCATAAATAAAGAAAATTTAAAGACTTAAGGAAGTTTAAATTTTATAAAAAATATCAAGGTCTCTTCCCAATATAGGGTGATTTTGGAAACTTCCATCACAGGCATTCCAACTTGGCTAGAAATGAAGCAAGGCCTAAAGTGGAAATAAATGCATCTTTACCAGGTCTATGAACACCTAGATGTGATAAAATTAATTCATGAGCCTTCCATTCCTCATCTAGTTTATATGAAATAAAAAACACCTTTTAGGATTTCTACACACTTGTGTCACATGTAAGCTTGATTATGAATTTAAATTTAAAAAGAGGAAATAAATCACTATTCACACAAGATGATATCTTTAAGGATTTAGAGACCTTTATGTTATATGATGAATTAGAATTAAGATGTTCTTCCTCTTCTTATTCTATTAAATAAATTTTAGATAGTTAGCTACTCATTTAATAATAAAAGCCCACATTATAGATTCTATAAACTTGGTAGCGCTTTCCACACATAGTCTGCATTTGTTGTGACCATCACATCCATTTTAATGTAAGAAAAGGGGACCTATGCACTGACAAGAATCTAAAAAAATATTACCACTTTATTCAAGCCCCATTTTATCCTTACACAAGTAAAAATGTGAATGTCGATTTAGTCTCCATAGATAAAATATACTACAGTACCATTGATAGTTGATGTTCATTATGTTTGAATATACTTCATAGCTATTTGAATCTCATAAAGAGCTATTCCCATTACATTTTATAAGTTTTTTCATTTGTAGTGTTTTTTTGGTGTGATAACTATTTTCTACATAAATTTAATGTACAAGCATCTCCTAGAGTGTCAATCCTAAAACTACAGTCCTAGATCTATTAGTGTGGGATATTATTTTCCTTGTATTTTCTTATTTACTTGGATTATTCCTACACAAGAAGATTCAACTTGATTAGGTGTCCTTAGTCTTAGGGAGCTCCTTGACTACCATTATTAGCTATAGGGGGTTACTCTTTGATCAACTATTCTAGGTATGAGAGTTAAATTACATTTGTGGAGCCTTAAACATTATTCTAGGTGGAAGTTCCAATTACTTTATGCTATTTAATGAACCTATTATAAGCAAATATTAAGATGAGTGGATTAGAATACAAGATTCTATATTATTCTCATGTTTGATTTCTTACTCACAATAACTATATGAATTGGGTTGGATTTTCTCATTGATATAATGAGCTTTGAAAACACTTTGATATGGTATCAGAGTGTTAATATGGTTTATTGATTGTTTAGTTTCATGTTTGCTCTTAAATTTTAAAATCTTGTGTTTATTATTTACAAAATATGTCTGTCTAATTATCTAATTTAGCTGCTCTGATATGCCTTTTTCTTGGCTAAGCTCAACATTGGATTAAGGTATCATATCTAATTTTGTCTAAGATTCCATCAGCTAAACAATATTTATAGAGGTTTTTTTTGTGTTGGTTGAAAATTTTGCTTATTTTGAGATTATAAAGTATATTTTAAATCATTTGTTCTAAGGGATCCTTGAAGTATTTTGAACATCACACTAAGGGTTTCAATTCTTGCACTATACCTCCACATACCTTCCATGATTGTTTTGCCTCTCCATTAGCACCATGTGATTTTCAAACCCTAGTTTGATGACTTTGAGATAACATTAGGTTCTTACAACACTGGATGGCCTCCTCTTTTCACAATATTTTATGGCCTCCTCTTGGCCCATGGTGACCCTAGTTTAATGTCTTTGAGCCATCCTTTGATATTCAACAAACATAAAACTCATTTGTATCCTATATATCATCTCATTCTAGGCTTACACAATTCCATTATGCCTCTTAGACCTCTTACTTTCTCCACTCAAACCTTGACCTATGATTTTTGGTCTACTTCAGCTCCATTTTGACATACCCTCAACTTGATCATGGAATTTAAATATCCTCCCAACATTTATGATGGAGTTTGGATTTGCTCCCAACCTTGATGGTGTCATTTTAAGCTCCTCCTAGACCTGTTCATGACACTTTTGAATCATTTTAGGCCTATTAATAACATCTATAAATTGTATTCTCCTCTTACTAGTGGTGTTAGTGCTTTCCCTCTATAATTCTAATTTTTATATTTACATGTTTAAAACCAATTAATAAATCCATGCTCTAATTTAAAATCAAAACATTTTTAATTTTTTTTAAATAGTTGGTTTTTTATTAATGGCCTCAAGTGATTTTTTCTCCATTGGATTGCCCATGTGTGTATTGATGGGTGAGTTTAATACATAGAATTGTACTTAAAAATGTCTTTCTTATGATTACAATGAGTTTATGTCAGGATATGTTTGAATTTTAGTCCTTAAGACTTTAAATTTAGTGCAAAATTAATTGATTTGGGCCACTAATGATGGAAAAAGGGAATCATGATAAATTTTGATCAGTATCTCACCTTTGAGTTTTATTTTTTGTAAAAGTGCATATTTTTCCATGCTCATTTCATTGGTATTGTTTTCATTATAAAATAAATAAAATTATAAAGTGCTAAAATGGTGGTTTTGATTGAATTTAATTTTATTATGAGGGGTTTGATGAAAATTAGGGAATTTTGGGCAATTACATGGGCCACACAAGCTCCAAATTATGGTTGGCATTAGGGACACTTCTAATCAACCCCACATTGTACCATAAAATTTTCCTTGGACTCTACCCTCAGACCCCACAAAGGGAACTACCCCTTGACCATGCTAAGGAATGCCACCTCGAAACCCCCACATTGTATCCCCTTATTTATTACTTCTAGTGTACTTTCTTCCACTAAAGGGTGAGGTGTGATTTGACAAGTTGTTAGATCTCCTCAGAAAAACATTTTATATGTCTTATTGAGATTCGTACATGTG
This sequence comes from Torreya grandis, assembly GCA_037957365.1. NCBI lineage: Eukaryota > Viridiplantae > Streptophyta > Pinopsida > Cupressales > Taxaceae > Torreya > Torreya grandis. The sequence goes on from JARHVA010004969.1 coordinate 1,054,975, forward strand.
TACATTATCAATAGATTTTGATGTCTTCTTATTTAACCTATTTGCATTTTCATAGGTTCCCATTTGGTGTCACTTTTTGCATTAATTATTCGTATTTAGATAGATTTTTAGCTATGTCTAATGTCTATTAATTGAGATGTGCATTGGAACTTGTGCATTATTTTATCTTACCTTTTTGGACACATTATTAGATGAGTCTGATGTCCATAAATTCTAGCATGTTGTGTTACTTGAAAGCATAAGACGGTTCATTACTGATTCCTTTGGAGGGGTTGTTGTGGGTCCTAGTTTATCTCTTATGTCCACACTTAGTTTCCATGATTGTGTAGCAATTTAGTGTCATTTTCATAGATTACTTTAAAAATTTTGGATGTATTTTCAGCTAAGAATGGTGTCCATTCATTGAGTATGCATTGTAACTTGTGCAATGTTTTTTTATCATATCTATAAATTGATGGACTTTAGGCTCAGATTATAGTTGCATATGGACATTCAAGAGCTCTCTCAATACCTTAAATTTAGACTTATCTAATTGGAACACTATTTGGTATGACTCAATAGGTGTTAGTCCCATTTTTTGACAAATTCATCTATACATGACATTCACAAAGGATCTTAAGTCAACTAGGAAATTATGGAGGTTATTCCCAAATAGCCTAATCATAAGGAAGAAAGGTGGGACCTCATCCCTATTCTTATGTATCAACATGTTAGTGTGCATAAGCTTGGGTTTGCACTGAAATAGATTTTTGTGAATTAATTTAGGAGTATATATCTTTTCTTAGTGATCTAGGTAAGTTATTTCAAAGTGATGTTTTCCTTGATCTTATACATGTCCTCTACTATGTTTTACCTAGTCTTACTGGTGGTATGTTGGGTATCTTCAATTGGCCTAGTATTATTTACTTTTAAATGTGGAGGGTCATTCATTTCTCTTGGATCAAGAAGAGTGGCACCATTATTAGGAGGGGTTGACATGGTAATGAGATACTACTATCTAGTTCTTAAGAGTGTAGTCACTTATTTGGAATTATTATAAATCTTGCATCTCATTAGTGGCATATTCTAGTTCATTATCTTCATGGTTGGGGAAGTTCAATGTCTCTAGTACCATGGTAATACTCAAGTATTTTGGAGCATTAGAGGTGTCGATATGATTGTATCCTTGGGATGATTTTGAAATACCTCATATTAGTCCATTTCTTTTCAGAAGATGTTGAATACACTAAAAAAATTCAATGTAGTCAAGTTTGACATGCTAATGTGTTTTGTGCACATGAAACCAGTTAGGAAATGCTAACTCATAGATATTAATCTCAGGGAGATTAATAGGTGAGGTCTCTAGTTTATTTTTATAGTGGTTATAGGGATGATTGTACCTTTGGTAGGTGAATTTTCTATTTGAAATCTCACCATCATTATTTTCAACTTGTCTCTAAAGGTCAAATAATTAATTATTGAGATTTTATACAATGTGTTATATAGAATCCAACTTATTCTTAGTGGATTATTAGGGTAGAGTTTGGATGTTGTTCATAGTGGAGACCAATGTTTGATTATTATATTGAGGTGATACTTACTTATTGATTGGGCTAAATAAGACTAGGGGATGATTAGGAATAACATGTCTTAAAAGAAGCTAGTTTATCATTGGCACAAGTTGTGGCATGGGTATACTATGGATAGTGGCAAAGAGTGATTTCAAATCAGACATAATTAGTAGCATATTTGGAATGGGTGGTGCTATAAATATTTGAGGATTAAACTATCTATATAATTTTATGGCCTCAACATTGGCTACAAGTAGTTATACCACTAAATGATCTTGACATAGGAATATAACACTACAAGGATCTAGTTTGTTCTTATACATTTTAAGGGATAGCAAGGCATATGGTCTATGAAACACAATAATTTAACTATACATTTTATGAATCTTAGAATTAAAATTTTGTATGGGTTCATTAGGTTGCAAGGACACTATTGATATAACACACTTGGATTGATAATTGGCCTAAATTTGGTGAGGAAAATGTTATTTAATTGGTTCCAACTTGTGATAGAGCCTTCAAACAAGTCTAAGAATTAATCATACCCAATGTCTAATAGAGTGAATGGAAAAATTCTATAGGAAACATACTAATGGTGTAAATTTAGAAGCCTAATAACTATTTTATCTAAGGTTATGTGTTCTTTAGTCGTACACCTACACCTAGTGTGAATATTAGAAGTTATATTTCTGGGTTCCTAGGTAAATCATATACAACTCTAATAATGTTGATAGTATACCTATCCAACCATGACATAGGTGCAACCATAGGTAGAGGTATTTTATGGAAAAACTAAGAATATGAGTTAGGTCAAACTATATGTCTTGGTCTTTATCTAGCAACTCTAACTCTCATATAGAATCATATCAGGGATATTACTAGTCATTTAGGACTAGTTTAGGATATATTGATATGCACATTAGGCCCCAAATTACCCATATATATGATATTAACTTAAAGCCTTGTTAGATAGTGACAAGGGTGACTTCATTATAAAACTAGTTATTATTATACATTTAAGCATGTAATAGGCTAGGAAAGCATACACTATGGCCAATAATATAATGCTCAGGCACCCTCCTTCTAGAGGCAATTGTTATTCATACTCATATGCACCAGGTGGATTAGATTCACTAAATGAGATCAAGAATAATTAGGGGACTTGAATCCTTTCATTTTAGGATTTTTGTTGAGATTATTTAGGGCACAAGCTATATGTATGGCACTCCATTAAATATCTTGTTTGGAATAGATCTCTAAGAGATGTAGTGATACCACTAAAGGTCCATACAAAGTTTCTCATTAACTCACAAAACTTATACACTTCTAGCTAATACAATTGCAACACATAAGTTTCAAATCTCTACTTTGTTTCATTTCACTATTTATAAAGAAAGGGAAATATCACTTGTTCACAAATAAACATAAAAAAGAGATGCAGGGTAAGGTATAAAGAGAGTATTTTAATTAAAGGATAAGAAAAATTCTGACAAGACAAAAGTGTGCCTTGCTACAGTTGCACCACTATATGCTATTTTTCACAATGGCTCAGGGTTCAGTCACATAGGGAGAGATCTAAGAAGTAAAGGTAAATGTTTGATACTAAGGATTTTCTAATGAATGAAATGTAAATAATTTTTTATTTAATAGCATATAGATCATTATATATCAAATAAAGTGAAAAGAATAAAATAACCTAACTAAAATAGCTAAAGCATATCTTAGTTAATGCATAAAATCTATATAAAAGCACAAATTATAGTCTTATGGTGTTGGTGTTAATCCATTCAATTATAAATTAAGTGAAGGACCTTCAAGTTAAAAATATGCATTTACATAAAATATCAAATTTATATTATTATGACATCAATTGTTTGTAAATAGAGTTAACCCTTATAATATACTAGGCAGTAGTATATATAAAGGGGAGATATGGGTCCTATATCCAAGAGGCATGAGATCCCACTATTCGCCATCATGGACCAAAATGTAAAAATAAAATTATGTCAAAAAATTCTTCATTCCAAAACAAATAAGGTGAAATTGAATTCCATGACCCACTAAGGAACCTTGAGTAGATTGTCTAATGTGAACTACATCTTAACAGTTCTAGAAAGCTTTACAAAGCTAACAATGATTAGTTGATTAAGTATAACCTATGAAATTTGACATTGAGGATCATATTTACTAGATAAATTATATGCAATAAGTGTGGGTAACACACACTTCTTTTAATTTTGTGGTACTATAAACGACTATGGGATATACCACATGGTGATTTGCCAATGTCTTTGATTATTTAGTCATTTTTAAAATGACAAATTTTATGCCATAATAATTTTAGGACACACTTTCATGTCTACTAATTATGTTTTGAATTCAAAATAGGTTTCTTAATCGAGCTTCTTGGTATCATGACACTTGTCGATTTGATAATCGATTAAGACCTATGTGGACCTTGCCTTTGGTATATGGACAAAAGTTAATAACAAATGATAGGTAATATTTAAAATGTTAGATATGTATTTATAGTGACTTTTACATCCATATTCAAGTCTTGTATCTACTTTGTCCTAAGAGAAACATGTGTCATAATTCATTGATTTTAGATTCTTTGCTTGGAATTGACTTTGTTTATTGCATTATTGGCCTTTCAATCATGATTTAATAATATACAAATAGGGTATTAAACCCACTCATCTACTTAAATTAGCTAGTTTTAGATATTTTACCTTTGGGATTTGGCCATAGTTTAATGGGATATCAACAAATGGCACAAACCTATTAATCTAAGGGCTCATAGGATGTGTATAGTCCTTTTCTCTATTTGTGAGTTAGTGGGATGATACAATGTGGATGGCCCTCAATTGTCTAGATGATCACCTATATTTTTAACATATTACCCTTATTATCAGCTTGAGATGAGTGGAATGTTATCATATGCGGTCCTAACTTATTTGGGTCCTTAGGGGGCCTTAAGACTACTCCTATTAGTCATAAATGAGTAAGAACTTGTTACATGATATGATATAACTTACTTGGATGATTTATAATTTTTTATTTAATTATTTTTGTCTTGGGGGAATGAGATGAAAACACATGTAAATTTATCAAAACTTAGGGTCTCATGGATTCTTTACCTTAGTCATTTGAGTTGATAGAAGAGAGTAACTAGGATGCATACATGTGTCAAAATATTGATTACTCAAGTATAAAGGACATATAAACATTTCCTCATAAGATATAAATAATTAGTATGAAAATATTCATCCAAAACCTATGAATCTATGGGATCACCAAAAGAAAATATATAGTCACTTCAAAAATCCTTCATGATGAAACTAGGTGCCAACATGTGGAATGGTCACAAAGCTCAAGTTATAAATATTGGAGTTTGATATATAGGGGCATAATCATTGTAATTTGAATTAGAGGGACATATCTAATCTTAAATTTTATAGCCACTTTAGGTGCACAAAATACATGTGGTGAAGGTCCGTACAAGTAAACTCCAATAAAATGACCAAGTATCAAAAGTCATTCATACTATAGGGGATAATTCTAAGCTAGACCAAGTAAGCTTTAGCAAGGTACTATATAAAGCTAGAATAGTTTTGAGAAGAAGAAACAACCTTGGGGAAAAATTTGTCTTTGTTAGTTCATAAATCCAAAATCTAAAGTTGATGAATGTCATAACACTAAAAACCAAATAGGTATATAGAATAACTTCAATAAATGTGTCCATTTCAACCTTTAGACTTAGGTATCAATTGAACTCGAAGAGAAACTAAGGGAAAATTCATCCAACCTATAATTAGATCAAGATTTCATTCTAAATTAAAAAAAAACTCAAACTTAAGACAATGACTTCCAACTTAGACTTGGATTGATTCATTTCACCACAAGACATGAAAATTAAACTTAAGCTTAAAGAGTGTCCTCATTTGAAAATATGAAAATGGGGTGTGTTGGTCAGAACAAATGGGTCTATATTTAACCTAATGTTTGGGATTAAAAATACTAAATATATTATCTCCTCTTACATTAAGCTACACATATTTAGGTTGACTAGAAAATAATATTTTTTCATCTTATTTAAAACCAACTTTAAATGATTCAAATTATCCTATTTATAATGGCTAAAAATAATAATTCCATTTAAATAAAATATAAAAAAATACCCATGAAAGGATTCAATATTTCATTCATGAATCTCATGAATGTACTTAGGGAATTTGAAAAAATGAATGGCATGACTAGCCACTCATATGGCCCATCATTCATCTTGAATGCGGTCTTATATTCATCACCTTATCTTATGCAGATTTGTTTACATGCACTCTTCAAATATATCTTGGTAAAGTACCTATATCCACTCAAATAATCCATTAAGTCATCCATTCCTAGAAATGGAAATATGTAATTAATGGTAATCTTAGTTATTCCACGTGTATCCATACACATACTCTATTTTCCACCTTTTTTAGGTGCCTTCATAGCTTGAAATACACATGGAATCAAACTCTCTCTAATTAAAACCTTCCTAAATAAGTATTACATATGTTTCATGATATCTTAATTATCCATTAGAGTCAACCTATAAGATGATTTTTTAATGAAAAATTGCTTCTTACACAAAATCCATATGATGGATAATGATCATCATAGGTGTTAGTCCCTCCAATAATTTACTTGGTATAATACCAACATAATGTTTTAACATATTATAAATTTACATAGGAATATCACTTATTTTAGTGGTTGTTATAACTTGTATGGTATTTGAAACTAGTGAAAAGCATGTATCTTCCTCCTTAAACACCTTCAAATATTATTTATGAAATACCCACATCACTTTGGAATTGATGTCCAGCTCATGTCCTCTATCCTCCAGCAGAATCATTTTGAATCTCATTCTATATTTGTTTATGGTGTAGGTGTTCTCTCTTCCCCCATGCACAAATCTCATATTAAAATGTCATGAAGTTACAAGAAAGCATGACACTCCCATAGAGTTGATATCACATAGATATTCATCCTTGTATGAGACAATATAAAAAATCACCACATTTTACTCATTCATAAACACTTGATGACATTTAAGAAACCAAAAAACCTTGTATGGTGTAAGATGCACCAGCCAATTCATCCAAAAAAATTATTGTCTCTTCAAAAACTAAATTATTTTTACTACCACTGTTAATCAAACTCTACAAAACTTACCTATAGATTTGTAAATAGTCTCAAATAAACTCTTTTTTTGAGATATTTCATTCACCTCCTTGGATATTTTCAATAACATGCTATTCTTTAATAAATCCTATCTTTTTTATGGATATTCCATATGTATTGGAGACCTAACACTCTCCTCATCCCCAACAGATATACGGGCCATCTCTTTATTATTATTATTATTATTAGGGTTTTCTAGAAAATATTATTCTTTATGTCCAACATTATTTTTAAATCCATGACACTAACCTCAAAAACTTCCACCTATATCACTTCCATATAATCCTCTCCCTCTATAAGATTAACCTCTTATTTTACCTAAATTGTAGAATCTGTTAATTACTTACTTCTCCACCATGTTTTTATTATCCTCTTCTACCACTTCTATGTTCTCATCCTCTTAAATACCTTCCTCAACCTCCAAGGTTCACTTATTTTTTCTCATTAGATTCTCCTCCACCTTTAATTCACTTTGATAGGATTATTCTATGATACTCAGGTTAAAAAAATGATTTGATCTTGTATGAAAAAACCAAGTCCATTTACATACCTTACAAATTGATTTGATTCTTCCTCATCATGTCTAGATATTATAGTGAGTTTGTAAAACTCATCAATTTATTCCTTGATATTCATATCCTTATATATCAAATGTTGTATTTTCCTAAATAAATAATTATAAGATATAAATTTTACCTTTAAATTTACCACCATTTTTTCCTAAGACTTTATTTTATCCTTATTTTTATTTGTGTCTCAGACTATACATGATCCCACCATAAAGAGTCATGGATATTCAAATTTGTGTAAGAAAACTTAAAATTATTTCATTCCTCCATACACTCATAGAATAAATATTTTCCAATCTCTACTATCTACTTCACAATCTCTTTAGGATTCAAACTCCCATTATAACACATTGTATCTAACTTTGGTTTACTACCAATCATTGCTAGAAAATTTTGATACATATCTTCTTAGATTAGTTTTCCATGTCCTTCATTTAAATCTCTTGAAATATTTATTCTTTATCCTATCTCACATCTCCATAATGAGTTCCTCTTATTTTCACTATTTCCATAACATTAACCTTGCCTACATTATTCTCATCATTTCTACCTTGTATGCAACTCAATGTCCTCTTGGTCTTACCCCTACTTGGACAACATTCCTTCTATGTGAAATTAATTATCATAATGCAAAAATATCATTCACAACTTACCAACTGAATCAGATAGAGTCTTATCCCAAACACATTATCCCAACAAGAAAAAGGTTTCTCTGATACTAGTTGATGCAATTAAAAACTAAGAATCCAATTAAGGACAACTAATAATTCTATGATTCTTATTATGGGTATTCAAACACACAAATACAATATTATAATATTTTTACATACTACAACACATATATTCATTATCTTTATTCAGAATTAAAGATAATAAGGAAAATAATTAGTTTAAGAATGATAGGTTCATATACCAATTTTAGTAACATAACCTTATATTCTCAACACCCCTCAAGAACAATCACCATTTTCCTTTGTAAGGAAGTAATAGTATAATGCTTCACATTCCATGAGATATTTGGTGTTTAATATTCCATTCTTGACCCTATCAGGATTTTAGAGCATTCTAGTCATTATAAGTATTTTATAGAACCTATTGATACTTTAAGAGTAGTTTGGGCATTATAAATTTTTTATAGACCTTGTCAGGTATTTTTGACTAACTAGCATAGCAAATAATCACCAACATAATTGTATTTTTAGTCATATTGAAAATTTGGAATTTGACTGATACTCCCTTTGACCTAGTCATGCTTTGAGATTTGACTAACAAAGAAGACTCCAATTAAATCTACCACTAACCTCGTCAAGATTTACACCCCAAATAGAAAATACATACTTTTCTTAGGAAATCAATACCTAATTGGTATTTAGGGATCAACTAACACCAAAATATTTGTTGAGATGTTTATATACCCAATCAATTTTTTTGTGTCCAATTAACACTGCCAATGTTGTTCAAATTATCCATAGACCTAAATAGGGTTAAGGACCCAATTAGCACTACATTATTTGAAGAAAAATCACATTAACCAAATTATCAATTTTTTTTATATTAAAACTAGAATGCCCCATGATATAATTAGGGTTACATCAACTTGAGTTTTGGGTGACAAAATCAAATTTTTATGCTAGGTGTTAGTAACAAAAGTGGATTGTAACATATTGATCTATCCACCAGTGTAAAAAATAGAAATTAAAAAAATCCAACTCTAAAAAACCTCACCAAAATGATACAAAAAAAAAACACACCACTCTTTTTTGGGTGATGAAATATAACATGTTCACCATGGATGCTCCTACATCATAATTCTTACATGATAAAATCCTCTCAAAAACTAAATCTAGTATATAGAACTTAAAATTTAATTTTTCATTATTTTAGATACAATATATATTTATAATTATCTTAATTTCATTCAAAGTTGTCTTTATTGTTCATAGGTCACTTTACACAATTAATATATCTTCACTCAAACCCCTAACTTATCAATGTGCATAGATTCAAGATGTTAAAAGTTGAAAAACCTTCTTTTATATAAAATCTATTGAACATCTTTTTTTTTTTTTTAATTTGTGATCATTGGTGGTCCATTAAAAAAATCATACACACTACATTACAAAGAAACATTTGTTTTTATCATTTATGTTAATTGGTTAGCTAATTTAAATTCAATGACATTCATGTTTTCCATTCAGCTAATACAATTACAATGTGATTTGTTTTAGCTAGTCATATATTATAAAAACACAAAACTTTTCATTATGTTCATCAAAAAACTAATTCAAAAAGCACAAAAAAATTGTGTTTTTATTTAATGACATTATTTTTTGCTCTCCCCTTTTGTGTAATAATTTCAATTTTTTTATTGAAAATACTTGTGTATTATATTTTACCTTATTTAAAATTAAGTCTAATTTATTTTTTGTATTTTATATAGAATGAAAAATTATGCAAGTCAAGAGGTATTAAAAATTCCTTTGTAAAGAAGTGGAAGGCTGAAGGTTAATCCATTTTTTTCATTTTCACATATTCACATAAAGTAATATTCAACTATAATATACTCAACCTTGATAAAAATATCTATTTATCATGGTTTTCATGTTTCATATCAACAATAGAAAAAGGTGATAAAATACCTTGGCTACTAATTTCATTACTTTACTACTGTTGTAAAATTATAATATAATGGTTAGAAGTGTTTATCAAGGCACTAATTATAGGAAAACCTTAAATTTTATTGATGTAAATTGCATTCAATCCTCTTAAGACCTTACACTACAACCTATTCAATCAAATTAAATTATTAACAAAAGTGAGAATATAAAATGCATACAAATGAACAACATATGTTATATTTAATGTAAAATTCCATTCATGGTAGGACATCAAATGACATTCAACATTATAGGACATAAAACTCCATTCATGTAAATACATCAAACTCTATTCAACATGGTGGGACATAAATCAATTTTCATAAGAGGATATAAAATTATATCTAACATGGTAGGCCATATAAATCCCTTCATGGAAGGAAATAAAACTCCATTCAACATGGAGGGTCTTGAAAATACCTTCATGGTAGGCAGTAAAATATAAAGTTTTGGGTGATTATGTAAGATATAGTTATCCATCAAATTTTAATTAGACAATATGTGGTAAAAGATACAGTTGATGAAAATTTAGATGCAACAATTCATAATTGACATAATTCAAGTCAATAAAATCAAATCACTCAAATTATTTAACATTCAAGAAAATTAATGTCAGAGAATCAAATACCATAAAAAATGATGATCAAGGAAAGGATTTATAAAAATAATGAAAGGGCCAATATGTACTTTCTAGTAGTATATAAAAAACTATAAAATTTTAGAGTTTTTTATAATTGAAAATTATGCAATGTATAATATTCTATATTTAATTCAACATTTGATTGAATATAAAAAGGTTTTAGACGATTTAAAGACTATGTTTATCCCATAATTAGTTGTAACTAAGTCTCTACACAAACACTAATACTTATAAAGACTATCATTAGTAGTTGAATAGAAAAGAATGTGGCACACAAAAACCAATCCATCCTTGGTTCACACCTCTAGAGAATGTTTCTAGTTAAGAAAAATGTTGGTTGACAAAATCGGTCCACATGAACAAAACAAATTTGAGATAAATAAGACACACAAGACCCCCTATTCTTGGAATATGTAATTAAAATCATCAAGGATAATGATGGATTTATGTATGACATCATGATTATAAAAACTAGCTAAGGGATCATGGAAAATGACATAGTATTTGACTTAGATCAAAGTACCAAATTAACTTATAAATTGGTGAGAAATACATTAACTAATTATTAGTGTTACAATGAGCTACTCAGTAACATTTCAAGTTGTTCAAATGCCTATAAAAAGGATGAACTTGAGAGGATAAAAAGAGAGGATAATTGAAATCAAAGTGCTACTAAATTATTAATAAAATGTTTTAAGAGAGTAACAATCACATTTAGAATTCATGTTGATAAGCATCTATGATTATTATTTTTAACTATGTACTATTGAATTATAATAGAAGGGCCTACTAAGTTATTATTATCTTTATATGAAGGGAAAATGTTTTTTGATACTTATCTTGTTTATGGTTATGGATGGAATGAATATTGGAAATGATAGTACTATTATGTAATGAAGTTAGGTAACTATGTCCTCTAGGTATAGTTATGATACATGTAATATAACTATTAGACTCCTTTAGATGATCCCATTATAGACTAACATTGACCCAACCTAGGATTATCTTTCTATGCCTTAGGTGAGCGCATGAGATCAAACTCACTTGGCATGTCATTGTAAAATGTCATAACTTATAAATGTTGGATCACATGTATATATTACCATGCTAGTGACTTTTAGACTAGTGCAAAATTTTGGTTTTGTTTTCAAGAAGGGTAAAATTTTGTTTATGCATTAGTAAGAAAATATGATGTACCATATATCTATAGAAAATATTGAGTGATGGTTAGAGAAAATAGAATAAATTTTCACAAAGAATCACACTAGTTTTAGTAGTCATAATCCAAATAAATGGGTAGATTATAACCTATATGACCCACTATATGATGTGTTTTTATGAGAAATACAAAACCACTTACATGCATGGTTTGTGACATATACTTTTAACAAGAAAATAAATTTTGGATGGAAACACCCTTATACAAAATAACATGAAGAGTATTTTAATAACTTGGATGTGGTCTATACAAGAGTTATTGATTTTTGGTGGCATGGAAAATTGAATATTTACATGTTGGAGTTCACCTTATGCATGCATTTGATGGATGTATAATCACTGAGAGGGGTAGGGTGAATCAGTGATGCTAAATATTTAAATCTTCAATTTAGATCCTTTTAAACTCTTAATCAAATAAAATATATCAACTTGATCAAGTAACATAAAATAGAGAGCTCATACATTCAAACCATACACAAGATCAAAAACATAACACATGTTTCCTATAGGAAACCCTCATGGGAAATAAAACCCACTCTCAATCTTGTAAACACAAGGAATACTTGTCCTATAAGATGATTAAAAACAAGATACTCTTTTAGTACTTCACAAGAAGCACCCACCCCTAAGTTTGAATAATTAACCGCTTGCTCTAGATGTTGAACACCCACACAACTTGTATGAAATCAATAGCGCCAAAATTTTGATTTCATATCAATTTAATGGAGTCATAATGTATAAAATGTCTCTTTAATCCTCAACACTCTCTTAACCCTGATTCACATAGGAAATTCATTCAAAGCACTCTTTTGGATCTCTCTAATCTTTTTCACTCATCCTCAACCACAAACCTACAAAAAATATATAATCATAGTAGAGACATGACCAAAAGGTCATCCACATAGTCCTATCTTTGAAATACCTCTTAAATCATCCACACAACATACACCTTCTCTTCTTTCAACTCATACAAGTCTCTATCTATCTCTCAACACATATTCCTCAAGTTTACATAAGTCTATTCAACAAATCTAGAAACCATCACATTTGGTTTCACCTTTTATAAAGTCTTCATGATTATTATGATCACAACCTTCCTTGGTGGCCACAAAACATGCCTTCACCCTTAAAACATCTAACATGGGTCACCTTTAAGCACAACCCTCTTTCAAATAGGCCTAAGTCACCTTTTAGGTCCTATGAAGACCTATTCACCTCTTTGACACTTATTCAATAAAAATGAGAAAACAAGAACACTTTAAAATACATGGACCCATGAAATATAATCTATACATCCTCCTTAAGTGATAACAAGCATCACATCACCATTATGATAAAGCTGAATTCACTCAAGCAACATTCTATGCACACAACCACCATGAAGGAACACACCATCACATTTAGAGCTAGATAAATTTGACTATACAAATATTTAAACCTTGAAACGAATATTTCCAAATGTACCTTGAAGTCCTCTAAAACTTTTATTTTTACTTCAACATCAAATTCTACATAGAATGAAAGTTATGTCTCAAAAACCAAGCACTTGTCTTTCATTCATTAAATTCAAATATTTAAATCCAAATGGCCACAATTAAACCTCAGTCACTTAGAACACATCTCATGTTCTTTGCTTAGATCTCTTAACTTTCACCATCTATATTCTTCAAAATTATATCAAAATTTAATTCATAGTGTTCCACTATCCAAACATTAAACTTCAAACATGTTGACCTCATCTCATGCACCCTTGAAATGTTGTCTAAATGTGTACCATTGATCTCTATGGATAAACCAAGTCTTTATCTTACATTACTCACCATTAGATCTTGCTCAAAATTCCAAATATTATGACACTTGAAACACTCACATTCCTTTTGAACACCTTACTATTAGTCCATATGGTTGTGCTACTTGGTAGACTCATGTGCATTGTTGACTCTTTAACTTGTCACACACCATTGATCCTTGTCAGTAAAAACTACCATTCACCATTGAGCTTATGTCAGACTAGCAAGATTTTTACACTTATCACCTACACATGCAACCTTTGACATGTTGACTTCATATGCACCATTGATCTTAATATGTATTATTAAGCACTCACCATTGGATCTTCTATACCAATGACCTTAGTCTTTGATGTGGTAAAATTTGATAGTCTCTACCCATCATACTCTAATATAGAAAATTTGAAGTGTTACAACTTGAGATAGAAAAAAATTCAAGACTACAAGCTTTTAGGGTAGCTTCTTGGAACTATAGACAACATCTCCATGTAATTCTTTGATTAACATTAACTTTTATGAGAACCTAAAATAAATTCTCAAAAATGTTGGATCTTCCATATCTACACGATGTGCAGTGATTATCCAGCTTCTCTTAAGCTAGCAGATGCATTTTTTTCATTCTAAAAGATCACAAAACATACCATAGCTCCTCCAAGACATCTATGGATGCCTCACAACCTCTTATTTATCCTTATAGACTTTTACTTGTGTCATATCTCTCCAAGCTATCCATTTGATCAATTTTTCATTCATGCATTAGTACCACATGCTCTACTTAACATAAATGATAAATTAAGACACCAATGACCATGCCAAACAATCTCCCCCTTTGTCATTGATGGAAAACCACACTCAAAATGTCTTCTCTCATACTAATAAATTCTTGATTGTAATCTTTCTCCCCCTTTAACATTAATGACAAAGGGCCTATATTGTAATCCTGGGGACTTAAAAAGGATTTCAAGACCAAAAACAAGAAAGGACTACATCTGAGAGATGATACAAATTCCCCCTAACAAATTATTACCTTTAACTTCTCAAACATGCTCCATGACTATACTCTTCTTTGATCATACTCTACTTTGGACCTTGCATAACCCATAACTTTTTGTGTATAAACTTTCATGGCTTGAAATTTCATATATAGAGTATACTCATATGTAATCTCAAAAATAAACACTCAAATCTTTTTCTACAACATACTTCCTTCATAAACTATTAGCCAATTAGCCCTCTACTTGCATAAATTCTCCTTTATGGAACCAACCATGCACTTTTAGTAGATTATGAAAGAATTGTTAAGCACTCATTTGGTCATTTCAACTAATTAAGTAAACTCAAACATTAATTCATTAGGAAAACCAGTTTTCCAACAAAGACCAAAACACTCAGTTTATAAGAGAAACTTGGTCAACACACCATCTTATGGTCAAATCCAAAATATGATTTTTTCCCATAATTAGAGGTCATCAATACACACTTATAGACCAATTTTTGAGTTTAGAATCCTTTGGGATCCTATAATTTATATACCATGGTTTTTGATGTACATACCCTTAAGCACAAACTAGTAAACCTGAGAGAAAATAAAATATCTAATTGCATGCGAAAGACCTTCAAAGTTTGAAATCACTTGTATTTCATCTAAATAAATTCATCATACCTTTTTATTTGATTAAGACACCTTGAAAAATTCTAATTCTTCAAATGATATCTGAAAAGACTCCATACCCAGCCTATAAACCTTACACACATACATGCTTCTACACATGAAAGATGTCTCTTAAGAAGCATATGTTGAGACACCCACTTATCATAGAGGGACTAAAGATCAAAAAACTTAGGAGACTCCCACATATCAATGTATTTACTTAGCTTAAAATCCTTCCTCATTTTTATATTGATCTTGAATAGCTCTCAACATTCTTCTTTTCTTTTATCTCAGGATCCAACTTGATTTCCTTGACCATTTGGATAGATAAGGCTTGTTCCTTGATCCTAAAACTTTTTACCTATTTTTTCATGGAAAATATACCACCTTGAGCCTATTTTTCATTTACCTTCTTATGCCTCCATTCACTATGGCTCTCTCTCTCTTTATGATAAGATTCATAATTTCTAAAGTAGACCATTGATCATTCCTACAGAACCTTGCTATGTGACCTCTCTCATGACATTTGAAACAAATCAGATTTATTAGACTGTACATACCTTGTGCTTGAGATATATGATTATTCCTTGAAGTTTCATTAATCTGATCGATATGTCTCCTAATGAAGATATTACAAAACTTTACAATATAGCCAAACCCTTGACAGTTGTAGCAAATGATATCATTCTTTCCTTTTAAACCAGTTGACTGTCTTGAGTGATGTTGTTCTATATTATTTCCAATATCTTTCTCATAATTCCATGAAAATCCATTCTTCATGGATATTTTAAAATATTTTGACTTATGACCAAATTGATTTTAGGAGTAACAATGACCATTAAAATTTACATACCTTATATAATTTAGTTGTTTGATCTGATTTGTTTTCATTCTCCCAATGCCTTTATTCCTTGACTAATGATTGATCTTCAAAGTCTAATTTTCCTTATTAATATCAGTCTTGTCATGAGTTACATGATTTTTTTATTCTTTATATCTAAGACCAAATCTATCACTAGCATGCTTTTGATTACTCAGTATATTATCAAGATCATTTGAGCTCTTTTCAAACTTCATAAATGACTTCACTTGTCTTGAAGTCTTCTCTGAATTAGCTTTCAATGACTCATTTTCAAATTCATACCTTGAAAAATCATCTTATTTAGCTTTCAAGCTTGTGGATAGGATTTCCACATGACAACTAAGATGATTAACTATGTCTTCATTATTCTTGGTGTCTTCAATCATTCTTTCCTCAAACACACTGAATTGTTATTCATAGTCTTTGATTTATGACATCTTATTTTTTTATTCTCTTTTTTTAGATCTTCAAGATCATTCCTCAATTCAATCCCCCAATCCCCCTTGTCTTTTTCATCATCTGTATATTTTCTCATAGCTTGACTTAGTTTCATTTTAAAAGACTCTATCTCTATTTGATACATGATACATTCTTCATTATTACTCTTAAATTATTCATCAAGAATACAAACCTATGTTTCAAGTTCTTGTGTGATATAATCATGATCCTTAACTTCATTACTTATCCTTCCTTCAAATAGTCCAATTTCTTCCTCATAGGATTTAATCAAGACATCTTATTTTTTTCTTCTTTTACAACAACTTCATTTTTTCCATAGTGTCTAGATATTTTTCTTCAAGAGTGACTTTCTCATCTTCTTCCTATGAGATATCTCTACCAAAGAACACTCTTATTAAGGAACATTCACCTTCATCATCACTGAAAGCCATGAATAATATCTCTTTTTTGACATTATACAAATATTCATCACTATCAGATGTGGTCACTTCTTCTTTTGTAGATGAGTTACTATTTTATCCATGGTAAATCTCTTACTTCCTTTGTATCATTCCTTCTTTCCATTTTTCTTACTGAATAACTTTCTATACTTACTAGGACCCTCAAATTTACTGTGTTCAACCTCATGTGATTACTTAAAAGCCTTTTTGTGTTCAATCTTGTCTTTACCAGGACATCTAGATACAAGGTGACCAATTTTATCATAAGAAAAACATTTGAAAGAAAGTCTTCCTTCATACTTATGTGATCCTACATTTAGTTTTCCTGAAATAAATTCTTCAAGTTGATATCCATTAAGATGAAAATCTTCAAGACTTAACTTTCCCTTCTTGGATTTTATCTCCTTGATCAGCTTGAAGGTAGATTATTTCTTAGGAGGTTTATCCTCATCAAGTCTCATCTCATAGGCAATGAAAATCCCATGTAGTTCATCCATCTTCATCTGAGTGATATCATGAATTTCTTCTATGGTATAAACCTTTGAATCAAACTTAAGTATAAGGGTCCTCAATACCTTCTGAACTATAGTAGTTTCATCAATCATCTCTCTAAGACCTTTGATCATGTTTACTACTTGATCAATCTTTAGAAGATAATATGCCACAATGTTTTTTTCTTTCATCTTGAGACTCTCAAATTTCCTTTGGTAGGTATGCAACTTGGCCAATTTTACGTTTGAGTCATCTTCATAGATAGTCAATAATTTAACCTAAATTTACTTAGTAGACTTGCAATGGATCATTTTGGTGAACTTAGCCTCAGAGAGACCACAAATGATAAAATTCATATCTTTTGAGTTATTATCACTCAACTTATTGTTAATGGCACTGGTTAGGGGAGTAGTTGGTGTAGTATATCCATCCATAATAGATTGTCATATATCAAACCCTAGAGACATGATGTATGTTCTCATCCTTTCACTCTAGAAAGCATAGTTTGACCCATTGAATAGTGGTGCTTGTTTTATATATAAACCTTGCATTTGTTGACATGCCATATTGTACCATGGATTACCTTCAAGTGGTTAAAATTGAAATAAAGGTCTTACTTTGATATCAATTTTTGGAGGTATAATCACTGAGACGGGGGTGAATCAATTATGCTAGATATTTCATTCTTCAATTTATATCCTTTCAAACTCTTAATCAAATATCATATATCAACTTGATTGAGAAACATAAACTAGAGAGTTCATGCATTCAAATCATACACAAGATCAAAAACATAACACCTATTTCCTATGGGAAACCCTCATGGGGAATAAAACCAAATCTCAAGCATTAAAAAAATGGACTACTTGTCCTATAAGATGATTACAAAAAAAATATATTTTTAGTGAAAAACACACTTCACAAGGATTACCCACTCCAAAGTATGAACAAGCACCCACTTGTTCTAGATGCTCAGTACCCACACAACACCTATGAAATCAAAAAATATATAATTATGATTACGTATCAATTTGATGGAGTCATAATGTATAACACCTCTCTTCAATCCTAAACACTATCTAAACCATATTTCATATATGAAATTAATCAAAAGCACACTTTTGGATCTCTATAAGCTTCTTCACTCATCCTCAGCCACAAACCTATAGTAACTCTATAATCACAATAGAGACAAGACCAAAAGTTTATCCACATACTCCTCTCTTTGAACTAGCTCTAACTCATCCATATAACATACACCTTCCATTTGATCAACTCATACAAGTCTCTATCTATCTTTCAACACAAATTCCTCAAGTATACACCAGTATATTCAACAAACCTAAAAACCATCACATTTGGTTTCACCTTGTATAGAGTCTTCATGATTATTATGATCAAAACCTTCCTTTTCAACTAAAACATATGCATTCACCCTTAAGGCATATAACATGGGTCACCTTTAAGCATAAACCTATTTCAAATAGGCCTAAGTCACCTTTTAGGTCCTATGAGAACATATCCACCTATTTGACACTTCTCTGAGAAAACTAAGAACACAAGAACACTTTAAAATACATGAACCCAAGCCATAAAATATATAGGTACTCCTTAAGTGATAAAAACCATTACATCACCCTTATTCTAAAGCTTAGTTCACTCAAATAACATTATGTCCACACAACCACCATGAATGAACACATAGTCACCTTTGGAGATCAATAAATTTGATTTTATAAACATTTAGACCTTAAAATGAATATTTTAAAATAAACTTTAAAGTAATATACAACTTTACTTTCTAATAGAACATAAAAATTTATATAGATCAAAAGTTATTGCTCAAAAACCAAGCACTGGTATTTCTTTCATTAAATTCAAATATTTAAATCCAAACGGTCACAGTTAAACCTTAATCACTTACAACATATCTCATACTCTTCACTCAGATCGCTCAACTCACATCATCAATCTTATTTAGAAGTAGTTAAAATTTTAACTCATAGTGTTCCATTGTTTAAATGTTAAACCTCAAACATGTTGACCTCATACTATGCACCCTTGAAATATTGAGTAAATACACATTGTCAATCTGTACAGATTAACCAGGTCTTAATTTTGTAGCACTCACCATTAGATCTTTCTAAATAATTCCAAGATTATGACACTTAAAACCCTCACATGAATTGTAAACACTTTGTTATAATTTCATGTGCTTGTGCCACATGGAAAATTTGCATGCATTTTTGACTCTTCGACTTGTTCTATACCGTTGATCTTTATTAGTATGAACTGCCACTCACCATTGATCTTCTATTAGACTAGTGATCTTGTGACACCTATCACCTATGTGTGAAATATTTGACATTTTGAACTCATATGCACAATTTATTTTAATATGTATGATTTATCACTCACCATTGTATATTCTAGACCAATGACCTTAGTCTTTGATGTGGTAAAATTTGATGGTCTTCGACCCATCACAATCTACTAGAGCAACTTTGAAGATTTATAACTTGAGCTAGATAATACTTCAAGACTCTAAATTTTTAGGGTATCTTCTTGTAACTATAGAAAACATCTCCATATAATCATTTTATTAATATTAACTTTCTATGTACCTAAAATAAATGCTCAAACTTATTATATCTTCCATATATGCATGACATGCAATGATGGTCTAGCTTCTCTCAAGCTAGCAGATGCATTTTTTTAATTACAAAAGATAATAAAACATACTAAATATCCTTTAAGACATTTATATGTGTCTCATAATATCTTATTTATCTTTATAGACTTTCATTTATTCCATATCACTCCAAGCTATCCATCTGATCACTTTATCATTCATGCATTAGTACCACATGCTCTATTTGACATTAATGACAACCTAAGACACCAATGACCATGTCCAATAGTATTAATATATTGAATAATTATATTACCAATTATTTAGTAATCCTAAAGGCTCATACTTGAATTAACTACCATTAGAAATAAAAATTCTAAAGGTAGATAGTGGGATTGAATAATTTCTAATGGTTGGCTATGTCCCTTTGTGTTTTAGTGGTATAAAGGGTAGAGGGTGAATAAGGCATGGTGTATGTGATATATACATTAAGGTATACCTTATCATGGAATGAATAAGTGGATGTGTGCTCTAGGTTTTAACTATGATGAGGATCATAAGATAATATACGAGGACTCTAAATCATTATATGCTGTGAGAACCTATATAAAATGGTGATGACATAGGGAGGATTACTGTGTAGAGGATTTTAAATATATTTATGAAAAATTAAGTGCCAAGGACCAGGAATGGATATTATAAGAATAAATTGAGTCACCCCAAAAAGGAATATCATGAGAAAATACCACCATGGAGATGCCTTATTCATCTCTACCTGATGCACCTACTTGATCACCTCAGTCATTATTAAGATACAATTGTATATGTGTTGATCATAACTATGACAATAAAGATTATAAGTTTTATAGGAGAGAGGAGGAGGAATAAACATGGTAAGAAAATTGATTTTTTTTTCTAACTAGTCATACTATTAGTTGTATAGACCACACAAATTTTACATTCAACAATGTAGAGTAGTGTAATGATAGTAAGAGGGGTCCAACCACTTAGATGAGTGGTTAAACAAAAAGTGGAGTATATAGGTATAAAGGACCACTTAAAACTTATAAAATCATTAAATAAAATATTGAAGTATTAGTACCACACACCATAGGAGGTGGTGGAGCTATGGCACCAATGTAAAGAATAAATGCATGTAATTATAGTTTGGGTACACATTTAGCCAATGCCAAGTACAGTAGGTACCACATAATCCCATTTCACACATACCTACCACTAAATTATTTTATGATATTTATTTATGTCTACTAAAGTATCAAGGAGTGGATAATGATGTGGATCATGTCCACAAATATGAACTTATATGGTCCACCAAGGGGATTACTCTACTAGAGTAAAAGACAAACCAATTTGATATGGCATTGTAAGATTGTTCCCACACCCAGTACAATAAGTACAACCTAAATCAACTCATTTTGGACTATGACCTCCTAAAGTAAAAATTCCTAAAATATTTTTACATCTGTGAGTATGAGTGGAAGATCATTTCTATGCTAAAAGAAATAAATTAGGATGTAAGTGATAGTG
Organism: Torreya grandis; assembly: GCA_037957365.1. Taxonomy (NCBI): domain Eukaryota; kingdom Viridiplantae; phylum Streptophyta; class Pinopsida; order Cupressales; family Taxaceae; genus Torreya; species Torreya grandis. The sequence continues at coordinate 1,076,715 of JARHVA010004969.1, forward strand.
TTCATGCCTATGATTCTTAATTTAAAACTCTATTGTCTAGGATATCCTATGCACTTTGAATATTTTAAAATGTGTATTGGTTTTCTTGGGCATTTCTTACTCCCCACTAAAACACCATACCACTGAGAATGATCACTAATCTAAATGAGGCCCTAGAAGCTATGATGAGGGTTGAAGCTATATGAGGCACATATTATGGATTCATCTAATTCATGGAAGTATATATTCTAATAATAAACTCATTTTTGTAGAATATGAAATCTAAAATGCACATGATAATCATAATATACTATAGCTCAAAAACTATGAATTATAATGGCATAACAAGGATATCTTCCTAAGGTGTAAGGTGCAAACCTTAATAACTACCTAGGAACTCTATTGAGAGAATAATGATGTGTGAAACTACCCCTTTTACCATGAGTAACTCAAGTGAGATTTCCTCTCTAATTAAAGATTTATAATAACACTACTAATAATATTGAGGACTATATGATAATTAATGAGTTGTACAATGTGAGAGATCAGTGAGTGAGGTAGGAATTAACATGACCTTTAAATCATATGTATGGTGGATACATATTAAATAATAAAAAAATATGTCATGGAGGTATAGGACATGGGGTTAGAAGGTTCCCACCATGTGATTGTTACAAATGTGGGGAACTTGACCACTATAAACATGAATGCCTCATTCACCATACTTACATGTATTATTGAGGGAACCAAAAATTTAAATAATGTCTAGATCTATATGAAAATATCATATGTTAAGGAAGGATAGATAAGGATGTGTGAAAGATATTTTATACTCTCAACATGGATAAATGGGTTATAAAGTCATATGATAGTAAAAATTCCAACCCCAAAGTGTAGATGATAAATTTTAGAGGCAAAATGACATAAAAGATAATTAATCTAACTAAGAAGGTTGGATGAGGCTATAAGTTGGGGTGGTCTATAGATAACATGATATGGCCTAATCCCTCAAATACACCATACCAAAATTTCACATGCCAAAAATAATTACTCCATGAATCCATGGATGTGATCCAAAATATCTTAGGTGAGATATAATATGTTTACAACATATAATAAAAGGCAAATAAGGATATCAATTCCCAAACACTATTTGAAAAACAAGAGGATGAATTTGTAGAGGTATCATCCCTTTTGTACCTTGATGATATGGTGCTACTGATAAAGAACATATTAGTTGATTATAAATGAAATTAACCCACTTATGTATCAAACCCTATCATTCCAAGAGGATGTGACTTGAGGGTGACCCTGAACACATGATACGACCAAGAACTCCTCATGGATGCACATACCAACAGATGGTAGGTTAGTGAAAATTATAATGGGTATGCTTGGAAAAAATGGTTATTCCTCCCCTAAGACCATCTCCACATCTTATTCATGGTTAATAAAACCACGGCCCAAACCATGGGTATTCTCTCTAACACCAACATTGAGATAATGGGTACAAAGTTTTGTATTAACTTTGAGGTAATAAATCTCATAAAAGGAGAAACTACCCAAAATATCATGGTAGGCCATGATTTATTCATATAGATTCTTGAAAAACCCATCATAACATTTTAATTTATGTTTTATGTATAAAGTAATAAATAGTAACATAATACAATCATGGATACTGAACAAGCAAACATTTTTCTTCATTTTATAATTAGAATAGTTTTACATGAAAATATGTAGAACACATATTAATATTACTAAATTATTAAGCAAATTTAATAAAAATATAAAATTCACTACAAATAGAACAAGTATAAAATATGTTTGAGAAAATCATCATCAAATCTCTATATTGATATTTATATGTTCTTAAAATCCTTTCCACTATAAGTGATCTTTATATATATAATTTTACAATACATTCTATTTTTTTCTTTGGGTAAAAATGAGTCCTTTCACATTCTACTAATTTTTGGAATGCCAATATAGGCCTAATACATCCAAATTATAATACATTATATTGGATGATATCTATCACACACTTGTCCTTCATCTATGCTATGTGATTTTACATTTATATTAAGCTATCAATACTTTCCTAGATTTAAATAGTTATCTCATCAAGAGATAAAGTTGAAGGAAGCATGCCTTGTGTTAAATTTGAGAAGATTGGATAGGGTGAGGACTTGGTCCAAAAACATTACTTATGGTAATCACTTAAGGTAACATTTACCATATTTTCCCTCATGTGCACTACTTAGCTACCATTTCAAGTTTTAAACTAAGTAGTGTCCAGATCTACCACCCTTTTAGGTTTTCAATAGATTAACCTAACTAGGTGGCTACCCTTTATAGATTATCAACCAACCTCACCTCACTCATAATGTTTATGGCTTTCCTATTGGATTTGGTTTTTAAAATTTGAAAATATAAGTGTGCACAATACCTATAAATAATTTTGAGGCATAAGCTTCAGTGCTATAATTTATGGACATTAAAAATATGATGTTTTTGGAGTTATTTTTGAAGAATTCACAATTGTAAAATTTGGTAATGGTATTACTTGTTGAAGTTGGATGGTTGGTTGATTTTTTAGTGGCCTATTTTTTATGAAACTCATATTAGACTTAGTTTAGAGGGATTTATTATAGATCCTAAATAATGTGTATGATAGAGTTATCCAAATGTGACAAGTATTTTTGAAAATTGTCTAGGAAGTGATAAATTTTCACACTGTATTGATCATTGGGTGTAACTAGACTTTACACACCACTAGATTCTGAATATCATATTATTTTGTGATGAGGAGGAACATCCTATCATTTGAAACTTTATAATATATTTCTAGGTATTTATCTTCGAGGTGATATACATGCCTCTACATCTAAATTATAAAAAATGTATTCCATAGCATCTCATTTTTCCATGTTTTTAGAATATGCATGACATTGTCTCTTAATTCAAGTGACTACTTGAGTGTGACATCTAATGCATCGAATGTAGATTATTGATCTTCTATTTCTCCATTGGGTTTATTGACATTGGTAAACTTTGGTTTGGCCTCATATCATTTAGTGTGTAACTTTTGCTTCTATACAAGCATGCCTTAGGTTATATGTTGAGCTTGGAGGGTAGTCATATATAATATTTTTTTCATATTATTCTAGTATTTCAAAATTTTGACTTAATATTTTTACCCTATGTGCAAAGTTTTTGTAGCTTATATGCAATGTGCCAACCTTTTGTGAGCTGAGACAAGAGGGATGCGAACTACTTGTCTTTACACATTACTTGATCACCCAAGACTTGAGTGATCAATATAAGGTAGGTGTTATCAATTATTTTATGAGATTTAGTGATGTAGAGGTGTAAGTATACATTTTCATCCCTTAATTATGATGCTTCTTGATTTAACACAAAAATATTCTAGGTGATAGACTCCTATAATGCAGTTACTCCTTCAATATGATTTGATAGTGGAAGCTAGGAAACATCAAGAGATACTTACTATATTATTATGTCTAGATCCAAACTCAAATTTTTAGATGTGATAAATACCTTATTGATCTATTTCATTGGTAGAGAAAAGGTTATTCATTGAGTTAAGGTTTTAGGTATATCCCACAACCATTAGCTAGTAAATTATTATTTATCCTAAGATGACTCCTCTTGTATAAAAATTTGAATAAACCCTAACCTTATCATGTATAAGGTGGCTACTAAAATTTTGGTAGCATAAATTATTTGAGGGCTCTATTATGTTTTTCATTAAAATTTGTTCCTATGTTGTGCACTCTAACTCTACATTGTTTTGCTAGTTTTCTTTTCTTAATCCTTGGCTGCTCACTCTTTAGCCTATGTTTGGATTACCTTATCTTGTATACATATGAATTATCTTGATTTATTTTCTTATTCTTAAGAATTTTATTATGTATCATCTTCATCCTTTTGTTTTTACTGCTTGTGCTTCTAGAATTACTTTTTCTTTCCCCTTTATCATAATTTCTTCATCTTGTTTATTATTATCTTTCTATTGATTCTTCCTTCATTCCACCTCTTTATATTCCTTTCATGATGCTTCTTCATTCCTATTATTATTTTCCTCTTTATTTATCTCCTTCTTATCCTTTGTCATGACCACATTTTGAATCATTTGAGTTCATCTTTAGCATCTTGCTATTTTGCTACAAGGTTTGTTTGTGTGATTGGATACTCTGGCTATGGTTTTTCAATTTCACATAGGTCCTACATCATATTATTTGCATCAAAATCTAATATTCAATACAAATTAGAGGATAAAAAGGGTGATTCCATCATAGTGTGCTTGTATGTTGATGATTTTCACCTATTTATGGAGACCAAAGTCTTCTTTAGCTTCTTATAAGCTCAAATTATTTATTAGGGTTATTGTTTACAAACTTTAGCTTCATGTGGCTTAACTTTCTCCACTAAATTAGGTATAATAAAGGAAACCATACATGCTAAAATTTCTAGCAATAGCCATGGCACAATATGGATTCTAGGATTACATATGAATAGGTGATGTGGGATTTATTTATTTATTTGGGATTACTTGAGCCACTAAAGACCCTATGCATAATTATTCCTAAAAAATAACATCCATACTACTAGTGCATTCTTATTCCTCAACCACTATGTCATTATTTATAGATGTAGGAGGTGTTGAAATATCCAATAGTAGGATATTTGGAAAACTTTTATACACTTGATAAGTGTGCATTGATTTCTAGAAGAAAAACTCTTTTTAATGTGATTTGTGGAACATTCCTATTGTAATTACATGATATAGTCCTATGTGTCTTTTTATTTATATGAGGAGGTGAATCTCTACACATTGGTGCATTCCTATTACCTAAAATATCATATGATGAGGTTGATTTTATCTCTAATGGTGCCTACATAATTGCTTGTGGTTTTAATTCTAGCATTTGGGTTGATGGTTGTTGTGCTCTTGAAGGTATAGATCATAGCAATGGAACAAAGTAAGAAACTAGAGCATTTTTTCATAGGACTATAGACTACACATCCAACATCTTGATGAATAATGTAAATAAATTTATTTATGCCTTGGGGAACTCATGAACCTAATTGGATCCCATCATGAAGTTTGGTGAGTGAAGCATGTTTCCCAAAAAATTACATAATTTTGGTGGTTATGTGATACCATTCATTGTCTCTTCTATTTTTCTCATATTAATGACTTTTTTTGGTCCAAAAAACATTGGAAAATGTAGTCAAATATCATAAATCCACATCTAGGTTAAATGGGCCATTTAAAGACTTCCATCAAGTGAATGAAAGGAGTATAAAAAATTATAATGGAACACATGTGATGTTCCACTCAAAACCTTCTTGATGTTGGTGGTGATCTCAAAGACAAACCATTATGTCTAATTGAAATCCTATTGAAGTTGGATCATTTTATATGCAATATCAATGAATCCTTTATTAACTTGTCTTGCACTTTTGGTAGTTTACCAAAATCACTTATCTATGAATTCAAAGAGAATGCACACTAAAATATCCTCCACCATGTTAATAAGAATTCCCATAGATTCCCTATGATATTTTAACTTTATGTTATAATGAATGGGATGAGCCTATTTTTATATTATAGTAGATATTTACCATGAACCATGAGTCTTCTTTCCTATGCCATGGTCACTCAATTGATGAATATTGGGTTATCTTAGAAAATATGGATTACACATTAATTATATTATTTAATGAGTGTCATAATTACTTTGTCAAGTTACCAAAATGTAGGGATCTTTATGAGTTACTTTATAGCTATTTCTTATAGAGGGTGTTGAAGTGCTATGGATCTTGTTTATGCTACGTCTGGTTGATCTAAAATAAACACATTTTACTTCACTACATCAATAAAGTCAAATGGATCAAGATAATGATATATTATCTATCTAATTCTAATACCATAAAAAAATATTCCTTCTATACACTAGTTAGGGGAATTAGAAGTCATGCTCGATCCATGGTTTTTTTTATAGTTGTGTTTGAGAAATTACTTTGATTGGACATGTATGATGAAAAAATATAGGTGAAATTGAATTATTTATGCACAATTAAAAAAGGGATATTTTTCTTAAAAGTGTGAAATGCCATTATGTTCTTCATTCCCTTGTCTATATAATTTTTCCCACTTGAATCCATTTGACACATCACTTTGAATGTGTTGAGTTATCCTTGTTTTCAATTTAATTTTAATTGGTTGTTGATGATGTGACATTTGTTATTTATTTGGTTAGAGAATTGGTTCAATTAACAAGAGTGGATGATGTGATGCACTATTTTTTCCATTATTCACTTTATTTTATTATACATCCCATTTTTAGGAAAAATTTACTCTTTCAAGTTTGTATTCATTAACAAATTTTAAATGACATTTGATTATCCTTATTCCATACCTTTTTTATTAGTGCCTCATTAATAAAGTTAATTAGTGACCATATGTTCAATTTGAATTATGGTTTTATTTACATGATGGTTTGGTTCTCAAATCACTCTCTATGACTTTGAATTTTCCACCTTATTTATAAAGTCCTATGATATAGAGATCACATTATACAAAAAACACAAAGTTAAAAGCAATACAAGAAAAATTTACATTAAATAAAAATACTAAACTATATCTTGTTACTCAACATCCTCTCTTAATTTCTAGTAATATTAGATAGATATTATTGATGATAAGGCTTAAGCCTACAATCCTTTACACATCTTGGTAGAATGGCTCCCTAAAGATATTTTAATATAATTATTCCTTTTGGTGAAATGTATTTAATGATGTAGGGTCCCTTCCATCAAATGCATAACTTACCTAAAAATGCCCTAAATATGCTACCATATAGTAATAGTATCTGCACTAAGAAAAATTATTTAGATTATAGATTGTGATCATGTAATGCTTTCTAATTATATTTTCTGACTTCCTATGTCTGGTACACTCTTTACCTATTTTATTTCATTATTATTAAATCCATTAATCATGCCTACAAAGAGTCTCAGTCTCCTAGTTTCAAGATCATTTCAATACACACATTAGGAACTATATACTACATTAGCATGACTATTTATAGTCCATAAACCATCCAAAATGGATTGAAGACAATCGCATAGTTATTATTTATTCTATATTGTCATAGGATTATAATATTTCAATCCTCCCAACCATCCTCTTACACACTACATATTTTTGTGAGCATATTTCCAATGAATTTGATGCCTTTACTTTCCCATTACTTATGGGTGATATGTTGTGCTTTTGTGGTGTGAAATCATAACTTTATCCATGATATTTCAGATGGTGATATTTAGGAAATGCATTCCTATATCACTAAATAAATCCAAAGGACACCCTAAACTAGTTATAATATTTATGTATAGAAATTTGGTTGTATCCTATGCATTATAGTTTGGAATCATAGTTGTTTCCACCCATTTAGTAAAATATTTAATTATAGTAATGATGTACCTTCCATTAATGGACTTATTGGGTGGCTTGATTAGTCCAACATAATTAATTACCCACTATTTGAATGTCTATTCATCTATGATATGATTTAATCACATTTTCATCTCTTTAATTAGACTTTCCCATCCTTTTACATATGTCATATTATTTTTCTACTCGATGCACATATTGAAATAATGTAGGCCACCATAGTAAACTTTTCAATATCTTAATTATGGTGGATTCACCTATTAAATGTCCACCTATGATTCCCTGATATTCCTCTTTCAAAAGTTATAGTTATTCATGTTCCAAATCCAATCTGTGAAACACATTGGCTTTCCCCATTTTGAACATAAATCGATTAGTAATGCTTAATGGAATAGCTCTTGTGATAAACTAATTTTTATCCCTTTCTACATAGTGTGTAAGAAAAATTCCTTGCTCTAAAAATTAATGATGTCTTTCATGTTTTCAGGAATCATATAAATGCAAAATAAATGAACATCAAATGATTCATCTTGATGTTCCTTATGTTATTATCCATTGCATATATGGCTTAAGTGGTCTTCTTACGTTTTTACTCCCAAGATTCATATTGAATATGAAATTTTAAATCTTGAAACAACATTAACCATCATGATATTCTTCCTCCTAACATGCACTTATTTATCAGGTATCACATAGCCTAATCATCAATAAATAATTCAAATAACATGGATAAAAGGTAGTGGTTAAACCTTTGTTGTGCAAACACCATTTCTAGAGCTTCCATTTATGTATTCATATAGTTTTTCTCTACATTTTTGAGAGTTTGAGACTTGAAAAGTGAATGGGATGGTCCAATCCTCAATGTCATGGTTGTGCAAGAATAACTCATACCATAGTTAATGAGGCATAACAATGAATATGAAAAGGTTTGATTCAATCAAGAAAGACCAAAATGTAAGTTATTACCAATCTCTACTTTAGATCCAAAATAATTGTTTGGCACTCTTATTCCTTTTAAACTTGGTATATTTATGTAGTGGATTTTATAGAGGGTCATATATAGTTACCTAGCCTTTTATGAATTTATTGTAATATTTTGTATGCCCCAAAAAATAACACACCTTTGAATAACTTGTAGGATTTGGCATGCCTATAATTACTATGATTTTAGCTTGGTCAACCAAAATCCCATCACTACATAGTATATGCCTAAAAAAAACCAAAAGGTTTAAATAATATTTATTTTTCTAGGTTTAGTGCAATACTTAGAGTTTAACATCATTCTAACATTATCCTTAGCTTGGATACATGTCTATTGAATAAATTTAAAATATCCCAATATTCTAAATAGACTTCCAAGAAATCATGGATAAAGTCTTTAAATGTAGTGACCATAGTCCAAGAGAATATACACAGAACGTTTTAAAACCCAAATGGAATTAATTTGTATGTAAAATATCCCTATTTTGTTATAAATTGGTTTTAGATTGATCTTCTACTATGATTGATATCTAATGGTAGCCACTAAACCCATCCGTGAAAGAGTACACTTCATGTCCTGTAAATAACTCTAAGTCTTCATTTGTGAAAGGGATTAGGAATAGATCATTATTACATGAATAAATCAGTTCACAATAATCCATACACACTCTTATTTATTTAGACTTATTAGGTTGTACCATCATGGGGATAAACCCAGTTAATGTTTAAACTAGATATATAATTTTTACAACTTGCATCCAATCTATTTCAACTTTTAACTTCAATTTAATGTTATAATTTTATCTATATGGGTAATTTTTCATAGGACATGAACACTCCTTTAACTCTATATGAATCTCACTTAGAGAAGGATTTACTCCTTTTACTTTATTGAAATAAGTTTGAAATACATCTTGGTAATATCAAAGTAGTTATAATCCTTTTGAAACCTAATTTTGCATTTATTAATTTCCCAAAGTTTTATGTTTTTTCATATAATTTTCCCCAATATTCACTATAAAATTATTTAATGACACCTAATAGATGTTTTTGGATCCATTTGGAATGGAGTCTTGCACCTTTTTAAGCCCTCATCACTATTAAATATGTATATTTTATAGATGGTGATATTTATTTTATTTTATGAATGTATATTTAGGCTCCTTCACTTCTCACTCCAACTCAAAGAATCCTTTTAAATATAGGCCCTTTTTATTGTGATTAGACTCAACAGATTCTCATCTATGATTCGGTTATAGGTTTGTATCATTTTCTACTCCCTCTATTTATTTTCCTTATAAAATTTTATAGTTGCATTCAAGTACTTGGTCACCTCCTCATGTGAATTATATTCTATTATAATATTAATATCCTTTGATTGACCATGGCATAAGAATATATTCGACTTCTATAGAGCTTGATGTACCATAAGGTTCTCATCTTCAAAAACAATTGTCTAAATAAAGTACTGTTGGAGCTATGGCTGATTTTCTATCTCCCTTATATATTCTTGATGCATATATATGCTATTAGGAGTGATTATAGTGTATAAATAAATACATGTACCCAATATTTGGGTTATACAACTTATGTGTAACATACATCTACACACTTATGGATGTGAATCTCTTGACACTTCCCTTGGAAAACTAACCAATGGTTCCCAATTGTGTCTTGTATTTGGAATTGAGATATTAATAAATTTCAAGCCTCATCCCATTAAAATTTGTTTTATCTACCCACTACCCACTAAATCATAACATATCCCTTCAATTCATAGTTTAATTCACTCATTTTATAGTCTATATTAGGCACATGATGTTCTAGTTTGAATATGAATTGATAAAAAACTTTAGTGATAAAATATTGATGTATTTATTTTCCTATAACCAAAACTATGCACATTAAATGGACCTCATGATATCCTTTTACCAAATTCAACATGTGGGTGTATAAATCACTATTGATTTAAGAATCAGTTTCACAAAGTAAAATCTCTTCTTTCATTAGCTTAGTATAGTCCATATTTGTCACACCTACTTTGTAAAATAAATCCACTTTAGAACTAGTTTAAGATCACATAAATGGTGACTTATAATCTTATATAAGGAGTTACGAAACTAGTACCTTTGTTATTACTATTCTATAAAATATTTGTTCATTTTTTGTGGTTGCTATTAAGGCTTAATTTCTAGATGGAAATATTGATACTATGTAGATCGTAGTACATTCATCTAAGATGTGGTTCCCACTTTGAACAAACTATTATCCCCATAGGAAAAGGAAAAATAATCTTTAGTTATAATATAGGGCTTTATCTCATGTTTATTTAGGGGAATTATGGTAATTTTATCCCCTCAATGTTTATATGGTTGATTTCACACTATATTAATGGTCATTTGACCATTATAAGCCCATTTATTACCAATTAGTGTAGGGTAGTGCACTTCATTAGTATTCATATGAATTAAGTCAAAATTTCCTCACAATATTAGGTATTCAACTTTGATCTCCACATCTTCCAATTGACCAATAGGTTCTACCCTACCATAGTCTGTGAGGCTTAATGTTACTAAAATATAATTAAACACTAGTCATCAAATAGTTTTCCATGTAGATCAAAGGATAATATTGACCATGCTTCCAAAATAAATAAATAAATAATTTATTACTTCATACCTTGCCAAGTCAATATCCATATGAGAGCCAACATCCCAAGGATACTTAATTTTTGCATATCATACTACCTTGTGAGTGTATTGCATACCCTTTTGTGTATACTCCAATAATTTATGTAGAAGTTTTATAATAGTATTAGATATGTATTCATGTCAAAGAGTAATTAGGAGTTTTATAAGATCATTCAAGGTATTAATTAATTAATACTATCTCATGATGTGCACAATTTTCCCATATATCTACATATTAATGGATGTAATATCACATTTCAATGCAACTTGATGTTGAATGTTATATAGAACCCAAGTTGCTTAGTAGATCATACCCATTTATAGTTGAGGTTAGGATATTTATCCTACCATACCTTCTTAATTCTATGATCCTGTGGCATTTCCAAAGGAGGTAATCCCTATTCAACATGTTACTGTCAAATGACTACTCATAGAAAGGCATGCTCCTTAGGATGTCAATTGATCAAATTTACATTTCAAATAAAAATTTATCTTTAATTATTTTCCATTTTTAGATAATACTTAGTGTGTTTTTTTTATGAAACTCTACAATAAACATAATATAATTACCTTTTCCGGCTAGTGGGCAAATTTCATGAAAAATGATTATACTTTGCACATAAATTATAGACCATTGTTTGACATGTTAGCTATTCATCCTATCTATGATTACCACCTTGGTATCCACATTGGTAACATCCTATATATCCATATTGTCTTTGTTGTAATCCCCTTCCTAATTGATGTGACCCATCACATCTCATTTCCTTTGAGTAAAAATGTAACCCTATTATTGTTTTCCATCATGTGCCCTGTACATTCTTTGAGGAGAGGATGGATTCCACCTTTATTTTTACTATTGAGGTAATGTAGAGTTCCATAGATGATAGTATTATGGAGATGGATTCCTTCCCACTTGGTATTTAGTAGATGGAGGAGCCTATGGTGTCAAACCTATGAGAGATTTTGGTTGATACTACGGTGATGATGACACCCATCTAGGAACATTCTATGTCACGAAAGAGATGTATACATTTAGGCTTGGGATTCTTAGCTTTAGAGATGGAATTTATTATGATTCAATTATGAATAAATTTTTGGTTATGTCTTCCTTCAATTCTTGGAGTTCTTGATAATTCTTATCATTTTGATTGTGATACTTATAGAGGTTACAATATAATGTCTAAGGTTGTTGAATGTACTATGGTAAAAACTTACATTTTGTAGTCGCATACCCTACTACATGACACATTTCATAGAATTTTGTCTTAAATTTTAGGAAATCATTTCTATGGTATTTTCCACATTATATGAAATAGAGGCCTAGTTTGGGTATATTAATATCATTTACTCCTCATATTATATAACATAAAATCTATCTTTACATCAATGTTTATAGTAGGATTTGGGATATCTCTATAATCCTCAATTTTTTCCATAAGTAGGGTATTTACCTGAGCATCTACCTTATTATCTAATTGTGTTTGAACAATTAGAAACCCAATTTGACATTGTAATTCTTATACAAACCATGTAGCCTTATGTTTATCCTAGATCATAAAGTATGCCCTATTTATTACATCATAAAATATGTGACTATAATCCCACACTTGATTCACCTAATTTATACTAAATATCTTTCATCTCTTGGATTGTTTGACTCACATATTTATTTAATTTTAATTCACCTATCAAATAGTCTTTGACATCATAAAAACTTAGTTTGGTAGCATATGTTTTGTGGATGAACTCCATGACTCTTCCTATTAGAACTCCTATGAGCTCATACTTGTCTACATTATCATTAGTTATACTTTTAATCTACCACTTAATTTGAAAAGGTAATATGTACTGATCACTATCAGCAAACCCATGATATAGTGTGAAATTGAAAATAAATCCTTCATTGAGAGTCACACTTCATATGGCTATACTTGAAAATATTGGTGATAGTGGTGGACTAGACTTGGACAATGTCTTAAGATTTGCTTAAACCTAGAATCCTACATCAATTAGTTTCTTCCTATCCAAAAATGTATTAGTATCTACACTATAATTCCAAAATTTGTCTATAGAAGAGTCAAACTATGTACTATCTCTTCTGACATCTACAAATTTTCTTCTTTCTAATGATAAATTAGGCATAGGGGATGTGTACCATTTAACTAAACAACCCATTTATGTGACTTATACTACAATGAAACTCAAACCTAATTTCATATTTTCACTTATTATAACTTATTCAAAAGACTACTAATTCTCCTCTCCAAAAAATATCCTCCCTTTTAGGTGTGATCTAAAAATACCTTCTTACCAACTTACTCACTCCTATTTTATAATTCCACTTTTTTCCATTTCTTCAACATCTCTATCTCTATCTACACTCTCATATGCACCTTACATTATCTCAAGCCTTGTCATTTTCTATCTTCACCTTTTCCAACTTCTGTTTCTTTCCTATGAGCTCCCATTCCTTAATTATCTTCTACACTATCTACTCTACTTTTAATCATAACTATATTATGAATATTATATTTATTCCATATTTTGGGTATATGTTGAAGATTCCCTTCTGAGTTCCTCAACATTTACTCCACTATCTCACACATCCCACTAATTCTTGAAGTGACTACTCTATTTTAGTAGAAGTATGCACCATGGAGTTTTCTAAAACGAACATTTTGATAAGAGTAGGTAGTCATTGGAAAAACATTCCTCTAATTCCTATAAAAAATAGGTCATGCACAACCTTGAATTCAATATGGCCCTACACAAAAACTCTAGTTATATATCCATAAATGGTAGTTTCTACCCAATGATCTATTTCATGAGTCTAATCAATATCTAACTTTCGTATGTTTTATAGTCTCTCTTATATCCAAAATAAGAATTATTTTTTTCTTATTTAAAAATAATAGTATTTGAGTGTTGATAAACTAACAACTAGTATTCTAAGCAATTCACACCATAAAGTTTCATATATTTCATTGTATATATGCTCATGAATAATTTGTTATGAAGAGCTTCATATTATTTTTTCTTATACTTTTGTGAAGTTGTGAATTCTTTCATCAATTTATCATTCCAAGTCTCTTTATCTCGGTAACTATCTTAGCATATTCTAATATTCCAAGCTCATTGAACCATTATTAGCATAGGTTCTTGGAAAACACATTAGATCATGCTAATTTGTGTTTTATGTATAAACTAAGAAACTTAAAAAGAATATAGTCATGGATAATTAACAAGAAAATACTATTCCTTAGTTTAGAATTAGATATTTGTATATGAAGCATAAATGAACATAGATAAAAAATACTTTAATATTACTAAATGATTACGAAAATTTAAGCAAAATATAAAATTCAATATGCATAAAATAAGGATAAAATATGTTTAGGAAATCCATAATCAAATCTCTATATTGATCTCTATATGTTTAATACTAATTTTAATTAGAAGTGATCACTATATATATATATATATATATATATATATATATATATATAATTTTATATTACATTATCACTTTACATTCCATCCTTTTGATTTGGGTGTGAATGAGTCCTTTTGCATCTACAAAATTTTGGAATGCTAAAATAAGCTGAATACATCCAAAATACAATACATTATACTAGTTTATATCTATCACACATTATCCCTCTATTTACATTTTGAAATTTTATAGTTATATTCAACTATAAATAAAGGTTATGCTAGTAACACAATTATATGCCTCAATAAGTGATCTTTGAGAATGGGAATGAATGTATGATAATCCGATTATAAATTAAACAAGGCCCCCTTATGTGGGTAGTGTTGATATAGAAGATGAAATAAATGATATCTATAACATCACCACATAAATAACAAAAAATCTAGATATATATGTAGAGGGATTCCTATTAGGATAAGATGTGGTCAGTGTTTGAAACTACAAAAATCATGTATGCATGGTGGGTATAATAGTAGCATAAGGTGGCAAGATATAAATGTGAAAATGTAAGCATAAGACCCCCATCATCATATCCAGATAATTTCATTTGCATTAGCCTAAGGCTAAATCTATTTTAAAAGTATATTTAAGTGTCGTGCTCAACCACCCCATTTCTAGTGAAGAGTATATTCTAAACAACTAAAGGCCAATTTGCTAAGATTATTTGTTATGATGGTTCTAAGAGTATTACCCCATAATTACATGATATATAACCATGTGATTTAAAACATAAATATCAAATAGGTGTTCTAACATATACCTTGATGATCACTCCTACACAATGGTGGGAAACACACATTCAAAATTTCTTGACCTAGGGAGAAATTAAGGGTTATCTATACTTGAGATTCAAGAAAATAAATGACTACATGGAGTTTCCTGTAGAAACCCCTGCTTCCCCTGAATTTTGAAACTATATGTTTTGGATTATTTTTGTGTATTTTGATTTTTTTGATGTTTTTACATGAATAAAAATGTGATTTTTGCAAGATAAATTTGAATAGATTCAAATAAATAAATAAATAGTAGTGTACTCTTTCAACTAACTAAACTTTGATCTTATTATTCACTTTAGATGATTACAATAAAGATGTCTTACACACATACAAAATAATATAAAATATTGTCTTAAAAACTTGGTTCTTCTGCAATCTAAAAGAAAACCTTAAATCTGGTATGGCTCTAGTTGCTAATCAAGAACATAGTCACCGATGTTAGTTATACTGCCACAGTTGGTCGATATATTGCCAATGTTAGTCTTTGTTGGTCAATCTACTCTGCTGACATCAGTATACAGTCAGTTGATGTCAGTCTCTGGGATGTCGATGTTAGTCTCTGTGCTCCTTGTGGTGCTGTCTAGCCTACTGCAAAATGGTATGGATTCCGTACAATAGTAGAAAAATAGTATGGCCTAGTACAGCTATACTCTAGAACCCTAGAAAAGTGTGCCACTCCTGATGATCTTATTCTAGATGATTTTTTGGATCAAACCCTAATGAAATAAATACCTGTAAATAGCTGTGATAACTCCTGTATGAAATTATCTCTCAAATTGGCAATAGATCAGTTGATATCTCATAACCTCTAAATTATAAACACTAAAAATTGCTCATTCTCCAATGCAAATAGAATATTAGAAACCCTTGGCTCAGTCTTTTCAGAAAAACACTTAGCAAAATTTTCTTCAACATGAATGAATTATGGTACTCCTTCCAATGAGAAACCCTTATATCCTCTAAAAGGTGTGCTTTCCCTAATTAGGGTTTCATAATTAAGAATTAGGGTTTCATAATTAAAAATAGGCCAAATAATTTATATTTAATTAAATCAATCAAATATTAATATCTCCCTCAATACATGTCTAAAAGAGCCCAAACGAAAGCCAACTAGAAAAATATTGTTAGTCAAAGCCAAGCCAAGCTCCATCAAGACCCTCTATCCATCCTATCAGCCTATGAGGGTCACATAATAGGCTAATCATCAAATCTAAAAGATGCCAACTAAAAAGGGGACATGACAATCCACCCCTCCTGAAATTGCTTGTCCCTAAGCAAATGCTGAACAATAAACCAATCAATCCACCTGGATCCCGAATGTAGTGATGATCTATACTACTGTCAATCGATGCAAGCTCTGGCAATATCCTTTGAAATATAAACAAGAGGAATCCATAATCAAACTAGTGAATACAACTCAACCAAACTCTAGAATCAAAAATACTATGTACACATTGCACCATGCATTGTGAAAGACACACTCTAACTCTACAACAACTCCCAATGGAACTATGCCAAGTGTGGAAGATCCACACACTGTGCCTCTACTGTAATCAACATATCTTTGTAGATCACCAACCATGGTCTCATCACCCAAACTCCTCTACATCACTAATAATGAAGAGACATCACATGTTAGATAGCAATAACACAAACCAAGTCTACTTGCCATCAACTCCTACTCTAAGTCATGCACCAACAAACTGTCAACCCCAGCACCTATTACCATGCCATGTCTATCACAACTCTCATCCCATGGCATCAAATCATCCCAAGTACCAAGATAAGGATCCCAACATCCAATCCATGAATAAAAATCAATTGGAAACTCAAGTAAACTCCTCACCTGAATAATGTGAACAATACCAACTAACTTCATGCACCTGTCTCCTATACCCACTACAATCTCTGAATCTAGAGTGTGAATGCTAGACATACTCATATCATCATCAACATGTGACCTAACTATAAAAGAAAGCTGAGTCCTTACGACATGTGCTAACTCCTAAACTAAGCTCACCTCAAGACAAAGCTCATCCACATGTCTCTCCTGTATTGGTGCCAATGTGCACTCGACAGCCTACTCTACCATATTGTGTCGTATGAGCCTCTCCATCCGATGAAAAAACATATTTTTGAGGTTGTCGCCCCATATTACCTTAAGAATATGTGTCTTCCCATCAACATCAAAATGAACCTCCATGTCCTTGATACAAAGAGTGACTTCCTCAAGGGAATGAAGCCACTTCATGCCCAAGACTAAATCTATATCCCCCATGTTCACCACATAATAATCACCCTTGAACTCATAGTTGTTCAAGCACAATGGGAGGTCTCTAATCATCCACTCACACCTAAGAGTGTAACCATTGGCTACCTTAACTCTAATGCCTTCAAAATCCTTGGTAGTGAGTCCACGCTTCTCCACAAATCTAGCATCAATAAAATTATGTGTGGCTCCTATGTCAAGAAGGGTGATGACCCTCTGTCCTGCCAAAACTCCATGGAGTCTGAATGAACCATTCGACTGAATGCTAGATAGGTGTGCCTCCTATATTTAAAGATATGAATCTACCTCTACCTTAGGCTCTAAATCCTTAGCCTCTGACTCCTCAAAACTCTCATGCTATTTGGAATCTTCTGATTTTGAATCCTCATAATAAGCCCACATCACTCGATTTGCCTTACCCTTAGGCCTCAAAGGACAATTGTGATTGGCATCATAGGGACCTTTGTAGTAGAAGCAAAGCTTCTTCTTATGTAGATCGTTAAGAGCCTCTTGATCCAAAGGTGGTGCTATTGGATTGGCCTTTAAATCATTATTAACACTTGATTTATCTTTGTTGAAATTTGACCCCTCTCTATCTCCGTTGAAGCCCTTATTGTCCCTGAATGAAGAAGTACCTTTAGAGTTAAATTTACTATATGGGGCTGCCATCTCCATACTATGCACCTTCTTCATATTTTCCTATAATGAAAGAGGATCAAAGGCTTTGATCTAACCTCTTAATGGTTCGGATAGGCCCTTGATGAAGAGAACTACCAATCTACGCTCTGAAATATTTGGCACCATGACTGCCAATCACTGAAAATCACCAATGAAAGACTCCAAGTTGCTTGTTTATTTCAACTATGCTAGATCTCAAAAGTAAACCTCTAGATCTTTCCTATCAAACCTCTCAAACAACCTATCCATGAAGTTCTAGTATTCTGTCACCTGGTTATGCTGAAGTGTTACCATACCATTGTACCACCAATCATGTCCTACTCCCTCCAAGTGCAAAGTGGCGTATTTAATGGCCTCTATCTTTGTCATTAGCCTTAATGCCAAGAATGTATCAAGCTTATGAACCCAAGCTTGAGCTGTCATCTTGCCACTACCATCAAAAGTAGTCAAAGAAAGCTTGCCTGTAGCCTTCTTCAACTCACTGAGTTGACTTCTAGGTCTCTTGTCCCATCTAACTAATCTATAGTGCTCTCTCCTCTAATTAAAAAAATGATCGAAGGACATCTTCTCCCAAACTTGAGGAGCTAATAAGTCCCACTCATCATTTTTAGCCATGAGAGCATTTGCAAATAGGGAATCTCCTGCCACCTCCTCTGCTAGAGCCTCTGGTTCTTCCTAGACAAATGTAGGATGTGTAGGCCTATCAGCTATTTTGGAATGGGTCAACTATGGTCTCTGATTAATAGTATCACTCCTATTATCTCCTTGTTCCCCATTCTATCTAACAGGTGGGTTCATCCTTTCTACCATAGTAGTAAGTGCCTGTAGTGCTTGCACCATCTATTGCTGGCCTGTAACCATAACATGGTAGAATTCTCTGGTGTCTTGATCATCATTATTTCTTTGGACCTTGGGTGGGCTACCCTCATGCCTATCACTCATGATGACCGATTCCTATTCTAAACCCTGGTCACCTATAAGCAAGGCTCTCCTGCATGTGTTGTACCTATGTGGTCCCAACTCTTATGGCTGCATGAGATTGCTAAACCTTCAGGATGGTAGGATTTAGCTCTGATACCACTATAAAAACCCCTACTTCCCCTGAATTTTGAAATTGTATGTTTTGGATTGTTTTTGTGTATTTTGATTTTTTTGATGTTTTTGCATGAATAAAAATGTGATTTTTGTAAGATAAATTTGAATAGATTCAAATTAATAAATAAATAGCAGTGTACTCTTTCAACTAACTAAACTCTGATCTTCTTATTCAATTTAGATGGTTACAATAAAGATCTCTTGCACACATACAAAATAATATAAAATATTGTCTTAAAATGTGGGTTCTTCTACAATCTGAAAGAAAACCCTAGATCTAGTATGGCTCTGGTTATTGTTCAAGAACACAGTCACTGACATTGGTTATACTACCATGGTCAGTCGATATACTGCTGATGTTGGTCTCTGTCAGTCGGTCTACTCTATTGATGTTGGTATACAATCGGCTGATGTTAGTCTTTGGGATGCCGATGTCAGTCTCTACGCTCCCTACAGTGCTGTCTAACCTACTACAAAAGGGTACAAATTTTGTACAATAGCAAAAAAATAGTTTGGCCTAGTACGGTTGTACTCTAGAACCTTAGAAAACTATGCCACTCTTACTGATCTTGTTTTAGATGATTTTTTGGATCAAACCCTAATGAAATAAATACCTGTAAATCTCTATGATAACTTCTGTATCAAATTATCTCTCAAACTAGCAATAAATCAACTGATATCTCACAACCTTTGAATTACACACACTAAAGATTGCACGTTCTCCAATGCAAATAGAAAACTTGAAACCCTTGGCTCAGTCTTCTCAGAAAAAAAGCACTTAGCAAAATTTTCTTCAACATGAATGAATTATGGTACTCCTTCCAATGAGAAACCCTTATATCCTCTAAAAGGTGCACTTGCCCTAATTAGGTTTTCATAATTAAGAATTAGGGTTTCATAATTAAAAATAGGCCAAATAATTAATATTTAATTAAATCAATCAAATATTAATATCTCCCTCAATACATGTCCAAAAGGGCCCGAAGGAAAGCCAACTGGAAAAATTATGTTAGTCGAAGCCAAGCCAAGCTCCATCAAGACCCTTTATCCATCCTATCAGCCTACGAGGGTCACATAATAGGCTAATCATCAACTCTAAAAGATGTCAATTGAAAAGGGGACATGACATTTCCTACATATAATGGTGACATATACCCATGGGTGCATGTCTAAGAATGTAAATATAAATGGATTCAATGCATTGTTTATGTCCCAAAGATATATGGGTTTATGATTTCTATTAGGACCTAAAAAATTGATCCCACATGTGGTATACTATAAAAGATAAGTATTGACATTAGTAGTTGGACCACCCTAAATTATAAATTCATTCATGCATTTTTTATCTCCTCATCCAATTTGGGGCTAATGTAGCTCGTATAGTACCTTTGTCATGTCATTATAAAAGATTAGTATATTATGGAAGAATAAGTTAGGTAGATGTTGGGTGAGAATGGACTTGCTCTACTTAAATTCTTTGTTGAATGTGATGTTAATAATGACTCTAGTGAAAAGGATCCTATAATTTTAATGAAGAACAACTAGCATTTTATAGCTGATAAGTATAAAATACTATGCAACATGGATATGGAGTCTCACAAGGGTAAGCCAAGTCATTTCCTTGTATAATATACTAAAGTAGAGAGGGATCTAATTGACACATGATAAAAGTGGTACTAATTCTACTATGAGCCCTTGAAAATGATCAAGGTAAACATAGGTTTAGAGGTAGATCTAAAGATTTCTACCATTGGGAGTTATTATTTAGATGCAATATTGGCACACATTATAGATATATGATGTGAATTTCAATATGTATTTCATAGTATTTATAAGGAAATGAAGGGTTTGCACTACTATCTAGGTTATATGAAGATCCCCTTGGTCAAATGTGGCAATATTGTGAATAAAATTCCATATTAGATGAATCCTAACCTGCATTCTAAGGTAAAGATGAAGATCAGGAATATGTTGACTACCAAAATAATTTATCCAATGGAGGAGTCTAAATGGGCCATCCCAATGGTAATCAGTATCAATAAGGATGGGTGTAGCCATATTTTAAATAATTACTAGCTCCTCAACCTCAAATGTGTCACCTACTCCTTTCCTACCCCCTCAACTTATGAGATCCTCAAGGGATAATCTAGGCATAATATATAAACATTTACTAACATATTATCAAGATATCATAGGGAAAAAAATTAATATGAAGAGAACACTAAGAATGCCTTTGAAACCAAGTGGGGATGATTTACTTATAATGTCTAATTTAAATTTTAAGGTATTTGTGGAATGTAAAACCCTAGGTTGATAAAGTGTTAGAATAAGAAATTAGGGAATAAACATAACAATATTAACAACCTATGACTAGTATAATAATTGACCCATCTAATTATTATATAAATAATAATGAACTAGAATGATATGTACTTAGTTATAAAATGAATAAGATAGATTAGTGATAGGATAAAATTTGGTATTATATCTGGGCAAAGTGTCATGAACTAGAACCAAGATTCATAAACCATCCTAGATAATAACACAGTCCCCTAAATACTACTACACTATGTTAGTATCATTTATACCATGGTAGTGTCCTTTTAAAATTATTGACAATGAAATTATAGGTGTACCTTCACCTGGTCCTGAGATACCTATGTTTTGTGGATGAATTCTTGTTAACTATCTATTCTTTATTTTGAATAATTTGAATGCAAAGCCTATGCCTCTATGTTTGTTAGGGTATTTTAGGAGCATAAGTAGAAAAGATTGGAATTAGCAAGATAGGTTGGACATGAACTTAAAAACCCATGTGATGAGCATTTCTTACATACAAATACCTTTAAAAGGGATCAATCATAATGTATTTCTCCCAATCTAAGTGTTAGTGTAAGTGTAAGTGAATTCTATTATGAATACCAATTTGAGTTTTTTAAGTGTGACTTGATACTAGAAATTTGAGTAATATAAGCTTTAGGTTATTGTATATGGGTGTATACAAAAGTAAGGAAGAATAAGGATTAATGACCTTGATTTACACAATTGTTTATGTGTTTGTTTGTGAGTATTTTCATTTAATTTCCATCTATTGGATAAGTGAATGAAAGTTGTCTATATATAGAATTATGGAGCTTGTTAAGATGTGAAATAGGTCTATACCAACCCTAAGAATTCTTTGAGAAAAGAAAATGTATCTTTTGGGGGAGTAAAGAGCTAGGGGATAGTAGTAAAATCCCTAGGTCAATAGAGTAGTGAACTAGTATCCAAAGATATATAGTAATGTCTAGGTGGAAATAATTGGTGAATAAGGGGCTTGGGTGACTAGGAGTGGCTCAGTGCTACTTTTGGTATATCTGGGAATGGGTTGGACTCACACATAAGTTATAAAATGATTAAAAGAGGCCCTAAGATAAGTTTAGGGATAATATAAGGATAAGGTGGTTTCAAGTGACACTTATTACACTCAAATGACTACATTGAACCCCCCCCCCCCACATTTATTTTAGAATTGCAAAAAAGTTAAATGAATAGGATAAAGGAATATAGATGCACCTAGATGTATCTAAGAGGTTAATTTCATGAATCTAGATATGAGTCTATGAATCTTGTTCCACTACAAGTCCTACAAATAAAACATGAATATATTAGTCTTTATTTAAGAAACATCAAAATTAAAGACAAAATTGAGTAAAGAGATGAGAGAGAGAGAGGAAAGGAATGAATACAACTCATTGGGTATGTAGATCAATGCTAAGACCTGGTGACATCCTATATGTGCATGTAGTTGGTGATCAAATGATGAATAAATTAAATTGGGCTAATGGATTTCCCAATCCTCATGTTTGGTAGTCTCAATAACTCAAGATGGGCTTAACTTAATCACTTCCCACATGTGCTCCATGGATCATAATCTATCAATAACTTGAATTGGAATAATGGCTTGTCTAACCCTCCTATGTAAGTGGCTTAAGAACTCAATTAGGCTATAACTCCATCATTGCCTACCCATGTCTATTAGATGCATCTAAAAATAAAATTATGTAATGTAATTGAAGCTATGTGATGTAAATAAAACTATGTAGAATGGATCTAGGGCCACTTATAAATTATGAAATGTAAAATGGGTCAGGGGCTACTCAAGCCCTTAAAAATGTAGCTTAGCAACTAATTAGTAATGCTAAACACTATAGATGGAATAAAGCATCAATATAGTGTAAACCTTGTGTAAATGGTGTCTAGAGTAACAACATGGAGAATGACATGGAGCTATCATTACATCTAAGAGCACTAGTGTCAAACTAAACATATGGGAACAATATACGACACGCATGCCCCCAACTCTAATATTTATGTATATGGATTTTGGACTAAGTCATAATAATATGTGTCTAAGTATCTAAAACTAAAATTGTAGTGATCATGCCATATATGATGCCACCAATCTGAGAAAAACTTGTGTAATCTATGTATAACTAAGCATATGTAATAATATATGATTAAAACTATGAAAATCTAAATTGTAATTACTCTACCTTTTTAATAATTATATAATTTTATATTTCAAGGGCTACTAGATAGTATCATGGTCCCTTGATCAATATCAAACTATGATAGTGTCCTCTGTGATACTCTCTTAACCAAATGTATTATTTCATGCAAAATTAAGACTAATCTATATGTGACTATTTTTCATTGTGTTGTCTTGAATTTCATCTCTATATTCTATGTCTGCATGCTAAAAGTTATAATATAAGTTAATTAGGATGGCTTGATCTCTATTAAAAAAACATGTGAATGCCCTCACTTTTGAGGGGAGTTATTGAACCTCATAATAACTATCTTAAAAATAAAAGTTATGCATCATGTGTGTTATACTGAGACTATATGATATCTACATGATAAACTAATATAATGTGTATAGATGACATTGGAATGTAATATAGTTTGAGCTTAGTTTGGTAATATATGATGTATGTTATATATCACATTCACATGGTTGTCAAGATAGATATTAAAATATAAGCATGTATATGAACAACATACCTAGGTATAATTTGATTAAACTACTTAGTGGGATAGGGTATGATGTCCATCAAGGCACCCATATATGAATGGGAGATACATGAGGCCCTAAATTAACATTTTAGGGCTTAGTGAATGTAAATCCTATGTTGTTAAAGAGTTGAGTATAGTAAATTAGGGTATAAATATGTAATAAATACAACCACTCATTTTTATAGAATTGACTTATTTAACCTTTCTAAAAATAATGTAAATGAGAACTTAGGTGGAAAATGATTGAGACGTATGATCTAGAGGTTGAAAACTAAGGCAAAAGCTAGTATGAGTATCATAAATAAGATCCATGTGTCAAAATCCCTACTAAATAGTATCACCCTAATTTGATGGTAGCACCATGTGGTGTCAGGATCCCTATTTTTATAGTAGTGTCCTCTTTGTATGACTATTTTGAGCTTATAGGTATACTTATGTCTAGGTTTATAAGACCTATTCATGGGTGCATAAGTTTTAGATCTCTGTAGATGATCTATTTTGATTGATTTTATGTACAAACCCTAATCCTCCATATTTATAGGGTATCCAATTCACACAATTAGTAAAGTGTGTTTTTAGTTGGTTAAGATGGCATCCTCAACACCCCTCTATGTTGTGAGTTGCCTACATAACAATACTCTAAAGAGGGATCAAGCCCAATGTATTTCTCCCCGCCTAAGTGTTGGTGGAAATGCAAGTGAATATAGTATAATTGTTGACTTGAGTGAAAGTGTTTGAGATTATAAATCTGAGTAATATGAGCTTAGGAATGATGTAGATTATAGAATGTATAAGTCAAGCAAAATAAGGATTGATAAACTTAATTATGTACAACTTGTTATGAGTTTGTATGCATGATTTGCATCTCATTTCTATCTAGTGGTTAAAGGGATAAAACTTATGTATTTGTACTATTATGGTTCTTTTATGGGTGCTAAAATAGGTATAGGCCAACCCTAAGAGGTATAATATTTGAAAAGTACCCATTTTTGAAAATAAGAGGGAAAGGACAATAAAACCAATATTGGACACTAGTGCCATGTACCATAACTATCCCAATTATGGTGATAGTGTCCAAATGGTAACACCTAAGGAATGAAGGGATATGATGTAAGAATGAGGGTTTAGGACTGATTTAGGGATGATTAAGGATGCCTAAATCCCACACAAAGACTAGATAAGTCTGAAAATATGCTCTAGGATAGGTCTAGGGCTAAGCTAGGGATAGGTGGTCTCAAGTAGAACTCTTAGCACTCAAGTATCATTTTTAGGTGATTATATTTCCCCCCCCCCCCCGCCTCTATTCTATAAATGCATCAAAGTTAAATAACTAGGATAAAGGAAAAAAATCTACCTATGCTTACCTAAGAGGTGAAGCCAATGGATCCAGATCTAAGTATGTGAAGCATGATCCATTATGGTTCCTATGAATGAAACATGGATAGATTAGTGCTTCCTTAAGAGATATCATAAATAAAGAAAAAACTACTTAAATGAGTAAAATTTATTAAAGGGATAAGAGAGAGGAAAGGAATGAATATAAATAACTAGGTACATTAACCAATGCATAAACCTAGTGACAACCTATGTGTGTGCATGATATAGTGATCAATTTATTAATATTTTGGTTTGAGCTAATGGGTTACTCAATATTCATGTGTGAGTGTCTCAATAACTTAATAAAATTTTAACACCATCATTGCACACTCATAATTAGTGGATCATGACCTATGAATATATTAAATTAGACTGATGGTATTTCCATCCCTCTCATGTAGGTGGCTTAATAACTAAAGTAAACTATGACTCAATCATTGCCTACCCATGTGTAGTAGATGCATTTGAAACTAATACTATATGATGTAATTGAAAATGTTTAATTGGATATTTGTAATTAGAGATGACACATCTATAGGCACTTAAGTATATTAGGTGGATCCAAGCCACTCAAAAATGTCAAGCACTGTAGATGGAGTAAGGAATGAAACTAATGTGCAACCTAAAATATGATGCATGATGTATACAATTATATAATGATATGGAATTTTTCATTCCATTTGATATGGTGTGTAAGTGAGTAAATGAAAATAATGTGCCATGCACATGCCCACAAATCTAATATCTGAGTATGTGGATTTTGGACAAAGTTGTAATAATTTGTATCTAAGTATCTAGATTGAAAATGGGAATGGCCATTCTGCACATGATTCCCCCAATTTGAGCAAACTGGTATGAATCTAAGCTAAACTAGGTAAAATTGGTAAATTTATAATAGAACTTGTGCAAAGCTAGACTGTACCTACTATATGTTTCTAGCTAATCAATTTTTTTATGAATCTAAGGATACTAGATAGTAATGCCATATCTTGTGAAGTAGTGTTGTTTGGAGCTAGAGTTCTAATTTGGGTGCTAATGTCCAACTATTCTATTTTTTATGCAACTATACTAATCTTTATGTCATTATTTTCCATTATGTTTACCTAAGATTGACTTATATAATTTAAACTTGTGTGATAAATAAATGTACTATGAGTGTATTATGGGAGCTTAATATCTATGATAAACCCATGTGAATTACCCCTATTTTGATGGGAATTGTTGAACCTGTATAAGAACTATCCTCAAAAGAAAAAGCTTTATAATATGTGTGTTAGCCATAGTATATATATATATATATATATATATATATATATATATATATAATCTGATATAATGTGCATACATAACATCAAAATGTAAGATACTATGTGTATAATTTTGTAATGTGTAATGCATATTATGTCTAGCATTCATAAGGCTATCAAGATAGATATAAAAATGTATGTAACAAAAAATTTGGGTAACAACTAAGTATCTACCTAGGGGGATGGGTAATGATTCCCATCATGATACCCAATTAGAAAGTGGAAATGAATTAAGAAAAAGGCAATTTTTATGGCCATGACACATACAAGAAAATAAACATACAACAACCATCATGCATGCATGCAAATTAGGCCAAGGGGACACAATATAAGGGACATAGGCACATATCACTAAATATGATAAATTAAGACATACAAGGACATGTTCAAATGTCCACATACATAAATAGAAAACAAGTTGGCTTAAATACACACAGAATAACATGTTAAAATGTCCACATACATAATTAGGAAGGCACATACAAGGACATGGTCACATGTCTAAAGCATGCATACCATGAAAATGAGTCATGTAGAGCCAAAGATAAATGGAATATTCAAATTCCCTCAAATAGAAGAAGAATAGAGACACAATCAATCTAAAATATAAAATCTATAAATGAAAGTATGTATGAACATGTAATACAAATCTATGTAAGTTTCAAGATGTACATATGTTGAGTCTAAAGTAGTAATAGGTGAAAAAAATGAATGTGTAGCATGATCAATATCAAGATATAAAAATGATAAATATGTGATGTAGAATTTATAAATATGTAACCTAATAATCAAAATTGTGTAAAGGGTACCCCTAGATAGGCAAATATGTCAAATGAAGAACCCATGTATTTGTGTAAATTCCCCTAGTGGGTAGATAATAACAAATATGGATCATTATATTGTAATTGAGTCTTATAGAAATATATAAGCACTCAAATCAAACAAGGAAAGTATATATGTATTGTAAAGTTATCTATACTAAGATATCTATGATATATAGTGCCTATTAAATATAAGAGATGTAAAAATGGAAATGCACACAATCTATAATATTATGTTTCTTGAGTAAAATATTTAAATATTTTTTTATGTTTTTTAAATATTTTATTTTTTAAAAATATTTTATGGATATAATCTATGTAAAAACAACATGAGAATGAAACTATGTACAAGGAGAAAGAGAGAAAGAAACTATGTATAATTAGGAAGGAACAATACAAACCAATGATTCTCATGGAAGAATCTTTGTCAATGTGGCCTATGTCAAAAATAAGAACAATAAACTCTCATGAATTATGATTGTTATGCTTTAGTTGAATGGTGTTTCAGGATTAATATGAGTGTTTTTAATTATTAAAATCATAATAACCTAGAATACTAGAGGGAATTACCTCTTTGAAATTGTGCTTATTATAGGCATATTATAGTGTGGCAATTCTTTTGATAGAAATCCTTTTTTTAGAATGCTTGTTGGCTTAGCATGATTTTGAGTTTGCAACTTAAGTTATTTCTTAGTTTGTAAAATTCATTGAGTATCTAGACTTTTTTTTTGATAAATTGTATATGTGATTGATGTGCCTTAGGATCTTCAACAAATCCCAAACCTTGTTGACCAACATTATCAACTACTATAATAGGAGTAGTGATGCCTTGGGCGTTTTTGATCAAACCTTGAATTTTATAATCAATTTTTTTTTATATTATTGACCAAACCCATACTGATTTGAAAGTTGAGACTCATTTTAGAGAGGTATATTTTCATTTTTTACTTTCCTTGTGATTTTTTCTCTATTTCTTGCCCTAATTGTGCTTTGTGAACCTTTTATTGTTCTAAGTTATGATTTTGTAACAATTTTTGTATTGCTTATAAATTTAACCCTTTTTAAATTTGTAGATGTTCCATTGTATTTTATTTGGTGATGTGTCACTATTTGAGTCATCTAAATCCATTATCTATTATATTTTCATTTTCAATGATAAATAAGAATTGGTGTGGTTCATTCTATGATGTGCACAATAATATCCATATCTCCTCATTGGGTGTAGAGGAGGTAGGTTGATCAACTTATATTTAATTATTTCCCTTAGTATCTCACTTAAACTCTTATTGAAACCCTATAAGATTTTTGAATCATTTATAATATATGCATTATTTTGTACTTTATAATTTGGATATGAAAGAGTGTTAGGAACATATTTTATAGGTGTAGATGTATATAAATGATGAACACTAAAATATCCTAAAGACTTTGTACATGTAATTTAATATACCAATAATATGACCTATACACTTAATAATTAATTTTAAATCTATAAATCTGATATTAGTTTGATAATATTGATAATTGTATCCCTTAGAGTCTCACAAGTGTAAACCCTAATTGCTTTTGATTGAACATGTAGGCACACATACTATAAGAGAGAGCTAGAGTTAGGTTGGGTATGGGCTTAAGTAATAATATTATGGGCTACTTCATCTTATGGAGGAGTGATAACATGGTCCTAGTTAGAGGTAAATTAGTTATCACCCTCATGGATATGAGGAGGAGAACGAGATTCTTTCATGTGCATAGGATATGACATTAAAACTTAAAACAAGGTTTTTAGGGTATTAAATTTATGGATGAAGTCCAATAAACTATATTATAATTGATCCTATATTTATGCAAGGATTTTTTTCTTAATTAAATTTCACATAAGAGAATAACAACATGCTTAAGATAGAATGAAATATGGCATAAATTTTAAATCATATAAAACATCATGTACATATGTGTAAATGTCATCTTTGAATTCATTCCAAATCAAGAGAAACATACATGCAAAGGAAGCTAATTTTTTTTATATTAAACGGTGATAAATTTCATCCATCATTATTATCATGATTATATGAAATAAAAATTAGAAGATTTAGGGATCTAAAATCTGAATTTGGGTCTTAGAAGGATGGAAACATAAAACCTAAGGTTATCTAGGGTTAGGGTTTGTGTAATATTTGAACTAAGTCAAGTTCACCAAATGATTTAACCTTTTAGATATTAGTGAATATAAATCATATGTTGTGAAAAAGATAAGTATAGTAAATTAGGGTAGAAATATGTAATAAATATAACCCCTAATTTTTTAGAAAATTGACTAATTTGACCTTTCTAAAAATAGTAACAATTAATGTAAATGAGAAATTATCTATAAAATGAATGAGATAGATCATATGGAGGCTAAAAATTGAGGTAAAGGCTAGTCTAAGTACCTTAAATAGGATTCAAGTTAAAAAACCCTCTTAGACAATAAAACCCTAATTGAATAATAATATCATGCAGTGTTAATGTCCCTATTTTGGTGGTAGTGTCCTTTGTGTAGGACTGTTATGAGCTTTTAAGTGCACCTATGTCTAGGTTTCTAAGGCCTATTCCTATGCACATAAGTTTTAGATATCTATATATGACCCATTCTAACTAGTTTAATATGAAAACCCTAATCTTCCATGTTTCTAGGGTATTTGATTAACACAAGTAGTAAAGTGTGTTATTAGTGGGGTAGGCTAAACATCCTCAACACCCCGATGTCATGAGAGTTTACTACATACCAATACTTTGAATAATGATCAAGACCAATGTTTTTCTCCCCACTTAAATTCTGGTGTAAATTCAAGTGAATATAATATGATTGGTGACTTGAGTGCTTTGAATGTGCTTGAGACAAGAAATTTAAGTAATCTGAGCTTAGGAATGTTGTAGATGGTAGTGTGTAAAATTAGGGAAAATAGGGATTAATAACCTTAATTATGTATAACTTATTCTAAGTTTGTATGTGTGATTTGAATTTAATTTTAATTTAGTGGTTAAAGGGATAAAATTCATGTATTTAAATTATTCTAGTACTTTTATGAGTGATAAAAGAGATTTAGGATGACCTTAAGAGGTCTAATATTTAAAAATATATCTATTTGTGAAACAAAGAGGGAAAGGATAGTAGCACAAATATTGGGACATTAGCACCATGTGGTGCTACTATCATTATTATGGCACCAGTGTCTAGGTGGAAAAAACTAACTCACAAAGGGATATGATACAAGAATGAGGGTCTATGACTGCTTTAAGGATGATTATAGCTCGCAAAAATGTTAGATAAGTGTGAAAATAGGCCCTAGGATAGGTTTAGGCCTAAATTAGGGATATTTGGTCTCAATTAGTACACTTATCACTCAAGTGTCAATTTAGGTGATTACAAGTCTCTCATGGCATCAAAAATTGGATGTGTGTTAAAAGCAAGTGATAAGTGTCATGACCTGATCCAAAAGTCCAAGTTTATAAAACTTTATAGTCTACTTGGATTGGATTAAAACTAAATATTAAATTCCAATTTACCTTTTATTAAATTTGAAAGTGGTTTTTATTTTTAAAAATAATTCAGCAAATTTAATCTCAAAAATTGAAAGAATTTCTAATCATAGAGAATAAATTTAAAAAATTGACACAAAAGATTTGTTTATGGGGTTCATAAAATGGTTGTCCCCAAGTCCACTCCATGAGTGTTATAATATATTAAAAACTCTTTAAACATAATTACAAAATCCATTGGAGTATAATAAAAATACTTTTGTACTAGATAATCTATCAGTGAAACACAAAATAAACTTCCTCAATTTAATAGAAGTTATTACAACCTCAAAATATAGATATTTATCCCTCTATGAAAAATCACCTATTGTTTATATTTATCAACACCTTCTTGATGTTCGCTGGCATAGTATTTGTATTTTACCCATATTTTATTATGTTAAACAATCTATCTTTTCTTTGTTCTCCCATGCCCTTTCCACTTCCCAAATTAGTTGGGCATGTTTGTTTATTTTAGAGTCTTTGGGCTATTTTCAATACTTTCGACTTATCTAGCATATCATTATACTAACTAAAATTACTTGTATGGATTTTTTTTTCTCTCTAATGTATTTTCTATATTAAGAACAACTATTAAAGATGGCAAGTTCAATACCTATTCTCCCTCATCTTATCTAAATGATTGTCTATGAATGGAGGATGGTGTTAGTGCTAAAATGCATTTCCTTTAATTGTAAACTGAGTTACCTTTGATTGGATGGCATCATACATGGAGTTCATACCATAATAAATATCCATTTATCACCAAAAAATGGTGTAAATTTTAATACCCTATGAAAATTGGTGATTAGTGCCAAGATAGATATTTGTATCTAGAATGCATTGATTTGGAAGACTCATGTCATGAGAATAGCTAAAAAATTTTATTCATATCATAAATATTGGTGCCTTAGTAAATAATTAAGAGGCATGTATCTATTCCCTCCATTGTGTTCCCCATGTGGCAATGGATACATTACTTACTTGGTGCCAAGGTTGACATGCAACATCTACTTTAAATAATATACCTATAACTCAAATAACCATGCAACTCAAGAATAATATAGATTATCAGAATGGGATATATGGAAATAAAGATATAATATAATATCTTAATGGAAAATGTATTAAAATATAAATATTAGTGGATATATATAAATATATATATATATTGATATTAATTTAATAAAATTAATTACAAGTATTATGGGTGGAGGTGTAGTATTATTGGCCAGATAATGACACATCTACATCTGTAACAATAAATAATTATTTAATATATAAGGTATTTAATAATAATTTTTTTTAATCTCCATATATATTTTTGTCACTTCATCCCTATAAATAATTGATCAAAATCTTCAGTGGGAATCCCCTGGATCATTCCTCCTCACTAAGAGCTTTTGGACCTCCAAAATTTGATTTTAATTATCAACCAAGTGAGGTTATTTTTCCCTTGTTTTTCCAATTTCCATCCATTTTGCCTTAGTCAAATGCATCCCTTTTAAACTAACATGAATATATTCAATATCACCCCTTTGCATAGTTATAGTTTTCTCGTCAATAATAAAATATTTGTTCAACTCATGAAGAGACTCAAGAGAAAAATAATCAACATTAGGAACTTGAATGTCCTTATCTTGATCCATGATCATGGGAGGTTCATACAATTTCAATTTTTACACATTAACAATTGAATAAATTTGTATATAAGAAGACAAATCCAATTGGAAAGCATCTATACCAATCTTTTCCAAAATCCTAAATAGACCATACCTAATTGGTTTTAATTTTCTACCTTCATCTTTTATTCTATCTTTGTTGATGTGAAACCAAAGTTGATCATCCACTTTGAATTGATGATCAATGTTTATTGTGCCTAGCCTTGTATTTATCTTGTCTCTTCTCTAACTATTCTTAAATAACTTTATGAATATTTTGAATTCTCTAAATGAACTTTTTAGCCTTCCTGGAATCATTATTTCCATCCACCACTAAGTTAGATTCTTTTTTAAAAGATAAGTCCAAAGGATACTTAGGAAAATAACTAAAACAAGTCTCAAAAGGAGACTTTAAAGTAGAAGAATGTAAATCATGGTTATAAGAATATTTCACATAATATAAATTTTCATCCCATAATTTAGGATGTTTACCACAATACCCCCTGAGTAAATATACCATCATTCAGTTGACCACTTCTATTTTCCCATTGGTTTATGGATGAAAGCTTGTGCTTTTTTTTAGTTTAGTATCTATAAAGTCCCATAAAGCTGACCAGAATTCACCAATAAATCAAAAATCATGATCAGATATAATAGAAGAAGGTAACCCGAATTGGATCCAAACATTTTTGAAGAATGAATGTTTAGTATCCTTGCCTGTAACCTATTTAGTACAAGGAACAAAAATACACATTTTTTAAAACCTATCCACAACCAAATATAGATAATCATGTTTACTTCATGACATAGGTAAACCTCCTAAAAAACCCATAGAAATACTTTCCCAAGGATAGTTAGGAACAAAAAGAGGTGTATACAATCCTAACTTTTGATTACTTGGTTTACTTGTATAGAAAAAAATAAAATCTTTGATATATTTAGATACATTTTATATCATATGAGGTTAATATCAATATCTTTTTAAATATTCAACTGTCTTACCAATTCCAAAATGACTTGAAACAAGAGAAGTATGAGCTTCTCTAATCATGTGAACTTTTTCATCCTATGGAATGCATATTTTTCCAAGATGATACAACATTCCATTATGCACATAATATTCAAATGATTATATTAATTTACCATTTAGGAAATATTCATAGATATCCTTAAAATCAACATCTCTAACATATTATTTCTTATATATTTGATTAACAAAAGGACTATGCTGCAAAATAGTAGATGTTACAATAGGAGATATAGAAAACATATCTGCAACCTTATTATGTGTTCCCTTTTTATACCTTATAACAAGATGGAACTAATAAAAAAATACCATCCATTGAAAGTGTCATGATTATTGTAGTTTGGATTATGATTGAAGATATTGTAAAGGCTAATGATCCATATGGATGATTATCTCTTTGCCCATCATATAGTGTTTCCACTTTTTCATACTTGACACCAAAGCATAAAAATCTTTATCATAAGTAGGATAATTTTTTACCACATTTTGAAGGTTTTTGAAAGAAAACACACTAGTTTTTGGTTTTTCATGACACTACCCCCATTGCATACCCACTAGCATCAGTTTTTATCTCAAAAGATTGTTGTAAATTAGGAAGTGAAAGAATTGGGGCTGTACTTAAATTTTATTTCAAAGTATTGAAAGATTTTTCATGATTTCCTCCCCATTGAAAGACCTTCCTAACACTTGTTAAACCATGTAAAGGAGATACAATATAAGAGAAGTTAGAAATAAATTTTCTCTATAATTATATTGCATCAAGAAAACTTCTAAATTTTGTTTCATTATTAGGCATTGGACAATTTAATATGGTTGAATATTTTGTAGGGTATATTTTTAGTGAACCATTCCATACAATATAGCATAAGTAAACCAAAGATGTTTTTTCAAATTCATATTTTGACATATTTAAAAATAGTTTATCCTTTTGTAAAGTATCTAAAATTTTCCTAATGTGACTAATATGATCTTCCCATGTTTTACCAAAGATTAAAATATCATCTAAGTACACAATTGCAAAATCAACTAGAAATGGTCTTAACACACCATTCATAACCTACATAAATGTGGCAGGTGCATTACAAAGTCCAAAAGGCATAATAGACCACTCAAAAAGACCTTGCTTAGTTTTAAATGTAGTTTTCCAACTACACCGTCATTTATTATTACTTGGTGATAACCACTTATAAAATATAACTTAGTAAAATACTTTGCATTTTTAAAATAATCTAACAAATTATCATATGAAGAAGAGGGTAGCATTTTTTAATCATGATTTTATTCAAAGCTCTGAAGTCCATGCACCTCCACCATGTAACATATTTTTTAGGTTTCAAGACAATAGGTGAACCATATGGAGATGTATTTGGTTGAATAAATCCTTTTTTAAGTAACTCCATCACTTGCTTCTTTATTTCTTCATTTTCTACTGTTGATAATGTATACCTACCAATGTTAGGAAGAGAGGCATCTTGCTGAAATTGAATATCATGTTGAATTTCCCTCTTAGGGGGTAGACCTTATGGCTCTTGAAAAACACCATTATAATTGGAAATAATCTTTTCTATCTCAAATTGATGTTTAGGATAACAACCCTCTAAGGCCTTGGATTTTTCATTATCCTTGGCTTTTACAATCATGAGAACAAAACTCTTACTCAAGTTTATAAGTCTTTTCATTTGCCCTACATTATTAAGAGTCAAATTGGTTTGAACACGATGGGCTCTTACTATGTATTCAACCCCATCATTTACAAGACATATTTGTTCTCCTCTCTATAAAAGATTGCCTTTCTATCATATAAGGACTACCCAAAACAATTCCACAAATATCCAAAGGGACTACATCTAACTCTACTTCACCAATGAATTTAGAAGTAATAACAAACCTCAAGGTACATGTTTTTGTGACATGCAATTTTACATCATCACACACCCATCCTAAATGATATGGTTTTGGATGTAGCTTAGTTTTGAGTCCTAAATTTTTAACAACCTCTTTATAAATAAGATTAGCATATGATCCACTATTAAAAAAAGTATCTATTTTAGTATGACTAGATATAACTCTTATGTGGAAAAGATAATTTAGTTTTAGTTCAACATGTTTACATTTAGTTTTATAATAAGAAATAATAGTAAAAGGTTTAGTGTTAGATGAGGAAGACTTTAAACCTTAAAAACCCATAGTAGTCACCTTTGTTTCATCACCACAATCTGATCCTAGGTCCTATTGAATCATAACATTATCATTATTTTTCTTTTTATTATAGAAGATATTTGGCTTGAGTTCTAGATGGAGTTTCCAACACTTATCCTCATCATGATTCTTACTGCAATTGTTACATAAAGGTTTTCCTTCCTCTTTCTTAACAGAGTAAGTATATTTACTATTACACTTTCCTTTACCTTTATCTTTGTTTTCAAATGGATTATGAGGCTTCTTTACATATCATTCCTTGATCATCTTACCCCTAGATTCCATATGTGTAGTTTGCACACAGACTTCATCAAGTTTGGAAGGACTAAACATGAGAATAGTATGTCTCAAATAGCTATGCAAACCTCCAATATATTCTAGTAATGTTTATGGATTATATAAAGGAATGCCTAACATTAATTCCTTCCTTCTAAAATCTTAAGTATAATACTACACACTCTAACATTTACTCTACCTCAAAGTTTTCCAATCCATAGTAGCCTGTTGCATATAACCTAAAGGATAAAATTGTTTTCTCATATCATAAATAAAATAATTCCAAGAGGAGATCACCTTACCATGTTGCTTGAGATCCTCCTAAATCTTACTCCCTCACTATATGAGTGATGTACCACTGATACAAAGAGTATCCAATTGAATTTTGGTTTCCTCATTATCAATATTCTGAATCTTGCAATATATCTCAATCTTCTTGACCTAGTTATCCAATTTTTATGCGCTCATCTCACCTTTATAAATTGGCAAATCAAATTTAGAATCTAATTTAAAATGTGAGATAGTTTTACCATCTAAAAAAGAGGAACCTTTCTTGTAAGGTGAAAGATTAATTTCTTGTCTTTCAACTTTATCTTCCTTTTCTTTCTCCTTCTTAAGTTACTCATATATTTCTTCAATCATGTTCTTCATGCTAAGGAAAGCACACTAGAATTATGCCTCAAACATATCTACTCCCATACTTGACTACTAGCTTGCACATCTTGTACCAATTTTAGGATCAAACTTTGTAAGTTATCCTTCACCACATCTTGATTTAGACCTGGTTAACATACAACACTATATTACAATTGCCAAACAATTTTAGATGGCCTTGATCATAGGCTCTGATACCAAACTGATCCAAAAACCCAAGTTTATAAAACTTTATAGTCTACTTGGATTGGATTAAAATTTAATATTAAATTCCAATTTCCATTTTATTAAATTTGAAAGTGGTTTTTATTTTTAAAAATAATTCAACAAATTTAATCCCAAAAATTGAAAGATTTTTTTATCACAGAGAAGAAATTAAAAAAATTGACACAAAAGATTTGTTTATGGGGTGCACCAAATGTTTATGTTATTGGGTTCACTCTATGAGTGTTTTGATATATTAAAATATTTTTGAGAATAATTACAAAATCCCTCTAAGTATAATAAAAATACTTCCATACTATATAATCTATTTGTGCAACATAGAATAAACCTCAATTTAACAAAAGTTCTTGCTACCTCAAAATCTAGATATTTCTCCCTCTATGTAAATTCACCTATTATTTATATTTCTCAACATCTTCTTATCATTTGATGGCATAATCTTTTTATTTTACCCATATTCAGTTCTACTCAACAACCTTTCTTTTTTTGTTCTTGCATGCCCTTTCCACTTTCCACATTAGCTGGATGTGTTTGTTTATTCTAGAATCTCCAAGCTATTTTCAATACTTACACCTTGGATAGCATATCATTATACCAATCTATGTTACCTATATGGATTCTTTTTTCTCTCCAATATCTTTTCCATATTAAGAATAACTCTTAAAGATAGTGAGTTCAATTCCTATTCTCCTTCATCTTATCTAAATTACTATCCATGCATGAAAGATGGCATTGGTGCTAAAATGTGTTGCCTTTAATTATGAAATACATTAAATTTGATTGGCCAACATAATACATATATTCCATGCCATAATAAATAGCCATTTAGCGCCAAAAATGGCATAAAGCTCAACACCCTATGTAAATTGGGTGTTGGCACTAAGATAGAGATTTGTATCTAGAACACATTATTTTGGTAGACTCATGTCATGATAACAGTTGGTAAATATATTTATATCATAAATATTGGAGCCTTAGTAAATAATTAGGAGGCATGTAGCTTTTCCCTCCATCATGCTACCCATGTGGTAGTGGTTGCATTACTTACTTGGTGCCAAGATTGATATGTAATGTCTACTTTGAACAATATACCTATAGCTCAAATAACCATGAAACTCAAGAATAATATATATTATTAAAATTGGATATATGGAAATAAATACATAATAAAATATCTTAAGGTAAAATATATTAAAATATATTTATTATTGGATTTTGTGTGTGTGTGTGTGTGTGTGTGTGTGTGTGTGTGTGTGTGTGTGTGTGTGTATTATCCACTAATAAATATATTTTAATATATTTTACCTATAATATATATTTATTATACACTAATAAATACATTTTAATATATTTTCCCTTAAGAAATATATATATATATATATATATATATATATATATATATATTGGTAACAATTTAACAAAATTAATTACAAGTATTATGGGTGAAGGTGTGACATTATTGTCTAGATAATGACACATCCACATTCATAACAATAAATAATTAATTAATATATAAGATATTTAACAATAATTTTTTTTAATCTCCATATAGTTTTTTCCACTTCATCCCTATAAATAATTGATCAAAATCTTCAGTGGGAATCCCTTGGATCATGGCCATGACACAAACATGAAACAATATATACAAACACATGAGGCATGTAATGTAGGATAATGGGCCATAATACAAGGGACATGGGCCATGTAACTAAGTCTTAGAAAATAATACATACAAGGACATGTTAAAAGGCCCACACACATAAAGATCAAGTAAGGTTGGCTTAGATCTGTTTGGAAGCACTTATTCAAATGTTCTCATACATCGTCAATAAGGCACACACAAGGACATTGACATATGTCTAAAGCATACACAAAATGAAATGAATTGGCTTAGATATGTAGAACAATGTCATATTTAAATGTCCTCGAGTAGATGTAGAGGCAAAGAGACAATAAAATATAAACTATGAAAGCTATAAATGAAAGTATGAAGGAACATGTGGTATAAATCCATATAAGGGAAAATATGTATATAAGTTGAGTTTATAGTAGTAATAATAATAAAAACATATGGTTAGTATAGGATGATCAATATTAAGATATAAATAATTCAAAATCTATGATATAGAGTTTAGAAATATATAACCTAGTGAATCAGAATATGTGTAGTAGGATGCTCCCAATGGGTTGATACATCAATACTAAATCTGTGTATGTGCCCCTAATTAGTAGATAGTATCAGATCTAGATCTATGTAGAGGACTTATGTCTAGTAATGATTGAAAAACACTTTAAGAGAAGAATTAAAGGATGTATGTATGATAAAAATTTATATACTAGCATGGATAAGATATGTAGTACCTAGAAAATAGAAGGAATGTAAACATGAAAATTCATAAAATCTAAAATTTGTGATTTCTAAGTAAATATTTGAATGTTTTTATAATTTTGATAATGTTATATTATTTTTTAATATTTTTATTATAATATATGTAAAATCACAATTAAAATGAAACTATATACAAAGAGAAAGGTAAGATAAACTATGTACAAGTAATGTGTAAGTAAATAGGATTATGTACAAATGAAATGTAGTGTCTCTATAAAAATATGATCACATCTATAAGATGAAGATAATCAACTGGTGAACCTATTGGGAGGTCATCCAATATTAGATACTAAATCTACCCAAACTCATATAAATCATCATCATCATGATCATCATACCATGCTTTTGGTATAAGTATAGCCTTATCCTTGGCATTAGTCTAGATTCTGTGCATCTAAATAAGATGCTACTTTAATGTGGAAGAATAATCCCATGTGGTCCTAGGGTAATCCACATTATAACACAAGTTATCTATATGAAATATATGATTATCATCTATGCCATGATGTAGAATACAAACTATATGGCCCTCATAACTAAAAATTTAACCATTTATCTGTCTGATTAACTATGGCATCCATTGCATATTACCATGTACTACCAAGTGTGACCTATGTATAAGTTCATATGCTCATGATGAAGAGTAACGTGTTGAACACCTTTGGGCCACA
This sequence comes from Torreya grandis, assembly GCA_037957365.1. Lineage (NCBI taxonomy): Eukaryota > Viridiplantae > Streptophyta > Pinopsida > Cupressales > Taxaceae > Torreya > Torreya grandis. The sequence continues at coordinate 1,117,388 of JARHVA010004969.1, forward strand.
CGTAACTGGTAGTGTGATATGTCTTAATGAGTCTTGATAATGTATATCATGTTGTAGATTAGTCTCTTGATGACTTATGTGGTGTAATAATGACAATGTATAAGTGTTTATATTGATCCTCATCTATAGAAAAATGAGGGATGTATTGGTACTTAATTAAATCTATAATAGTTAATAGATCATTATGTGATTGTTTGTGTCAATGAGAGTCCATCATGGTGCCTGTACTAGTGGAGGTAGAGGTTGTGTAATATGGATAGTGCTTTGAGCCTTGAATTTATTCAATTTTTATTGTAATGTTGAACATGTATCTGTATTATGTCTAGTAATCTTTTGAAAATGATAAAAGGGTCTATTGTCCTATTTTGACAATATGATAATGGATCTATGGAAAACTATGAGAAGTGGCATCAATCTTCTATCAAGTAATATTTGTAAAATATAGTGTGATCTATCTTGTGTACTACCTTTCTGAATCTAGATAATTAGATCAATATCCATAGATGTAGTCATATAATAATCTACCTCTAACTACAAATGAGTTTCTAAGCCTATAGCTATGGATCTATGAACTGGTGGTGATGTCTATGTAGGTAAAGGTATGAGTGCCCTAGATTCATATTTTTAATCTCAATGGCCTATTGGTGTGAATCTTAATCCCCATAAATAATCATCAATATTCATGGGTGTTATGTTATCCTTTGTGGTGGTCTTGAAATCTCTATCTAAGCTTATGATGTATACTTCCTCTGAGTTAATAAGTAATGGTAACTAAGCTATGCGAATATTATCATCCACTATGGGCAAGGGTAACTATGTTGTAGGAATACCATTCTCTATCATAGGTGAAGATAATGGTTTTGTAAGAAGATCTGGAACTGGTGCAAGAATATTGGTTCTAGGTTCATAGATCTCATATGTATGAATATGTTCTATAGGATGATATGAGTTAAGGACTCTATGCTAACATGAGGTGTCCCATCCAAAGATATACTTTGGGTAGTAGGCTCAGTGACTCTTTAATATTTTAATGGTTGGTTATCAGCTATATAAATGGATAGATATCCATCATGTAAAAAATTGACACATCTATGCAAGGTAGAGGGTATGGCCTCCATGCAATGTATCCAAGGTCTCCCAAGTAATAAATTTTAATGCAAATGATTAGGAATCACCTAAAACTATGTAGATAGGGATTTTGGCCTAGCTATGATATCTAACATAATAAAACCCAATGTGTATCGAGGAATGCCATAAACACAAATGTTCTTATATGTAGTCATAATAGATGCTATATCAACCCCCATAGTATATATAAATGTGAGGTTTCATATGTTAAGACATGAACCACTATCACTTAAAACTCATTTAATAGTAGTGATTTTGATTTGTGTCTAAAGGAAGAGTACTAGATTTTGATTGATAACTATCTGTGAAAGAAGATGCTCATTTATAAAATATATAACATACTTAATGTCATTAATAATTTTCATGATAGATGAAAAATAATTTGGTTTTATATCCTGAGGCAAAGATGTATGATTGAGTGTTTAAAAATACTATATTTGAATATGGTTACATTTTAAATTAATTCCAATATAGAAATCTTAGCTATATTTCTCAACTAATCCATAATATCATATTCTCTATGCTAGTCAATAGGTCCCATTGTATTATTTTTGGGATGAGGAGGGATGGTGGGATTACATTATTCTTGTATAGGATGAAGAGGCATCTGATTATGTCTAATAACATCTCAAACCATAGGATCTACTATTTATTGACGGTGAGTAGTAGAGGTGTGATGGAAGCAAAGGTAGTCAACTAGTCTAGGTGGAGGAGGAACGAAAGGAGTTATCTAATCTCATTATCATTGAGAAGTAACTAGAGGTACATCAAAATTGGCCATGCAACAAAGCTCTCCATAGAAAAGGATCTTAAGAGGAGGTGGAATAATATGTGGAGTAATATGAATTCTAATGTGATCCATGAAAAGAGTGATATGCATGTGCATCATTATATAAATTGTAGGTAATAAACATGCAATACAAACCACCAAGATTTGTACCAAAAAGTATAAAAATTTCTTCCATCATAACAATCATGATAAAAGGTTGAAAATTGAAACTGAGCAAATTTTTTAAATAAAAAGGTAAACACTAATGGTACACTAGGGTTTTTAATCAATATGTTTAAAGTAATTTAGGCTCACCAAATGATTTAACTTTTAAGGGATTTATGCAATGCAAAATCATAGATTACTAAAGTGTTAGGATAATGAATCAAGGAATAATTATGATAGTATAAATAACCTCTAATTTTTACAATAATTGACCTACCTATTTGATTATTCTATAAATAGAAATAAATTAGAATGGGATGTAATTATTTAGAAACTTACTGAGATAGATGAGTGAAATGCTAAAAAAATGGTACCAAAGTTATGTAGAGTGGTGTGAACTAGAAAAAAGAGTCATAAACCCTCTTTGATAATGGCATGGTACCCTAGACAATAGTGCACTATTCTAGTGTCCTCATTAACATGGTAATGTAATTTTACAAGTGAGGATAGTGAACTTATAGGTGTACCTTTGCTTGGTCTTGGGATGCATACGTTTGTGTGGATGGATGTTGGTTCACAATATATTCCCTATTTTGACTTATTGGAATGTGAAACCCTAGGCCTCCATGTTTATTAGTTTGTTTGAGGATCACAAGTATAAAATAGTGGCATTAAAAGGGTAAAATTGACATGACCTCAACATCCCATGTGGTGAGCATTACCATTGTTAAGGTGTGGAGCCTAAAAGCTTCACCAAAGGAGCGTATTACCAAATTTACAGGTTTACACAGTCACCGGCATCGATCACGAATGATTGACATCGGTCAGGTGTAGTTGAAGAGACACCGATGTCGGTAGGGGATCAGTTGATGTCGGTCACAGGCAAGCAGGCAGGAACTGGCATCGGTTACCTGTGCATTTAGAATGCTATTTTTGTGGACAGAACTGAGTGTTTGCATGATGAGTTTAAGTCTTAGTCTTAAGTTCACATTTCTATTATTAGTAAGACTATTTTTAGAGCCTTTGTTTAAGAGGCTTAACTATTGGTTGTAAGTGCATGCTCAAGTCTCCTAATTCTATATGTAGAATTAGATCTTCTTAGCTTATTATTGTAGTAGTTCATTGTACATGAATGTTGAAAGAATAGTATAAAATTGTATAGTTGAATCAATCTAAGTTGTTGGAGTTGATTATACTTGAGAGAGAGAGCTCTTGAGGGATAGAGATCTAGAGAGAGATCTTGTACATCTGAGGGAGGTGTGGAAGAAAGAAGTTTCTTCAATTGTATTCCTTCTGTAAAGAGTTTAATACAAGTTTTTAGGGTGGTTGCTTGTATCTCTTGTTATTTGCTATTCATCATTCTAGTTACTTATCTATCTGATTTAATTTCATGATTTATTGCTTTCATAAGTGTAATCAAATTATTGGTTGATCCCCAAAAACTGGTATCAGAGCCTTGGTTGTAGGTTTAGAGCTTGATATCCAATAATTGGTATCAGAGCTCAGGTTCACTAATAGGTGGTTTAGATCTGTGTAGTGTGTATTCATTACAAGTTACTCACAGGATTTTTTGTAGGGATTTCTATTTAAGTGGGAGAAGCAATGGCAGAAGAAAGTAAATTAAGAATGGAGAAGTTCAATGGCAAAAATTATCAACATTGGAGAATGCAGATAGAGGACTATCTATATCAGAAAGATATATACTTATCGTTAGGTGGGATTGCAAAGAAGCCCATAGACATGGATGATGAAGAATGGGAAGTTCTTGATACAAAGGCTCTGGGGTCGATAAGACTGAGTCTAGCATCTACTGTGATATCTAATTTATCACAAGCAAAAACAATGGTAGAGTTGATGACTACTTTAGCAAATTTGTATGAAAAACCCTCAGCTTCTATTAAGGTATATTTTATGAAGCAGCTATTTAATTTGCATATGCAGGAAGGTGGATCTGTATCTAATCACCTGAATGATTTCCATGGAATTGTAAATCAATTAAGTTTAGTCAAAATAGTGTTTGATGATGAAATAAAAGCTCTTTTAATATTATGTTCTTTGCCTAAAAGCTGGCATAGCTTAGTAATGGCAGTTAGCAATACTGCATCTGCTTCAAATATTTTAAAAGTAGAGGATGTTGTTAGTGTTATCTTGAATGAGGAAATTCGCAAGAAAAACATAGTGGAAACATCAGGGAATGCTTTAAGTTTTGAGAGCAGGGGAAGGAAAAAAGAGAAGAGCAAGAAAGGGAGATCAAGATCTAAGTCTAAGGGGAGAGGTAGATCCAAATCCAGAAATGGCAGGAAGCCACAATGCTGGAATTGTGGAAAGATGGGGCACATAAGCAGAGATTGCTGGTCAAAGCCTAAGGAGGACAATCAACATGAAGGAAAGGAAGAAGCAAAGGTTGTAGGTATTGCACAAGATGCTTTAATATTCTCTTTGCATAATAATATAGAATCTTGGGTATTAGATTCTGGTGCATCTTTTCATGCTACCCCTAATAGGGAATATTTTAGTGACTATATCCATGGAGATTTTGGAATAGTGTATTTAGGGGATGATGAGCCTTGTAAAATTATTGGCAAAGGTAAAGTGCAGCTGAAAATGCAGAATGGCAACACATGGGTGTTGAGAGATGTTATACATGTTCCTAGCTTGAAGAGAAATTTGATTTTTGCAGGAAAGTTAGGGGATGAGGGTTGTACAGTAACTCTCATAGCAGAATCTTGGAAGGTGACCAAGGGTGCACTTGTTATGGCCAGAGGTAAGAGAGTAGGTACTCTCTATTTATGTAATTGTGTTACTAACAATTCTCCTTCTGTATTATCTACTTCAGATGTGGATGCAAAATTGTGGCACTCAAGGCTTGGCCACATGAGTGAGAAGGGAATGTCAATTCTTAAGTCTAAAGGTAAGATTTCAGATTTGAAAATCATAAATCTAGATTTTTGTGAGCACTGTGTATTTGGAAAACAGAAGAGAGTGAGTTTTCTCAAGACTAGGTCTACAAAGAAGAAGCATAAGTTGCAGCTTGTTCACACAGACGTGTGGGGACTGGCTCAGGTAGCTTCTATTGGAGGATCATAGTATTATGTTTCATTCATAGATGATGCTACAAGAAAGGTATGAATCTATTATATTAAGAAGAAATCTGATGTATTTGAGACTTTTAAGATTTGGAAAGCTATGGTTGAGAATGAAACAGGTAGAAGATTGAAGTGCCTGAGATCTGACAATGGTGGTGAGTTCTACAGCTATAAGTTCAACTGGTATTGTTATATGCATGGGATCTGTAGGCAAAGGATGGTTCTAAGGACACCTCAGTAGAATGGAATTGCTGAAAGGATGAACAGAACAATTATGTAGTGTGCAAGGTGTATGAGATTGCATGCTAGCTTACCCTTAGAGTTTTGGGTAGAAGCTGTTGACACTGTAGTGTACCTAATTAATAGAGGACCCTCTACAGCTCTGGATGGTGGAATTCCAAAAGAGGCATGGATAGGTAAAAAGGTAGATCTCTCATTCCTTAAAGTTTTTGGTTGTGAAGCCTTTGTGCATGTTGATAAGGAAAATAGAAAGAAGCTAGATGCTAAGTCTATGAGGTGCACATTTATTAGCTATGGCTCAGATGATTTTGGTTTTAAATTTTGTAATCTAATAACTAACAAGATAATTAGGAGCTGTGATATTGTTTTCAATGAAAAAGTGATGTATAGTGATCAACTGAAGAAGCTGAATCAATTTGGGTAGAGCAATGGAGAAGTGGACGAGATGACGGTCCAAAATGAGCTCGCAAGAAAAAGAAATAATCACTTGCAGGAAAACACAGAGACCAATGTTGGCAGGTCAAGAATTGGCATCGATAGAATAGAAACTAATGTCGGTCATATAGAGACCGACGTCATTGGAATAGGCATCGACGTCAATCAGGTAGAAGCAGCGTCGGCCAGTAACAGGCCTAGAAGTGACTGAGGTTGGTCACTGTCAGAGAATTTAGGTGGACAACGTGTTGTGAATGAGTCTTAGACACCCATCAGGAGGTCAGAAAGGGTAAGTAAGCCTCCAATTAGATATTCTCCTTCATTATTCTATTTATTACTAACTGATGGTGGAGAACCAAAGAGTTTTGAAGAAGCATTACAGGTGGAGTCCAAGAGTCGGTGGGAGCATGGCATGGTTGAGGAAATGGAGTCCTTAAGAGAGAACCAAACATGGGATTTGGTTGAGTTGCCAGCATGTAAGAAGACACTAAAGAACAAATGGACCTATAGATTGAAAGAAGGTGATAATGGACAGATGAGATATAAGGCCAGGTTGGTAGTGAAAGGATTTGCACAAAAGCTAGGTATTGACTTTGGTGAGATTTTTTCTCCTATTGTTAAAATGACTTCTATATGGGTTGTATTATCTTTGGTTACTATTGAGGATTTGCATCTTGAGCAGCTAGATGTTAAGACAACATTTCTTCATGGAGATTTGGATGAGGAAATTTATATGGAACAGCCAGAAGGATTTGAGGTCAAAGGTAAGGAGAAGTTAGTGTGCAGATTGAAGAAAAGCTTATATGGCCTTAAGCAATCTCCTAGACAGTGGTATTTAAAATTTGACAAGTTTATGACTGAGCATGGCTACAGTAGGTGTTAATCTGACCATTGTGTGTATTTTAAGAGATTGGATAATGGTAGATATATTATTCTATTATTGTATGTAGATGATATGCTGGTTTCAGGATCACACAAGCAGGATATCTCTGAGCTTAAGGTGAAATTAGCCCAAACGTTTGCCATGAAGGATTTGGGAGCAGCAAAGAAAATCCTTGGCATGAGCATTAAGAGAGATAGGAAAAATCATAGGTTGATATTGTCTCAAGAGGATTATGTGGGCAAGGTGTTGAAACGGTTCAATACGCAGGATGTTAAACCGGTAAGCACACCTTTGGCTGGACATTTTAAGTTGAGTAAGGAAAAATGTCCTAATTCACATGATGAGGTAGAGTACATGAGTAAGGTTCCATATTCTTCCGCAGTAGGGAGTTTAATGTATGTAATGGTTTGTACTAGACTAGATATTGCCCAAGCAGTGGGAGTTGTAAGTAAGTATATGGCCAATCCAAGTAAGGAACATTAGAAAGTAGTTCAGTGGATCCTTAGATATCTGAGAGGAACCAGCAGTAGGCACTTGTGCTATGGAGGTTCAGATACTTCTCTACATGGTTATGTAGATTCAGATATGGTAGGTGATTTGGATGGTAGGAGGAGCACCACAAGCTATGTTTTCACTGTAGGTGGAATGATGGTTAGCTGGATATCAAAGTTGCAGAAGGTTGTTGCCTTGCCAACTACAGAAGTAGAGTATATTGTAGCCATAGAGGCTAGCAAAGAGATGATATGGATGACACATTTCATGGAAGAGCTTAGAAGGGAGAAAGAGAGTTGTGGATTATATAGTGATAGTCAGAGTGCAATCCATTTAGCTAATAATTTAGCCTTTCACTCAAGAACCAAGCACATACAGCTTAGGTACCATTTCATACGACAGGTATTGGAGGATGGTGAGTTGAAGCTAGAGAAGATCCATACAGATAAGAATCCTGCCGATATGTTAACCAAGCTAGTTACAAAGGAGAAGTTGAATCTTCACTCAACTTCTATTGGTCTTCATGATTGAGTTGAAGATGGAGGAGCTAGAAGATGTTGTTGTACAAGTACTGGTGCAGCTATTTATCTCCAAGTGGGAGATTGTTAAGGTGTGGAGCCTAAAAGATTCACCAAAGGAGCATATTACCAAAGTTGTAGGTTTACACAGTCACCGGCATCGGTCAAGAGTGACCGACATCAGTTAGGTGTAGTTGAAGAGATGCCAGTGTCGGTAGGGGATCGATCGACGTCGGTCACAGGCAAGCAGACAGGAACTGGCATCGATTACTTGTGCATCTAGAATACTATTTCCGTGGATAGAACTGAGTGTTTGCATGATGAGTTTAAGTCTTAGTCTTAAGTTTGCATTTCTATTATTAGTAAGACTATTTTTAGAGCCCTTATTCAAGAGGCTTAACTGTTGGTTGTAAGTGCATGATCAAGTCTCCTAATTCTACATGTAAAATTAGATCTTCTTAGCTTATTATTGTAGTATTTCATTGTACATGAATGTTGAAAGAACAGTATAGAATTGTATAGTTGAATCAATCCAAGTTGTTGGAGTTGATTTTACTTGAGAGAGAGAGCTCTTGAGGGATAGATATCTAGAGAGAGATCTTGTACATCTGAGAGAGGTGTGGAAGAAAGAAGTTTCTTCAATTGTATTCCTTCTGTAAAGAGTTTAATACAAGTTTTTAGGGTGGTTTCTTGTATCTCTTGTTCTTTGCTATTCATCATTCTAGTTACTTATCTATCTGATTTAATTCCATGGTTTATTGCTTTCATAAGTGTAATCAAATTGTTGGTTGATCCCCAACACATGGTACCCTAGACAATAGTGCACTATTCTAGTGTCCTCATTAACATGGTAATGTCATTTTACAAGTGAGGATAGTGAACTTATAGGTGTACCTTTGCTTGGTCTTGGGATGCATATGTTTGTGTGGATGGATGTTGGTTTACAATATATTCCCTATTTTGACTTATTGGAATATGAAACCCTAGGCCTCCATGTTTATTAGTTTATTTGAGGATCACAAGTATAAAATAGTGGCATTAAAAGGGTATGATTGACATGACCTCAACATCCCATGTGGTGAGCATTACCTACATACCCAAAATTAGATTGTAGTCATATAAAATGCAAAATTTGATAACTTGAGTGTGGATAATGAAACCCAATCCCTAGGTCCATATTTCTTACTCTCATGACCCTCATAGGCATGTTTTCATAGTTTTTCAATCATCTATAGCCTTCAAAATTGAACCATTACTGACCCAAGCTATTCTTTCCATGACAAATCCATCCCCCTGGGTCTCTTGCTCCCTAGACAATAATGCCCAAAATTAGACTACAATGTTGAAACTTAGGGTGTCTTAATTTTGGCACTGTTGTCCAAGTGTATTTTGGATTCTAGCAGTTATTTTCTCTTGGATCCTTATCCTAATTCATGTTGGCCTAATGTGAATTAATTTAACCCATGATCATTAAATCTCCTATAAAAATCCATTTAAAGTCCATTTAGAAGGGTTGACACTCATTTACAAGACAAAAGCAAGAATAAAAGCAAGATTACTCAAGAACTTTTCCCTATTCTCTACATACAATCATCCAACAATATTTCAAGCTTATTCAAACATTTAAACTAGTCCTTAGTCATTCCAAGTACACATAGTTTTGCATTTACTTTCATTTTCATCACACTATTACACCAAACACTTCAATGGGAGAACTACATATAACTTGATCCCTCCTTGGAGGATTGGTATGTAGGTAGCGTGCCCATATGAAGTGCATCTAGTGTATCTTTTACACAATAACCCATTTTCCCTATTGGTCAAAGTTCCAATTAATTGTATAAAAGATGTAAGCACATGAAGAATCAACTCTATAAGGACTTCCATTAATAGTGAGGATATGAAATTTGATACTCAAGATCACACATATGTGGCAAACAAAACCCAAAAAAAAATTGATCTCTTTGATTAGTTTGGATAATAGTAGCAAGACTAGGACTATAGTGTCAAACAAGGTATATATTTTTAGTGGTCCTATCCAATCATAAAATGAAGTCTAGATCTCAGTTTGTGATAGTGTTCTAGTCCTGTTCTTCTAGTATCAGACTCTGTCTCAGCTATAACAACTGTGAATAAGTTAAGTCATATTTTCTCTCACTTATTACTGTTTTTAGAAAAGGCAAAAATATAATTTATATACACAAATTAGTGGCTTAATTATTTCATATTATTTACTATTTTTATCTACTCAAACCCATTTATTATTTAGGAATTAAATATCTAATTCCCCAAAAATAATAAATCATGCATGCTTGGATTATGTACCAAATGAATGGATACTTACCAAGCTATTTCCATGGAGCCTATAGGATTGTGATTTATAATGGTTCTATAGTCTACTAAATTAGTAAGTTAATGTATTTAATATTTTAGTTAACATGTTCTTAGAACATTTTAGTATCAACATTGGTGATAATTTTTCTTATGCACAAATTACACAATAGAATTAGAAATCAAATGAGCATCTCATAGACTATGTACTTCAATATAAGACCATCTTGGCTAAGATGACTAGCCACATGGTAGATTAAAATTTGTAGGATATCTTCAAATAGATCCTTCTACCAGCATTGCATGAATCTATTATGTTCACTGAATTGTGTCATACACTAAAGGAAAGAGAATTAAAACTCATTGCAATGGGAAAAATCAAGTATACAATCATCCCAAACACAAAAAATAAGAGTATTAGAAAAGTCCTATACAATGTCAAAGTCAATGATAACAAGAATCAAAATTAACTAATAGTCAATGTGGCTTCAGATCCCCCTCAGCATGTGGTTTTATTATCACCTCCTTGGCATGCATTTACCAATCTACCAATTTATCCATCTAGAGTTTTAAAGTAGTTATTGGAATATAACATCATCACTCTCCCTCCTATTCAATAATTTGACCCAAAAAATCCTCTTCCATGAGAATATGATCAACATACATTTTGTGATTTGCACATGGCACCAAGCCACACTAAAAATAGATGCATCAGTTTGAGACATAGGATACAAGACTTGATAAATGAAAACCTTCTTGATATTGGCACTTTAGTTAAGACTCCATAGATAAATATAACTAAAGAGAAAGCTTTGAAAATATTCTTAGATCCATTTCCACAACATTCTAAATAAGATAAAGGTGACACATCAGGTGTTCAACACACATACCATGCACATCCTCTACCAACTACATATTAGGCACCTTCAGTTGAGTCACATCCTTTTAGTGGTATGATAGGTGTGTATGAGTCCAATGTTCCAACTAGACCTTAGATATCCTTCTTAGATTAGAACATTTTTTAGGATAATTCAAATTATCATGCACTCTTAAATCAACCCATTCACAGTGTTCTCATTGATAATGGTTCTACTGTCAACATGTACAGAATTACCTTATTGAAACATTTGGGCTATTCAAAGAAATATATCACTCTGATAGATATATTTATCAGTAGATTTAGTGGGCATATATAGAGTTTATTGGGTGATATTATACTTCCTTTATAGACTAGGACAACACAAGTGACCACACATTTCACCATAGTTCCCAATGTAGGAGTTTTTGATATATTACTTAGTTTCTCATAGATTCAAAAAATTCAAGAGCTACCATATATATTTCATAGATGCATGAAATTAATTCATGTTAATCAAGTATTATAGTTGGTGGATTTCCATATGAGTTACCACTCCCCACTTAAGAGCCATCTTCTTTACAGTCACCAGTTCCATTTTCTCCACCAATTTTAGTTTCCCCACCAGTTATAGTTCTTCCTCTAGTATAGATTCAAACACATTTGAGGCATCCATCACCAATATATAAGGTTCATACACCTCTATATCTTCAATATTTTAGATAGATTCTAGTTACAATATTCACACCTAGAGTAGTTTCATTGAGATCTCATGTGTCTACACATAGAACACATGTTCAGAGAGCTTCTCCTAATTTTAGATGGGTCCCTAAGAGCCCTAATTTTTATCCACTTCTTAGAGTTATAGAGGGACCCCAAAGTTATTTTTTACTTTATATATTTAAAAATATTTACAATGCACACATCTTTTAGAACCGTAGTCTCAATTTTTCCATCATACTTCATGATCATGCATGATACCTTTGTTCGATACCAAATACCATGACAGAGAGCCTCATCTAAGACTCATCAATTAGTATCATTTATTTTTAGTCCATTTTGTATATATCATATTTCAAAAATATAAAAACAATATAACATTTTAAAATCCAAAAACATTCAAATATATCCAAAAACACAAAAATATTTTGATTGTATGCATCATACATGGTTTACATTACTACTACTATGCTAGGAATTAAATTTGTTATTTTATGCTATTGTTTATCAATTTATCTACATTACCATGCTTCACTTGATATTATTTGAGAATGTGTAGTGACATCTACATCTTTGACTGCTTCACTCTACCCATTGAGGGGGCATCTTAATTCTAAATTTGAGACACACATCAATATACATACCCACTGGGGTTATCTTCCACATGACTACACCATCTAGGTTATATCATTTCTACAATAAACACTCCAAGTTATCATGTTTATGTACATTACTTACTAGATTACATAGATTACTATATCAACATTTCACTAGTATCTAATACTTGTGTATCTCTTTAGCATATACCTGGTATTGTACTAAACATGTCTTACATACTTTCAATCTTGCTTTGATTAGTTAGATGTGATTCTATCTTTCTAGTTATTACATACTTTCTCTTCTTGCTTAGTGTAGCTTGTTGGATTGCATTCCTAGTTATTTCTTGTCTCTTATGTGTGCCTAAGGACATTTGCCAATATCCTTTGCTTCTATTCATGTGTGTGTACCTTTAGACATTTTCTAATGTTCCTTACTTGTACTATTGTATTTATTAGTGGCCCTCATGTCAATCCTACTTATTTCTATGGTATGTGTATGTGACATTTGAACATGCCTTGTATGTTTGATTTATAGTATGAGTGACATGTGCCCATGTTCCTTATTTTCTTGGCCCCTTGGGCACCCTTGTATGCTTCTTATCTTTTAGGCTTCTTGATTGATTGCTTATCCTTATTTGTAATGACATGATCCATATCATACATTTATCTTGATTTCTTGGATTCCATGATGGACATCATGCTCCATCCCTCCATGACAACTAAAAACTAACAGCTAACACTTTTGATTATAGTTTAATAGATTGCACATGATTTTACATTATTATATATATCTAGTCATACCCCTATTGTTCTAACAATCTCTCAATACTAATATTTCTATATCTCAAAATATCTTGTCAACATATCATTGTTATATCATATATCCATGTAACATAACACACTTTTAGGGATATCTCTTTTGAGGGTATTCATTACAGGGTCTTCATTCCTCCCCTTAGAAGAGGGGGAAACAAATAGGGGTTTTGTCATAGAGATCTGAGCTCCTAATGGTCAAAACAAAAGCTTTTAGAAAAAAATGTAGACATTAGACTATGTAAAATAGACTAGGTAGACATCAAAGAATCTAGAATAGTCATCAAATTTGACATTAGACAATAGCACCAAAGTTGGACTACAACAACAGATAGTAGGCTGTAATTTTTTTTATTCTCCTATCTAAAAAGGAGAAAAAATAATTTTTATAGAAATAGATAGAAAGGTGAGTTCAATTATAGGTTTGTTAGTACAACATAGTCTAGATTTAGCTTATTTTAGTATAGTTTTTATTTAAAGAATCTAGATTTAGGGGGCATCATGGATGACATGATGACTCTCACTTATAGTTTTAGGTTAGGAAGTTGATATAACTTCTAGATCAAAATCCATGTTCTAGACACAAGTGATTGGAAACAATGTGCATGAAACATTGATCCTCCCCTTTTTCTAAGTTTAATTTATTTTCCGAGCCTTTCTCAATAGTTGTGTGCCTTACTCCATTTACAGGTGGTTAGCATCCTTTTTCAAGTATGGCTTCCACACAAGCTTAAATTATTGAGTACCCAAGTTCCTAAGTTGGCTTCCACATAAGCCTATTGTACTAGTTTCATAGTGTCTTTCATATAAGCCCAACCTCCATATTTCAAAATGGCCAAGAGTGGCCTAGTTTTTAGCATACATTCAGCTATTCAAACCAACATTGTCATATCATATTACATTCATGCGCTTCAAGATCCATCTCATATGACATATATTCCATACCAATATTACTTCATAGCTTCACTTCATGGAGCAATGATGGAGATAAAGAGCCAACCTTTGTATTCTTGAGCCACTTATTTAGAGGGATTGGACACATAGTCTAAACATTGATTGACACACATGATTTGTTAGCTTCACTTAGTAGGTGATGATGGATCTAAAGGGCCTACCTTTGCATTATTGAGCCACTTCAAGGGAATTGAACACTTAGCTTCATTCATGATATGACTTTTGTTATAACACACACCCATCACAATCCAACATCATAATAGGTTTTATATTGGTTCATGTACCTAGTGAAGTATATTCATTCCTTTCTCTTCTTCTCTCTTTTACCCATATTTTATATGTTCTTATTTTAGATATAGAATATCTAGTAAGGACTGATCTACTCTATTTTTTTCATTGTAGATTCACATTTCACATCATGCTCTCTCTATGCACATCTAACATCACACAACTTCATGAGATTTACCTTTACAGGTAAGTTCAAGTATAATTTCTTTTTTCCTTTATCCTAGTACTCTGCTTTATTGCATCACTAGAATAAATGGGGGTAAATGTATTCATATAAAATTCAAAATTTGGTAACTTGAGTCTAGCTAACGACACTTGATCCATAGGTCCATCTTGTTTTCTCTCATGACCCTCATAGGCATGTTTTCATAGTTTCCTAGTCATATATATCCTTCTAGATTGAACCCTTACTGACCCAAGCTACTCTTTCCATGATAAATCCATCCCCCTAGGTCTCTTATCCTTGGAAAATAATTCCCAAACATGGAATATAGTACTAAAACTTAGGGTGTCCTATTTTTGGCATTGTTGTCCAAGTGTATTTTGGTTTCTAATGGTCTTTTTTTCCTAGATCCTTATCCTAATTCATGTCATCCTAATGTGAATTCATTTAACTAATTGTCATTAAATCTCCTATAAAAGGCCATTCAAAGTCCATTTATAAGTGTTGACACTCATTTACAAGAGAGAAGAAAGAATACAAGGAAGACTAGTCAATCACTTTTCCATATTCTCTACATACAACCATCCAAAATATTTCAATCTTATTTAAACCTTTACACCAGCCCCTAGTCATTCCAAGTACACCTTGTTTTACATTTATTTGCATTTTCATCACACTATTACATTAAGCACTTCAATGGGAGAACTACATATAGCCTGATCCCTCTTTAAAGTATTGGTATGTAAGCAATGTTCCCACACATGGGGTGTGAAGTACATCCAATGTATCCTTTACACACTAACCCCTTTTACCTATTAGTCAAATTTTCATTTAATTTCATAGAATATGCAAGCACATGGAGAATCATCTTTACAAGGATTCTTTTTGATAATAAGGATCAAAATTTTGATGCACAAGCTCATACATATGTAGTGAACAAAAAGCATAAAAATTAGATATCTGAGATTAGTTTAGACAATAATGGCAAGACTAAGACTATAGTGCTAGATAGCAATGTGTCTTATTTTTGGTAATCTTATCCCAGTCACAAAACAAAGTCTAGATCTCAATTTGTGATAGTGTTCTAGTCATATTCTTCTAGTATCAAACTCTGTCTCATACATAATATCCTAGAGTAAGCTAAGTCATATTTTCTCTCACTTATTACTATTTTAAAAAAATTCAAAAATATAAATTTTTTACAAGAATTGGTGGCTTAATTATTGTATTTTATTTACTAATTTTATCTACTTAGACCTATTTATTATTTAAGAATTAAACATCTAAGTTCCCAAAAATAATAAATTAGGGATCAAGCCCGATATGGTTCTCTCAATCTAAGTGTTAGTGAAAGCGTAAGTGAATGCTAGTATGAATGTTGCTATGAGTTCTTTGAGTGTCACTTGAGACTAGAAATCTGGGTAATCTAAGCTCTAGGATGTTGTAGATGGGTGCATGCAGAATTAGGGAAGAATATGGATCAATGACCTTGATTTTCACAATTATTTATGAGTTTCTTTATGGGTATTTACATTTTATTTCCATCTAATGGATAATTTAATGAAAGTGTTCTATATATATCATTATAGTTCTTGTCAAGACATAAAATAGGTCTAGGTCTACCCTAGGAATGTGTAGACATCATAATTTATCACCCTTGCCCTATTCTTCCATATTTTAGGCTATCACTTTAATAATTAAATGTAAATGCTATATATTTTCACCATAGCCTAAAAACCTAAAATAGGCTAAGTCTGAAATGTGGTTGAAACCTCCAAAAATATATATTTTGCATCTTAACTCATAGAGGTCCAAAACCACTCTCAAACACCCTAAACGTATATACGTAAAATATAACTTAAAGTATAAGAAACTAAATTTCCATAATTAAATGTCAAATTATACTTAAATGTTTATTTTATGTATATACCCCTATTTATCCATGGTAATTAATCCTATTAATTACTATTTACCATCCCTAACCACCCAAAATCTTTTAAACAATAAAAAATCTATAAAAATCAAATAAATAAAAATTACCCAACCTCCCAAAAACCCTCCTAACAACTTACCCTCATCAAAAACCCA
Source organism: Torreya grandis (assembly GCA_037957365.1). NCBI lineage: Eukaryota > Viridiplantae > Streptophyta > Pinopsida > Cupressales > Taxaceae > Torreya > Torreya grandis. Next base: position 1,133,916 of record JARHVA010004969.1, read on the forward strand.
TGAAATAACTTAGTGTTACATTCTCTTACTTTGGCACATGGTTTGAAATAGCGTAAGCCAAATTTTGACATAATCAGGATAATTGACATTGATCTGCCATGATCTACGTCGATACTTTATGATCAATGTTAATCCATATAATCATATCAAACCATATCCAAAATATTTTAGAGAATATACAAGTTGGAGGACCCATAATTTGGAGTTTTTTTTCAAGCATTCAGAGATCATAATTTACAACATTTGGAGTCCAAAATATTGTCCACATATCAAGTAATTGAAGGATCAAAGTAGTGATCAAGTAAGTCAGTTTATTTGGTTTATAATTTATTCTTTATTTTTCAAATATTTATTAAATCCTTTATTATATGTTAGTATATTAATAATTTTTTTAAAATTTGTGTTTCAGATCCCTTTCTAGCCCATTTCCTAACTTGCAAACACCTCTATCCTTTCCTAAACCTTTTGCATCCTTTTGGAAACTTATTTTTCATATTTTGTATACTATGACAAGATCGACCACAATAAAATAAGATCATGGTTGATCCTATGGGATCATGGTTGATCTTATAGGTTTTTTGTTGATCCTACCTTTTGTTAAAAAAGCCTTCAAATTTCACCCTTTAGGTATTTCTATTTGATTCTATAGGTGCTTGACTATTTTCTATCTATCTCTAAGCCTCTATAATCTATTATAATCATCCCTAAGGTTCCCTAATCTATTAATAATAATTATTCTAGGATTTTCATCCCTTATCCATCCAATCCTTATCCCATCATCTTAGTTGACCTTGTGTGTATTAGGGCTAGTTCCTAGCCTAAACTTATTAGCAACCCTTTGTGACACTTGTGTGACAAAACCCTTATTTATGTTGAATTCTGCATCTTAATTTTAATTCATTTATAGTTGTATCTAATCATTTATATCTTTTATCTTATCTTTAATCATTTCTAGTCTTATTCTATTTACATATCTTTTATCAAAAATAGTAGGTTGACCTCCATTAACGAAGAATATCTCTTCTAGGACTTGGCATATACTAAGCAACCCATTAATATCTATTTTAATCCCATTTTCATTTAAGTGCGGTTTATTATAGGTCATTCCTCTGTAGCTAAAGAGGAGTTATCACAAAAGCATGATATATGGTACATAACCAACCATCCATATCTCTAGGTAATCTTAAAAACCTTGCATTTATTTTGTTTTTAGTATCTAATTAGATCATATTGAAAAATCATTAAAAAAATACTAAAATGAAATGCTTTAAGGAAAATATATCTTATGGAGGATTAAATATTTAAGGGATAGTATCATGGTCCCTAGGTCAATATCATAGTGATTTAGTGTCCAAATGGTTACATTGATGTCTAGGTGGTAGGATATGGTGAATAAGGGGTCTTGGCGCTTAGGGGGTGGTTCAATGCTAATTTTAGTATATCTAGGAATGGGTTGGACTAACATATAAGCTAAGAAGTGATCAAGAGAGACCCTAAGATAGGTTTAGGGATAAAATTAGAACAAGGTGGTCTCAAGTGACATTCATTGAACTCAAATGACATTTTAGATGTTTACAATGTCATGAATTTTGTCCTAAAAAATTTTCTTACTATGTTATCATGCATAATCATTACCACTTTTATATAATTTTTCCACTAATTTCTCCATGTGTATCGGAATAAATGGATAGTATATAGGCTAGTAAAGGATCTCCATGACAACTTAAGTCTCATGTTTAAGCACTAGCACAAGCTATATAATTCCTTGAATCTAAATAAGTGCATCTTTCTAACCCCTTTTGACATATTACATGGTCACATCATCTGTAAGGAATGAATTCTCATCAATGTTTATAAGGTTTTGATCATTGTTCAACTTAAGTCACCTAAAAATTAGTAATATTTTTGTGTATTCATGGGACATACCAATTATTACCTAACATTCATTAGCCACTATGCCAAGATAGTTTCACCACTGGAAGAGATCTAACACAAAAATGATCCATTTATATGTTGAAAGGAATAAGGAGAGGAATTTAGGATTTTAAAGTAAAAATTAAATATTTTACCCATATTATAGTTCCCCAACTAGAACACCCCATTCCATATGCATTTTGACACTTCAGGCATAACAATTGGCACTATCATGTCTCAACTAGGTAAAAATAAAATAAAACACCCAATCTAATTTATAGGGAGAAACCTCATGCCCACACATCATAATTACACCACCATCAAACATAAGGCCATATCAGTGGTTAATACACTATATAAATTTTGATAATAATTTTTGGCCACTCATTTTATATTTTTCATCAATCATGATGAATTAAAGTACTTGTTTAAAAAGCCTATACTCCATGGTGCATATATTGTTGGGTTATCCTATTTAAATAATTTTATTTCTCTATGATCATCAAGCCAACAAAGTAAAACTTGAACCTATGCCAATTTTCATGTCTCATCAATGGAGATAATACATGTCCCATTGAGGATGACATTAAAAATATGTAATTATATAAGTTTAAAAGTGTCCTAAATTATTTGTCTAAGATTTATTCTTTCCTTAATTATAGTCTTGTGCCCAAATATTAATCTAACTAGGAGAAGAATAACCTAGCCATTTATTTTTCCTAATATCAACTTGTTGATGGGAAGTTATATAATTTAGGGTGTGATGAAGTTATACATTAATACATGTTAAAACATGAGTGATACTATGTGTTTTAGAAGGAAAAAAGAAATAGTTGGTAGATAATACTCTGACAAATCCAAAACCTATAAAATATTAAAGTCTATACTACAGTGGACCACTTTGTTCAAACAAGGAAAATAATACCCCAAAAAATGTGATGTGTGTCAAAGAAATGGCAAAATTGATCACACATTTAATATTCACCTGATTCAAATTATTACACATGCTCTTTTTGAAAAATGGGCCATAGAATATATGGGACCTATTTCTCTAGATAAGTAAAGGACCAACATGTGCTACATAATCACTATAAAAAAATACCTCACCAAATGGGGATAAAGCTGTACCCAGCGAGAATTATACTACAACCAAAACTATGTGTTTTATTTGGGAAAATATCACTAGGTAACATGTATATCCCATCAATTTAAATAGTGAATGGGTCATCCACTTGATCAATACAAATATGTGTATTTCAATTTCTATATTCATTATCTCACACCATAAGACAACCCCTTATCATCCCTAGGTGAATGAATTTGTATAATATTCAATAATAATTTACATAAATTTCTCATGGATATATTCTATGCCAGGTGAAAATATTGGGATGATCAAGTCCCCAATATTTTGGGCATACTAGACTATGTAAAAAGTTCTTGAACAAGTCTACACCATTTCAACTATTGTTTAGAATTAAATTTGTTATACCAATGGAGTTCATGGGGCTTACCTACACATTACCTAAGCTTTCCACCTTGATGACATCAAGTCTCTAGTTGTGAAATTAGAAGACCTAATGAAACTAGATGAATGATGTGCCAATAATTTATGTAGTAAGATTAAAAAAAACATAGACAAAAATCCTATCATGTTAAACACATAAATGGAAAGGTACCAATCAATGATTCCCATATTTTCCTCTATGACTCCAAATATTTGAATCACACTTGGAAGCTTCAGATTTGGTGGCTCGGGTCCTACATCATGTACAATAATTTGGAGACTAGTGCATGTAAATTTTGAACATTAGATTGTGAAATTCTCCTTGGTCATTTAAATGGAAATTGGATCAAGTAAAATTAGGATTAGTATTCTTGAGAAATGTTGTGAAATGGCTTATACCATTTGACTGCTATATTTTATCTTACTTTCTAGATTAGGGTATATTAGAATAGCTTATATGTGCACTAATTTTATGCTTTTCATTGTAATAATATGTTCATACCTTATAATTGAATTTAAGATAGTTGAGTGAGATATATTATGATATACCTACATCAGTTTTTTAAGTTTCTAGGTGGGTGATGATGCATGTTTTTATTTAAAATCTCTCTCTTTGAAAATTTGTTTAATAACTTATAGTAGATTGATAGGTGCACAATGTTAGTAGTTTTGAAGGTTTATTTATAGCTTGGTGATCCTTGTATATATAATTTTCCCCTCACATCTATTGAAAATGTAATATCTCACCCATTTTAATAATCACTAGACAATAGTTTTAGTACATTAGATGACTGAGCACTTAATTTAGTGTTAGGTGGGGGGAGTGAAAAATATTACAATCTAGAGGGTATGGATGAGCACATCATAAAAAATTAAAGAGATACAATATGAGGTTTAAATTTATGTGACTTGGTAATTGAAAATGTGGGGTAATAAGTACATAATAAACATGAAAATACAACACCAAACAATGCAAATTGAGAAGAGTGTATGTAACAAGATGACATCATTTATAAAATTCAAAATTTTAGAACATCATGGTGAATAGATGGCATACACTAAAATTAAAAAAATATGGTGGCATTGAATTATTGAGCATGGGAAGTGGAAACTTCATTACATGGGTGACCAACATAGTAAAATTAGGCCTTTGAAAAATCACTAAGGAAGACAAAAAGGGGAAAATGCATTTTAGTTCATCATTTTGAATTCAAGATCCCTAAGCAACCTAAGATCCTAAGTGAACCAAAATGATGCATATATTTGTGCATTTAAAGTTAGGATGGCCTATATACACCATTCAATAACTATAATCAATCACTCCAAATATTTGTAACTAAAAAATGCTTGATTTTTAGGAATTTAAATATGTAATAAAGAAGAATTCAAAAAGCTAAAATTTGTAGAGGCTTACAACCACCATTTAATATTTACAAAGCTTAGAGGCAATATTGAAAACACCACTTCTAGTGTAATAATACAATAGATGAAATTAGGTTATTAAGTCATGTAAGGAGGACTAGGGTGAACTAGAGGTGTTTCAATCTAGTTATGATACTAAAGGCTAAGGCATCAAGAATGGATAACTACATTCCAATTGCATGGTTTTGAATACCCATATTTGAAAAGGTAGAAGGAGCACTAGATAATAAGTGATTTTAAGGCTCATCAACCATTATTAGAGAAGATGTGGTGGAATAATAACTAGATGCAAATATGGGAGAGGCCTCTATTAGTTCCAAGAAGGTAGATGAGGTACAACCAAGAAATTTTTTTCTTAAGGCCAAATAAAGAAAGGATATACCACCCACACCAAAGATAAAAGACATGTGAAATCTAGTGAAGATGAGATTCATAGAAATGTAATACCATAATAGTGTGGGGCATGATGAATAATCATATTCCATGGTATAAAAGTGAAAAGTGGAGAAGTACAACCACCACACTACAATCAATGAAGCCAACTTATGGAATTGATAAATGATCAAAAATATAAAGTATACACCTAAGTGGAACCCTATTTTTGATAAATATATGATGAGGCAACTTGAGAGAGTTATGTTTTTTAACTCTATGAGCTCCCATATTTTTAAAATTATAAATAATAGGTGCAATTCTAAATTTAGTACATCCATAGATACAGATTCTAATTTATAGAATGAAGGATGAATATTAAGATGACTCAAATCCATAGGGAAACTAAGTTGGCCTAATCAATCATAGATATTAAGGAGGCCTTGGTGGATATGAAGGAGATCATTTACATGGTCAAAAAAATTGAATACAAAAATGGAGGGTTTAATTTCCCCATAATCAATATAAAATATAAGGCCATTAAGATCACAACATGATGGGTGAGCACTATGTTAGCTATATCAATATGTTGGGGAGATATTAACAAGATCTTATTCCATATTGTGCAAAAAATGGAGAATATAACCCTATTCCATATCTCCAAGTTTATATCACACATAATTATTAAATGCATGGATGGGGAACACAAGAGTTTGGAGAAGAAAAAATACGTCATTATCCTAACATTTTTGTTGTTTGATGAGATTAACATACCTGGGAGTTCTCAAGTAGACTAGTGGACATACACTCTACAAGATAAGTCCCATGTGGTTAGGTACCATAATTTCCCCAAGATAGTCACCCCTAGGTATAAGGATATGGTCAATCAATGGTTCACATGCTTAAATGTGGCCAAATGAGAAGAATGGCATGTACTAAAGATTTTTCTCAAATTGGTGAAATTTTATGTATATTTAACCATTATTTAACATTAATCCATGAAAAAAATATTATTGATCGATGGAAACATGACTTGATGACTAAAAATACCTTGTGGGTTTACAATGTAGAATTTTTTTGATGAACTCAATGACATCAAAATTTTAAACAAATTAATAATGGATGTGCAAATGATTTATCCAGATATCCACACTCTCTACACAACATATATATGACTTAGAGAGGCCACATTAAAAAAAAAAGATGAAGTGAAGAGAATCAAGTGTTCCATCAACCCCATTCCAAATTATTACCATTGGGGAATACTCACATAGGTTATTATACTATCTAAAGCCAAAGATGAAACATGTTAGTGTATAATCATAAGGATGAGGAATAAACCTACCACCTAAGATGAAGCTTAGTATTTCACATGCATCAATACCCCCAAAAATAAAGACTAGGATGAGAGTAATATAACCACCCTCTTCCACATAAGAGGCGTCTAAATAGGTAGAATCAGACAATAGCCCTAGAAATGAAAGAGAGATAGTGGTTTTGTTTTCCTTCACATAAAAGAATAAGAAACTAAAAGGGAAGGAAGTACAACCTCCTTCTCCCATGTAATAATTTTTTGAGGAAATGAAGTCTAAGGAGGACCACCTAAAGAAAGATAAATTGAAAAAAAAGAAATTGAGGAAAGAGAGGAAGTCACCAACTCTTTCACCTATATGGATGGAAGAAACCATGTTGAATGAAGTTCCACTAGATAAGAAAAGGGAATGACATGAGGAGTGAATAGAACCACCTTCTCCAAGGAAATAAAATGAGTGTGATGAAAAACTAAGGAGGGGTGCCAAGGCCAAAGTAGTAGGCATCACTTGAGCAAATTAAATAAGTAATAATGGAAGGATGTAATGAACTAGAACCACACCCAAATTCAACTGTGAGGTTGTACTACCAAGAAAATAAGATATGAAGGTAATGATGGATTGTGGAGTGGACACAGACATGCACCATGCTAAGAACATAGACTCTATAACATAATTCTAGGATGGGAAAATTTTATATTAATGGTTAGAGTAAATTTAACCTAATACATAAGAATAATAATGAGGGGGGAAGTAGAGGGAAAAAATATCATGGTAGATGATATCCCCCCTCATGAAATATGAGGTGAAGGAGGAGAATATGAAGGAACCATCTAAACAAAGATCCAAAGAGGTGTGAGGGAAGATTATATGTACTTATAATAAATCATGAATCCCAAACATGATTCACTAAAAACATGTAATAAATTTTATTTCACCCTAGAATAATACTTAGAAGAGGCCATTTTTGAGGTCCCTAGATCATTAGAGATACACCTGACCAGAGAGCCCCACTAGGGACCAGATGTGTTTCTAGACAATATTATGTCTATGAGTGATAAAAAAGCCAAAAACACTAATAAATATCATTATTAAGGTGACTTGATGAAAATTGATGAGCTCTATGATCTTTATAGAGTATAAGGAAACCATGATGGAGCTAGCTAAGACCCTTAAAGATGAGGAGTAAAAATGTTCCTAATTAGAAAATTCAATTGATGAAGCACATAAATAATGGGTGGAGGAAGAGGGGGTGATTAGAAAATAATAAAAGGGGAATAGGAGGATGAAATCTAATTACAAAATCTAAGGATTAAGGCCCTAAATATATTTGATTATATCTAGAATACATAACTTAGTGTCCCAGATGTAATTGGCATCACTTAGGAAAATATCATAGAGATGTTAAAACCCATTTTTTAGGAGCTCCTAAAATTATTAATGGTCACCATATTCATAGGGATAACTAAAGGAATCCCAATATAATTTCATTGAGAATATGAAAAATTATGAGGACATGTTGAATAAGCTCTTGGAAAGTGTGATAAGGTTAAAACATGTGTTTGTAAATTTTTCCAAGTAAATGGTGATAATTATCACTCGTATCTCCAAGGAGGATGAGGAAAAAAAGGATATAATATCCTCAATCTATACCACAAATTATAAATAAGAACATATAAAGCTACTACAAGAGGTGGGTTATCTATCATGTATAATAAATGACAAGAAAAAATCACTAAAACAACACTTCTTGGAGATTTGAATGAATAATCTATATGAGAAAATATTTTTCAAGGATATTGTAAGGTAATTAGCTCAAAATATGAGCAAGCTAAAGAAACAAGTAGAACCAGTCCCACATTAACTTGTAGTTTTAAAAGGTTTCAGTGATGAAATAATAGTTGTCATGGAGACCATTCAAATTACACTCCATGCATGAGTACATTTTGAAGGATAGTTGATGAAATATTCCCCTTAATTATTTATTTTAACAACCTAAGGTTTCATTCATTAGATTACTTTCCCTCCTCCATTTTTTGAAGATATAAAAATGAATTAGTGTGGGGTTATTTTGACCCTAATATCAACCATAACTAAGTCTATTCACACACACCAATAATACCAAATACTAGTGATAGTAACTTAAGCAAATAAGATATGGTGTGCACAAGTTAAACCATCCTAGGTTCACACATTCATCATAGGTTTTAAACTAAAAATGATGTAACCATGAAAAAAATGAAAAATTATAAGAAAAAACACACAAGAGACCTAATATACTTAGAATACATAGTGCAGATACTAGAATATAATGTTGGAGTTATGATTGATAGACTAATTTTGTAAGACATAAGAGACCTAATGTACTTAGAATACATAGTTTATATACTAGAGGATAATGTTGGAGTTATGACTGATAGACTGATTCTAAGAAATAACTAGGGAATGATGATAAATGACATGACAACTAACTTGTAGCCAAGTAACACATTAATTCCAAATGGGTGAGAAAGGTATTAACTTTTGATTGGTATAAAATGAGTTGCCAAGTAAAACTCAGAGCTATTTCTATGCCTATAAAAATGATGAACCTAATATAATCAAAATAAAAGAGAACTGATTATTAAATTATACTAGATTAGCAATATAATATTTTAGTATAGTGAGAACCACATATATAATTCATGATGATAAGTACCTTGGGGGATTTTTTGTAACCATGTACTATTAATTTATATTATAAGTTCCTATTAAGTTGTTATTCTCATACTATGAGGGTAAAATGGTTTTTATGCTTAGCTTGTTTATGGTTGTGGATGAAATGAATGTTGGATATGATAGTATTATTATGTTATAAAGTTAGAAAACTATGTCCTCTAGTTATAGTTAGGATAGAGTTAGTATAACACATTAGACTTCTTTAGATGAACCCATTTCTAACTAACCCAAACTCATCCCAATATTGGCCCTATGTACCTTAGGTGAGCATATAATCTCAAAATCACGTGATGTTCTTGTGCATAAGGTCATAAATTCTAACTATTATAGCACATGTATAAATTGACATTCTAGTGACCACTACACTAACACAACAAAAAAATTTGGTAGAGAAGGGAAAGGTTAGGAATATGAAGTGATAAAGTCTCATCATAGTGATAATAAATAATTTTAATGTAAAGGATAAAAGGAATATTTTAGATAATATGGACTTATCAATAGTCTAAATTTTAAAAAACTATCAGAGATTAATTGGATTGTATCAATATTAAATTGGACTATATCGAGATTAAGTTGGATTTATTAAAAATAAATCACATCTATCTAATGTATTTGTGATAAGTCCAAATTATTTATAATGATCATAAATAATTAATAATTGAAAACTATCATAAATAAATTAGACTTCATAAATAATTACTTGGACTTATTTGAAATAAATCACATCTATATTATATATTTTCAATAATTCCAAATTATGTGGCCATTAAAACTAGTTCACAGACCATGAATTTATAGATAATAAGACTTGATGGTTTCTTTCTTAAGGAAAAATAATTCATACATCAATCGGGCACTTGGGCGATATATGATTTAAAACACTTAGAATGATGGGGATTCCATGTGTCATTAGTTATTGGATCATGAACTATTTGTTTAATCTAATTCAAGTGGCATCCTAGTAACTGTCAAATGTTATCTTGTATTTGTGTACATGCCATGTGTCGATCATGGGTGTTATATTATTATCTTATTAATATAACTTCCCACATAGTTGAGTTACCAAGATTTTGGTGCATGTTGTAATATTAGGTGCTCACATTTTTTGGCACTTTTACTCAGACTAGTCATCCTTTCGCATAGCCAAGTCATCAAGATTTTGCCACATGGCATAATCTCAGATGATTAAATGAAGAGTAATTTTAAAAATAAAAAATATGAATAACATTTTTTGATACAAAAATGCTGAAGAACAAATCTTGATGCACAAGTGGGACATTTTGAGGTATAAACCCTAAAGACCTTTTTGCATACATAGGATTACCGAAGTGTATTTTTCAAAACACAAAATTTTAAGTGTAAATTTTTAGATGTGTAAATTATGAAGACCATTTATCGAAGACCATTTTGAAGGATGTAAAATGTGAAGTTTAATTTGAAAAACTAAAAAGCTAAAGAGGTTTTTATGATTTGAAAAATGTGATTTGGCTATTTGGAATACATAAAATCTAAAGACCATTTTGAACCACAAAAATGTGAAGTGGATGTTCCAATAGTCAAATGATATGAAATAGATATACAATTACTAAAATACTAAATTGTCATAGTAGAAAATATAAAACTCAAATGCTGAAGTGTATTTTCTAAGACCCAAAATGCAAAGTGCCATTATAAATAAATATAAATATATAAATTAATAAAACATTATAAATTATAAAACATAGACTAAATATTGAAAAAAAAACATTCACATTTCTCATTCTAAAATTAAGGAAACACCATTTCAAATGTCCCAATCCTTTTATCACTATTTTTTTTAGTACCTAGTGGGATGATGCATTCAAATCATCTGTTATAATGCCTTTCAAAAAATTAGTGAAAATAAGTGTATGACCTCTCTAACTTTTATTCAATTTCCAAGTGTAGATGATACTATATATGAATATGGATGGTAAAGATGTGTTAGTTGGGTTTGGATTCCATTTCTTGTCCATGTAGTCTGAATAAATTTTTGCTTCTTTTGCATATTTTTTCCCTACATGAACTAGGATGAACCAAGCTACATTGACTCTTCATTATATATCCCCATTTGTTTGTAGTATCTCAATATTTATTTTAGCTCTAGAAACCCATATTGTATAGTTTACTCCTATAGAATCATTAGTTCTAACAAGTAATCTATCTTTGATTTATACATCTTGAGTTAGATTAAATGTAATTTTTGTTCTTTCACTTCTTGGACCAACATATGTATCTATAGATGCCGCTCCAAAATCAAGGGTCGTATCATGACCCATTTTGTGTAAATCTCTAGGTAGGGGTATGTCATGATGAGTTCTAGGCTGAAAATCTCTTGTGCACTCAAATTTAGAAGGGAATATGTCTTCTTTCATTATGTCAAGGATGTTTTAGAAGTAATATGCTAGATCCTTCCATTTACTATTTTTGGTCAAACCAAATTCATTGAATTGTTATACATACTTATTCAAGTTATATTTAATTTCTTTTTCACTCTTTTTTTTACTTCTATTTGAGTATTTTGCAATAATGGAATCTTGAGACATTTTTCTATTTTTCATGTCTTTGAAATATATTTTTGTCAGATTACCTAATGGAAAATTTGTCTAACCATTTTCTTTTACTCCCCATAATGTAATCAGGGGGGCAATTTCTATTTCTTATAGATTTTTTATAATACATAATGGGATGACCTTTCTCCATGCGTAGAAGAAAGTATTGATCTTTTGTCGAGCTTACTATTTCATTTCTTCCCTTCAGCTAGTAACTATTAACATACTCTTTGAAATCCAAATCCTCTTCAATCATACATGGCATGAATTTTATTGTATTTTCACATGTCTTATAAGTGTCCATCATCTTTGCCACAATCCATACATCTTTCCTCTTCATACATTCAGATAGGTTACTAAATGTGTCATTGATGTCCTCATGGGTATGTCTTATAAGGAGAAATTTTCCCTTGACATTGAGGAACACACCTTTGTACAAAAGGAGAGATAAATTTTGTAACACATAACTATACAAAAAACATAATTTAGTGAATTTTTAAATGTAACATTAGTTCCATATAAGGTTTGACATTTTTAAAATATAATTATAATGGATGGAAGTACCTATTTTTATTGTCCCCACAACAATTATCTAGTTGAAGGTATAGCCTAGAACAAAGTTTCTTGAAGGCACCAATTAATTGTGCTTCTTCCCTATATTTATTGCATTTAGAGTAGGAGTTGTTATAAAAAAGTGCATCATACAATGGATATTTTGAAGATCTAGGTTTATATATTAAATATCCATAAGTATTTGGCATTGTTTTTCCATATCCCTAAAGTACTTGTTTAATGAGGTGATATTAAAGTTAGACCCTCCAAGAATGTATGGTAAAAAAATGCCCATATCTACCTTCACCATGACCATGTGTTATAATCCCTACCATTGACAACTCTAATATTCTATTAGTAACTACGTTGCCTTTTGTCATTATCCTCAACACAATTTATTTTTGACATTCTACCTTGTCATGAATGACATTAAGGCATTCTACAGGGTATTTCTTTGACATTCATTTGTGTGTAATACATTTATCTTGCAAAAAGTATTTAATTTGAGTGTATGATGAATTATTGATCGATACACTCTTTTTGATCTATAGAGAGGGACCTAGAGCATTTCTATTGAGTCAACAGGATGTATATTTGGTACCTAGCAAAGTCATCAGACGTGGAAATTGTCACATCATGAAAATTAGTTCTCCACATGTTATTGAATTTTGCTTTGGATATTATCTCATATTGCATATATGTTAGTTGTGTATTGATGTGGTGCCTCATAAATTATTGAGTGAAATATACTAGAAGATGTCAAACATATTCTCATGAGCCATCTATATCTATCTGGCATGTTAACATCTACAAAATCATCCACCAATTGGGCTAACAAATATTTAGTTGCCATTGTCTTCTTTTGTGGATTTTGTCAAAATATCCCTACATGGAATGCATTTCATTCCCCATTTTGGTGACAATTTTGAATTTCAAAAAAATCTACTTCTCTTTAATCCATATATTTTAATCTAAGCTTCCAAATAGATCTTTGTACCCAAAAATTCAATGCTAGTTTTATTTTTATTTTTCTTAATCAAACCAGTAGAAAGGGCATCCAAGACATGTTGCCTCCTATCTATTATGGTGGAATAAATCAACTTCATATTTATATATTTTATAATCTTAAATGACAATCCTAACTAAAAACATTTTTTCGTGTAGCATTTATCTGCATACATTGTTTAAATCTCACTATCTATGCTTTTATCAAATCCACTTGGCTGATTTTCAGATCCTATATTTGATTTGAACCTTTGTTGTGGACCCAAAAGTTTTAAGGTATCTCTTAGGAGATACCTTTAAAAAATGTGTATGGGTACCCTTGAAGGTTTGAATATATTACTAGGTGATAACTTTAAGGGCCTTATAATACCTTCAAGGGTACTTATAACATTAAGCTTAAGATATCATTTTTCAAAATTCAAAGACATGTGTCATGCACCCACAAAATTGTGACATTTAAACACTCAAAAAATATTTAAATTTCATTGGGTGAGTGACTTTCTATGCTTATGTAAAGTGTCTCCATCCCATAGATGTATCTTTATCAGGGATATTATTACAGACATTTTATTTGAAATAATTCCTTGATGAAATTGGGTCTTCAAACTTTTTTCCTAGTGGAATTTAGTCTACAAACATTTTATCTAAAATGAATCCCCTAAAAAAAATCCATTACCCTATGAACCTACATTTTGGCCTTTCTAAAATGATCACTTATCCTTTAGGACTTTTTTCCTAGATCCCTTTACGTAACTAACCTACCCTTAGGCCTTTTTTGTGATCGTGTTTTCTTGATAGAATTTCCCTTCACCTTTTTGAATTGCCCTTTGGATTTTTTAAATGGCCCTTTCCCCACTAAAATGTACCCTTTGAGACTTCTGTCCCAGACCATTCTACCTTACAAAGTAGACCCTTTAGGTATTTTTTTCCATGAAGTAGACCCTTAGAAATTTTTGAACTTACCCTTTGAGATAATGGGCATGGCACTTTGCCCTCTATAACCTACCCTTCATCCTTTTTTCAAAGACCCTTTAGGATTTTTATCATCACCACTTTACACTTCAAGACTTTTATCCTAGGCCATTTTCCTTTATAGGATGTATCCTTTAGGACATTGTCCTAGGCCTTTATCCTATGAAGTAGACCCTTCGATACTTTTGTCATGGTAATTTTGACCTATGAATTAGATATTTCAGATTATTACCTGATGAAAATTACCCTTCAAACTTTTTTAAATGACCCTTCAAGATGATTGCCTCAGACATTTTGCCCAAAAGAATTTTCTCAATGATATTTCTAAATGATGAGCTTTTTGTTATGGGTGTTTTGTAAAAGATTGGTCCCCAACATAAAACTGAATACCTGTATGCAAGTTTTAAAGGTATATCTTAGGATATACCTTCAATTTAAATTTTTAAGGAGAAATGGGGATACACTTTTTTAGATTATGGTCTTAATTTCAATCCCCTATTCTATATGCTTATGCAAAATCTAGGAAAATACTAACTATTGGCCTCTTATACCTTTGGCAAGATGGTATTGGTATTGTGTTTTTATAATACTAACTCTTTTTCTCTATTGAATTTACATTTTCAAGATTATACTTTAGGACTTATGGAATTTGCCTTTTCAAGTTTTATGTTTTAGGTGTTTTGTCTAGTGCCTTTGTTGAATTTATTTATTTGGACTTTATATTTGTAGATTTTTTCCATGGAATTATCTTTGTTAGGGAAATTATTATGGACATTTTGTATAAAATAATTCCTTGACAGAATTGGGTCTTCAAGATTTTTTCTCGATAAAATTTGGTCTTCAAACATTTTGTCTGAAATAAATCCCCTAACAAAATTCCTTTACCTTTTGAACCTACCCTTAGGAATTTATAAACTGATCACTTACCCTTTGGGACTTTTATCCTAGATCCCTTTACTTAACTAACCTACCCTTTAGCCTTTTTGTTCTGGCCATGTTGGCCTAATGGAATTTCCCTTTACCCTTTTTGAATTTCCCTTCTTTTTAAAATGGCCCTTTCCCTACTGAAATGTACCCTTCAATAATTTTTCCTAGACCATTATACCCTACAAAGTAGACCCTTTAGGAATTTTTTTCCATAAAGTAGACCCTTCAGACCGTTTTGCACTTACCCTTTGAGATAATGGGCATGGCCCTTTGCCCTCTAGAACCTAACCTTTAGCCTTTTAAAAGTTCCCTTTAGCCTTTTTACAAATACCTTTCAAGATTTTTATCATTGCCACTTTACCCTTTAAGAATTTTATCTTGTACCCTTTGCCCTTTAGGACTTATCCTTTGGGACATTTTCCTAGCCCTTTATCCTATGAAGTAGACCCTCTAGATTGTTGCTTGATGAAAATGTCCCTTTAGACTTTTTAAAATGACCCTTCAAGATATTTTCACTAGACATTTTGCTTGAACTAATTTTCTAGATGATATTACCACATGAGAGGCTTTTTATTTTAGGTATTTTATAAGAGATCGGTCCCCAACATAAACCCAAATACCTTACTACCAAGAAAAATATTATTCCTTACCATACTTAGCCAAAATAAAGTATCTTCTGATGATATATTAAATACCCTTAGCAACTTGAACTAACAAAGTTTGAATTATACAAGAATATGAAAATAAGGTGAACATTGGGAATTTATGTCACATGAACTTCTATTCAATGCAAAATCTTATATATGTGATACACAACCATTGGAAGCCTTAATTACTTTCAATTAAACTTGTATTCAAAGTCTCTTGTTATCCTAGAGTGACAAAGAGCCCTAACTACTATCTCAAAGAGCACTAAAAGTAAAAAAATGATTAAGCTAGAGTCAAGTGGATCATAAAAAATACATAACACCTATAAGGAAACTACAAATAGAAATAAGTGTATAGTAAAATGGCATCTTCATCCACAACATTTAGGGGAACAAATTTTCCATCACCATACTCAATCAAGGACTTTACATAATTCAGAGATACATTATTTGATGCCACCATTTTCAAGAATAGGTACACTAACTATTCAGAGATATGGGACATAATGGATTTGATGAACATATTTTCATTAGAGGATGAGATGATACTCACTGATAGGTTTTTTTTCAAAGAGTTGTTGGCTTTCAAATGATAAAGGTTACATTTTACTGCCACCAAGCTAGAGGTGATGCCATGCATCAACCTCCTATAGGATTTGTTCTTCTCAAGAAATATATCATAGGTTCCTTCCTATATTATTCTAGTAATAACACAATGGTCACATGCATTTTGGGAGTTGAATTTTAAATATACCTATATTTGAATATACCTGATCCACACTATGACAAGCATACATTAATTTAGTTTAGTGTAAAGATCTCAATTGAGAGGGAATTATCTTCATGGTTACTCCTAGGGAAAACCATTACATGGAAAGGGAAGAAGTAAAAGGGACCTATTTCCATATACAATTTCAGAATGGGGATTCACATTGGCATGGCTCTATTGAATCGACTCTATAGTATATAGAGTATTCATTTTGTCAATTTAAATTAGTTATCATTATTTTACATGATGCTCACCCATGATGCTACATATGACATGGGAGATATAATTAGCTTCCACCTAAGGGAGAAAATAATTCACAAATACAAGAATCCCATGTATTTGGGTAATTTCTATATGATGTCATATTTACTAGATGTTATTATGAGAACTTGTTATAGAAACGTAATAATTGTGGAGCCTAACCATAGATTTCATAAAGAATAAAATTTGTGATCATTACTAGTTTATGCACATATATTCTTACATTAATAACATGGTCAAGATAGCCAAATATGTCTATCCATAATTTTGGAAAGCCATTCATGTCTCACCCAAGTTGAGAATTGGATAAAATATCATAAAAAACCTAGAAGGTAAAGGGGATTATTTCCTCTATCCAAACTTCATAGTTTAATGATTGTAAAAAATAAGGTTAATCCTTTATGTCTCCCAAAATACATCTTAGATAAGTTGGTAGAGAAATAAATTTATTTCCAACTATGGTGGAGTGTTAAAGAGGACCTATCTAGGTAGAAGAAGGCTTTGTTCTTTGGTCACCATATAAAAATTGGAAGAATAGTTTACACAATGAGGAAGAATTTTGGAGAATAGGGTGGTAAACAAAAGAGTTATCCTTTCCATGTGCTTACACATAGATATTGGGATCTGTATGGTCTTATTTAGAAGCACATATAGGGATTTAACATCCCTTACATCCATGTTCCCTATTCATATGATTTTTTGTTTCTTAATGCAAAGGATGATGTGGACGTGTTGGAAAGAACAAAAATTGTTGGAATTCAAGAAGATAATTTAAGAATGATCTAGGATGATCCTTTAGTCATATTAAGGGAATTAGATGGAAATAAGGCTCTATACAAAGGATGGGAGCTAACTTCTGGAGAAGATAGTCTAAGAAGAAATCTAAGGACTAGGTGGGTCCCTCATCTCAATCCCTCACTTTGAAATTGAAGCTAAATACTGTGGAAAAAGATCCCACATTATTTTAACCCAAAATATGTTGGGTAACATAGGCAAGGAACCCGATTATTTTAGATTCTGATGAGGAAAAGAGAACACAAGAACAACTAGCTATCAACAACATTTAAGTATGTACTACTAAGCCCCAAACCTAAATTGCCACATTTGTTGGGATAGCAACACAAGAGGTAGTGGCATCAACTCAATAAGGCTCCCATACATATTTGAAGACCCTTCATGTTTATATGATGAATCCTAGGACTCCAATATGGAGTCCTATAATTGAATCATCACAAGGCTTATCTACTACACTTCCACATTCAAAACCAATAAACAAAGAGGTTATGATAATCAAGGACATTGAGGATGACTCTAACGAGTAAGCTAAGATATAAATAGCTATGGCCATAAGCCTTCAAGTAGAGCCTATAACACCAAGTTCTTCATGTAGTCAACCTTTCATGAGTATTCTTTTATCTCTTATGCCCATTTTTGGATGTGTTTCTTTTTATTTTGTGTTGAGGACACCCCAAGTGGAAGTGCCTACTTCCACCTCCATTTATCCCTTCATCCCTACCAAATTCACTTAGCTCCCTCTTATTACCTCTGAGGTGGAAAAATAAGTTACTACCACTACCATGTCCACTCCATAATCCACTTCCATCCCACTCATCATACATACCTCCTTATCCCTTCTGGCACCTCTACCATTAGAGCCTTAAAGAATAAGGTATCCATAGAGGTAAAAAATACATTATCCACTCCATAATTTCATGTCTAATCTAATCAAATTTCCCTTCTCATATCATTTACCACCTACATAGAAGAAACCATTGTGATAAGTTCTAGCAAGGGAAGGAATCCCAATCCTTAACTGATTATAGTCCATCCACTCCCTCAATTTGGAGGAGTGGATCAGTCCAAGATTATTTGGCCTTCCATGCTTGATGTCCTTTTTAAGGATTAGAATAAATAATAGGGTCAAGATAAGGTATATAAATAGGTTTTGATTACAACCTTGGATGCATTTCAATTGGATATTCCTCCCTAGGTTATAGACTTGAGAATCAAGGCAACCTATAGGCCTAGCTTTTAGATCACTGAGCTTCCTTATGTCTCCACTCTATTTGACCCTCCATCTAGTAGTATACATAGAGTGAATAAGAGGAAGTTTAAGGATGACAAGGGCATATAAATAATTTTGGAGGAAAGACATGAACTATTCTCCCTCACTAAGAGGTAGAATAGACAACCTGAATAGTCTCCTTACTTTGAGAATCTTGTAGACTTGGGCCAAACCCATAAGGATGCTATAGTAGCTATCCATGATGAAACATAAATGTCTTGATAAAACATTGAAGTTTAAGTTAAATAACTTAAGGCCAAGGTGGAATAAATAAAGGAGCAAGTAAAGGCTATGCATATCCCTATAGACATAGAAGTTGAGGTACAAGAACCATCTTCTCAATGCTTTAACTCTTTGGAGGAAATGAAATTAATGAAGGATAAAATGGTCCCTCTTGTAAATAATTCCAACCAATTATATAATTCATTAAGATATGACAACTCTAAGTTTAAAATGTTAGTTGCATACACATACAACTCTTTATACAATCATCTAGATTTAATGATAACACTAGAGGCATACAATGCCTTGAACTTGGTTGTCATAAGATAAGAGGAAGTATGAGAATGGTTACAATTATTTGGGGATTTTATACCCAAATATTAGGCACATGAGGCCCACATACTCAAAATTTTACATGATTTGAAGTTGTCAAAGGTGAAAGATGTCACAGGCAACTTGATCAATCAGATTAATTTTGATAAACTCATTCAAGAAGTAATGGATGAATTCAAGAAATTTTTTCAAGGATTATAACTAGAAGAGATAAAATCTAAGTTAAGTATGGATAGAAAAAAAGTCATGGAGTTGATATTTCTAAGAATAAGTTTTAGATGACTAAGGAAGAGCATGTAAGACTCCTTAGATAAGTTAAGAGGATACATCGACCACCACTATTTAAATTGAACATAATATGGTAGTAGCATGATGTAGCAAATAAATTTTATCAACATCATGAGGCCAAGAAGAAGCAAACTTATAGTGGTGCATCAACATCTACAACATCTGTAATTACCACACCAACTAAAGTAAATACATATATCTAGATGACTTAGCTTTGATAAGCTATTATTTTATGCATGTATAATTTTGTAGATAGCAGACATAGTCATAGTTTTCTTATAGTTCAAACTTTTCATTGTAAATCTGAATTTATATTTAATACACATGAACACGTTGCATAGTTTTGAAAAGGTCAACTTATCTAATTGATAACTATAAGACTGCTCATATAGTTTTGAACATAGTTAGAACTACATATTCTAACTATCACATGTAATGACCTTGCATGAACTTAGAGGATGAGGTGACCCCTTACCCAAGTCTATATAAAAAATTATAATCCAACTTAGATTTTTTTAGAGAATTTTTTAATACAGGAGCAACATCAATTTTGATCATCAGTGAAGTGTTTGAGTATTTTCATTCCAATTTCTATGTAGTTAGTTACTTTTTTGGTTGTATATTTCAATAATGTTTAGTGTGTAATAGATGTGAATAGATTATTTACTTCCTTGATTGATGTAGTAATCTATAGGTGTGAAATAGCTATTGAAATATTGGTAAATATATTGATTAGGATGATTAAGCTCAAATTAATTCATATTTTTCAATGTTTACTAGTGGTTTTTTTGATATAGTTTTTTGTATGTGTGCTATATATACCTTAGATACTTAACTATATCAATTCATAATCTCCTAAATAAGATTTTTCAATAGCTTCTCTAAAAGGATCAACCTTTGTCTATGGCCTGTGAATTTACCACATTAGTATAGGGTTGTATGGGGATGAGTTGTAGGGGACGAGTTATAAGTTATATTGATTAGACATAAATGATACATGATAAAACATTATAGTTGTGGGAAGGTAGGGGAATGATTTTTAAGTTGTACTCATAAATGATACATGATACAAAATTATAGTTGTGGGGAGGTAGGGGGCACCTTTGGTTAACCTTTGTGAAGGATTAGTGTTGTTAACCCCTGTGTCATCCACTACAACTCATCCCCTATGATTGGAATTTTATTTCACCTATGGTTAACCCTATGAAGGATTATGTTTGTTAACCCTTGTGTTTCATCGCCTACAACTCATCCCCTATGAGTAGAATTTTATTTCAAAGTATCTCATATTGGATTACCTTGAAGGGCCTTGTAGTACTTCTAAGGGGTTTCCTCATAGGTACCTTGAACATGCACACAATTGTAATTTTATTTATAGGTACTTCCTAAGAGATACCTTAAACATACACATGATTAGAATTTTTATTTCAAGGTATCTCTTAAGAGATACATTGAACATGCACATGATTAGAATTTTATTATGAGATATCTCATAGGAGATACCTTGAACATGAACATGATTGGAATTTTCTTTCAAGGTATCTCCTAGGAGATACCTTGAAGGGTCTTGGAATAAATTCCATGTTGATTAAAAATATAATTTTAAGGGATTTGATATAACCATGACACCTTTTTATTTGACAATAACCTTGATGCACATGATTGAAATTTTATTTTAAGGTATCTCCTAAGAGATACTTTGAACATACACATGATTAGAATTTTATTTCAAGGTATCTCCAATGAGATACCTCTAAGGGCCTTAGAATACCTTCCATGTTTATTTCAAAGGATTTAATATAAAAATGATAAATTTTTATTTGGAAAGACCATTGATGCATTTTATTTGCTTGGAATACCTTCCATGTTGATTTAAAAGGTCCTTTCAAAGGATTTGATATAATCATGATAAATTTTTATCTGTCAAGAACCCTGATGCACAATATTGGAATTTTCTTTTAAGATATCTCCTAGGAGATACCTTCAACATGTACATGATTAGAATTTTATTTCAAGGTATCTCCTACGAGATACCTATAAGGTAATTGGAATACCTTCCATGTTTATTTTAAAGGTACTTTCAAGGTATTTTATATAACCCTGACACCTTTTTATTTGATAATAACCTTGATGCACATGATTGGAATTTTCTTTCAAGGTATCTCATAGGAGATACCTTGATCATGCACATGACTAGAATTTTATTTCAAGGTATATCATAGGAGATACCTAAAATGGCCTTGTAATACCATCCATGTTGATTATAAAAATCCTTGTAAAGTATTTTGTATAATCATGACAACTTTTTATTGGCAACAACATTGATGGACACTATTAGAATTTTCTCTCGAGATATCTCTTAGGAGATTCCTTGAACATGCACACAATTGGAATTTTATTTCAAGGTATATCCTATGATATAAATATATTAGAATTAGAATTCCATCCTTGTTTATTTAAAATTTCCTTTTAAATGATTTGATATAACCATGACAACTTTTTATTTACAATAACTCTAATGCACACTATTAGAATTTTCTTTTAAGATATCTCCTAGGAGATACTTTGAACATGCACATGATTTGAATTTTGTTTCAAGGTATCTCTAAGGAGATACATATAATGACCTCAAAATACCTTAAATTTTTATTACAAAGTTCCTTGTAAGGTATTTTTTATAACCATGACACCTTTTTATTTGACAAGAACCCTGATGCACATGATTGGATTTTCTTTCAAGGTATCTCGTAGGAGATACCTTGAACATGCACATGATTGAAATTTTATTTCAAGGTATCTCCTAGGAGATACCTATAAGGTCCTTATAATACCTTCCATGTTGATTTCAAAGGTCCTTACAAGGGATTTGATATAACCATGGTAGCTTTTTATTTGGTAAGAACCCTAATGCTAGCTATGATTGCCTATGAGAAATATGCATGGCACTCCCAAAACCATCCAAATTAGAGGGCCCCACATAATATCTATCCATGAATATAACGATTCCATGTGGCATAGTATATAAAATCCATCAGACTAAGCTACATTTTGAGAGCCCTTGATAATAATTAGAAGGTGGCACATGTCAAAAGGTGGAAAACTTTAGCTTTAAATCTAAAATTAATGGCAAATCAAAGGAAAATCAGCATTAAATTTGAATTATAATGAACTTGAATTAAAAAATTAAATAACTCAAAGACTACCACCCACAATACTCCTTACAAACTAGGTAGAGCTAAAATCACAAAGTGGTAAGGCATTGCAGTAGTTGCAAGGCATAAAAACTATACGTATTTCCTAAGGATGATTTTAGGGAATGGGACCCCAATAATATCATTTAAAATCACTTATTAAAATTCAAAAATGATGTGTTTATGTAATATAATAACCAATAAAAGGTGCATGAATGGATTTACAAGGATGTAATGAATTATAAGGTAGTCTTTAAAAATGCTGCAAGGAAGAATATCAAGCTAGAAATGACACTTAGGGAAAAGAATAAAGAGGATATTGTGAATCCTCGACTCCCACAAACTCATGGGATCATGTTTAATTCCAACTATAAGGAAGTTCAAGAGGAGGAGGAAGAAGACAATGTTCCTCTCATTAGGAATAGCCCATGTAAACCTCCATTATAGGCTACTCTAAGTAGACAAAGCCAAACTCCAAGCTCTGAGCAAGTGGAAGCTAGAAACCAACCTAGCCCCTCTCAAGTTCCTACACTTGCCTCTACATATACTGAGGAAGGTGCCATAGAAATATTGGATCAACTAGATCCATATGTCATTAGCCTAGAGGACTCTCAATAGGGAATTGATTTTTTAGTGGAGGAGCTGTAGACATTGGCTAGCGGGAATATAGAGATTGTTTACAAAAGGAAGAAGTCTCCCAAAAATACCATGAGAGGAGTAGTGCCTTACACTTATATAAAGTGATGAAAAAGAGGCACAAATATGGAATCTAGTAACCAAGAGTAGTCGTGAAACTTGACCAAGCATTACCTTACACTTAAAGTTTAACCACTTAGTTGCATTTGGGTGCCTTTTGTGGGCCCATGTAAACTTGTGTTAGGAATTTTTTAAGCCTATAAATATGGGTTTTCCCCTCATTTATAACCATAAATTAGTTTTTACTAGAATTAATACAAGGAGCCAAAGAATATGAGAGTTTTTCTATAGTGTTCTCTTGTGTGTGTTCTATGATTTATGATTCTCAAGCTTTTAAATGGCTAATAATTTATTCATTGCAAGATAATTTGGTAATAACACACATTATATGCATTTTTTAACTTGTGTTTAACACTAGGTTGACTAATTTGATAATATACTTGGTCTATTTTCTTCTTATTTACAATCGAATGTCCCATGCAATTTACTGTGAGTGAGTAATTTTCATGCAAAGTATGCATCTAGACATATGAATTTCCCTCCTATAAATATTAAAATTCATTTATTTAGCTTTGATAACTACACTATAATTGGTAGATGTCTATTTCATGTGTTTTTTCCTCAAAAGTTAGAAAAATTGGTAGCTTTGATCATCTTGAGCACAATCTCTTTTCTGCCCTATCCTACTCATTATTGAATCCACACATGAATCACTTTAGCTTATTTCATGCTATAAATATCCATTTTCCATTTACATTTTTGGAAAAAATTGGAAAAGATTGAAACAATTTTATAAATATTAGCAAGAATAAGTGTCACTACATAAACATCTATTATCCTTACAATAGGGTCTTCTAGCAGACTTTCAAAGTGGTGATTACATCTTTGTTATTAGTGTTATTTCTAGTAGTATATGTATATACAACTCAATCCCTAGGTCTTTCATGACTTAAAATTGAGTTTCTTACTTTCCCCTTGTTCCCAAGTGACATAGGGAACATAATAGGTACATCAACAAGAAAAATAAATCAGCCTTTAAGCAATCAATCAAGTATCCTTGAGACACCTATAATCTTGGTTTCAAGTCAAAATATTCTATAGTCAGGGGTCTAACAATCTTAAGACCTTATATAGGGTTGTGGAGGCTATTTGGACCATCAAATGCATGAACTATTGAGATGAATAACCTCAATATAGATCTCAAAAGGATGCATCTGAGGTTTAAATAGGGTTAAATAAACACAAATATACATCTACAACTAGCTTTAAGAGTAATTCTATAGTCAAGTGGGTGAACCATGCTTGATGGAGGCTTTAAGGGTATAGACTTTCAAGCAGGGTAATGAGATTGTTAAGAGATCATCATACATATTTAACTCATGGGTACTTTGTGTATTTTCAAAACTCCCAAAGCATCTTTATACCCTATCATAGTCCATACAAAGGACATAACATCATTCATAGTGGTCTATATAGGAGAGGTTTGTTTTCATAATGAAAGAATGTTGAACATGTGAAGAAGATAATAGTATAAAAGGAATGCATTAAGTTTTGGACTTTGGAGGAGACCTCAAGGAGCCAAAATCAATTGAATATTCAGTTCTAACAAATCTTTACCTATAGTTCCTTAAGGGACTCAAAAAACATGTTGATAGTCAATAAATTGAATAAATAAGGTCTTACATATTTTCAAAGTTCATTAGATCTTATTATGTTTGAAGAATTATTTTAGTTTCTTCCTTACTCTTTTCATACCAAAATCTAATAGGTTTAGTAATTGATCCTAAATTCACATATTCATAAGAGCTAGCCTCATAACTAGAGGTTTGGTCTAGATATAGGCATCCCATAGCCTTAGATCATTCTAATGTTAGTCCAAATATGAATCAGATCTAAGTAGCCTAATTTTAATTGGGTGCTATCTCAGTTTCTAATAGAAATCAAAGGAGATATACTGGTCTTTGTTGTTACAAGGGAACTTTCTTTTCTACCCTACCTTAATCCCTACTTTTGAACATTTTAACATGAATCACTTTAGATTAATGCTCATTATGTATATCCATTTGTTTGTTTAAGAGTTTGGGATTATATTGGAAAATACAAAGGAATTCACATCATAACAAATCTGGGTAGATTGTGTCACTACCATATTCTTGTTGTCCCTATAGTAGGGTTTACTTGAAAACTAGAAGGTTGTAAGTTGTAACCACATAATCTCTCTATAAAAACTGAGTGAAGCCCTAAGGTGTCACTAACATATTCATATTATCCCTATAATCTAAGAAATCTTATTCTACTATTTTTATTACAT
Organism: Torreya grandis; assembly: GCA_037957365.1. Taxonomy (NCBI): domain Eukaryota; kingdom Viridiplantae; phylum Streptophyta; class Pinopsida; order Cupressales; family Taxaceae; genus Torreya; species Torreya grandis. The sequence goes on from JARHVA010004969.1 coordinate 1,159,968, forward strand.
CCTTGACATAGACACACATCAATAGTCTGGAAGGACCTGAGGATGAATCTGAATATTCTTAGCCTACTATTTCTTGTCATACATTTTTATTTAGGTATTAGTACTCCTCCAAATATTAAGGTGGCTAGTTTCCTCAAGAAATATAAGTCAAATATATTTATTTACTCTAGTACTACACACAAATTCCTCAACAGTAAGTTGGCTACTCAAATAAACTATTTCATTTACCCAATTCCAAAATTTCAAATCCTAATTATACGCTGGGGTATAGTTAATTTTTATGTTAAATGCCATAGTATAAATCTATGGGAGACTACCTATTATATTATCTTATATTTTCTATTATCATGGATGGGGCTAACATTTTTTGGGATTGTTATGGCTTACCACTTTATGCATAATTGAGATGAATTTTGATTAACTATTCATGCTCATTCATTTACAAAGAAGACATTTGAACCGCATGGTTTGTTAGCTAAATCTATGCAATTGGTTAGTTTTCACCATATTATAAAGATGATATAAAAAGGTGAAAAGTAATTAGTGTGTAACTATTTTCCATAAAATTTAAACCAAAAAAGGAGTCTACCCATATTGAATTATAACTAGTGGAGTTTACCCATTTTTGTCTTATACACCCACTTGAATCTTTTTACCTCTTTTCATTTTGTATCAGGGTTTATAGTAGGGATCACTATTACCTAGGCCAATTGAAGGCCTCCTTGAGCTTGACACACATTCTTAAAAATTAGACTTTCTTTTATTAAAAATTGATTGAACTAAACATAGGTAGAATATTTAGAATTATATCTATTGTATTGTTTGTTGTTACCAAAATCAGCCACACTCATTTTTGTGGACAACCCCTACAAAACTTGTCCTTTTCGTAATCTTCACTCTAAGTTCATTATTCAAGACAAGATTCTCTTGATCTCAAGTGAAGTTGATTGACATCTTGGGAAAGTTTACAAAACTCCCTCTTCATGATTTCTTGAAAATCATGAAACCCATTATAGTCTTTATCTGATCAAAATGATAGTTTTAATCATTTTTAAGGTGTTAGAAAAATTTCATTTCTACATGCAAAGGTGGCAGTTTTTGCTGCTCTTGCATGTTTTTTTCATTTCTACATGCAAAGGCGGCATTTTTTGCCACTCTTGCATGTTTTTAAATTTCTACATGCAAAAGTGGCATTTTTTGCTGCTATTGCATATTTTTTCATTTCTACATGCAAAGGTGGCATTTTTTGCCGCTCTTGCATGTTTTTTCATTTCTACATGTAAAGGTGGCATTTTTTGCTACTCTTGCATGTTTTTTCATTTCTACATGCAAAGGCAACATTTTTTGCCACTCTTGCATGTTTTTTCATTTTTACATGCAAAGGTGGCATTTTTTGCCACTCTTGCATGTTTTTTCATTTCTACATGTAAAGGTGGCATTTTTTGCCACTCTTCATAATTTTTCATTTCTACATGCAAAGGTGGCATTTTTTGCATCTCTTGCATGTTTTTTAATTTCTACATGCAAAGGTGGCATTTTTTTTCCGCTCTTGCATGTTTTTTAATTTCTATATGCAAAGGTGGCATTTTTTGCCACTCTTGCATGTTTTTTTATTTCTACATGCAAAGGCAAAATTTTTTTCCACTCTTGCATGTTTTTTCTTTTCTTCATGCAAAGATAGCAATTTTTTCTGCTCTTGCATTTTTTTCATTTTCTTCATGCAAAGGTGTCATTTTTTGTCGCTCTTGCATGTTTTTTATTTTCTTCATGTAAAGGCATCATTTTTTGCTGCTCTTACATGTTTTTAATTTTCTTATGCATTGGTAGCACTTTTTGCCACCAATGCATGGCCTTCCCCTATCATATCTAAGGGCAGTGATTTTTTCCACCCATGTAAACATCTTCTTGAATTTCCTTTTCGATATTTTCAATTTCATTTGTTTTAGCCTGCTTTCCTCTAGTTTTTTGGACTGCTCATACTTTAGCCTTTTCAGGTGCATCCCCAAGGTCATGATCATCGACATGCAATTTTTCCAGATTGCTAGTATTTCCCCTAATTGCATGATCATGACTTTTGTTGTAGTTTCTTTTGTGGATCCTTCTTCATCGACATTTTTTTGGTAAAATATCTTTTAGATGACTGAATTTTATCTGAAGAGGTCGAAGGCAATGAAGTATAAATATCAAGGTGTTTTTCTAATCACCTTAGTTACTTCTAATGTCGACAACATTAGAGATACAAAGTTGATCAGTGACCTCAAATATTCAAGGAAACTCAGTGAATAAAATGATGTCAGTCTTTTGCATAAATTGGAGGAGCTACCTTACAAAATTACATCACAAGATAACCAATTCCTTTTAGAAGAATAAATGATTCAAGAATTTGAAGGTATGTTTTAGAAAGAATTTGAAGATAAGACATTTTTAATAAACTCTATGGATAATATTCTAGATAATCAGTTAACTTTGGATAATCTGAAGACCAAGTTGGCTAGTCATGCCAAATTAGTCATAGCTATAAAAGATTCCATGGTTAGAGCTAAGATGATTTTTAAAAACACCGTCAATTCAGACAATATCAGGATGTAAGTGGCCTTCACTATGTATGATGCTTACATGAAGAAAGATGGGGATACAAATTGAATTAATTTTTCCCTTGGTTTAATTTCCACTTCTCAGATGTACTTTTACAACTACTTTGGACATTTTTACATGTACATTTTGCATATGTAATTACATGTAAAAATATAAGAGGTCAAAGTCAACAATGAATCCTATCTTTGACTAGGTCAAAGTAGTTGAGTTTTTCCGAAAGTCCTCAAGGCCTCTCCTTATAAATAAATAGGGCCTCTTTTGTATTTTAGATCTCTTAGTTATTGGAAGCAAAACTTTGCCAAAATTAAAAGGCATTTTGAGACTTTGAGCTCAGATTGTAAATCAAATTTCATCAGGTGAATGAGAAAGCAAGCAACCTTTCAAACTTTGTGTTGAAATAACTTATGTTATGTAGAAAATTGTTCTTAAGTCCTTTTCCTAGTATAATCTAATATATCTGATCAAATAAGTAGAGTAGGTGAAAATAATCTGGGAGATATTCTGAAGTTGATTATAGAGACTTTGTGCTACTATAATTATCTTTAGTTTGTATTTTAGTGTCTTAAAATAAAAGATATTGGAAAGGCTTTGAACTACTTCTATCTCTTGTGATCATATACTTTGTTGTATTTTTGGATGAAGACTTTGGGCTGCACCTCATTCTACTGTGATATAAGTCATAAGTCAACAAGAGAAGCAATGATAGAATTTGTGCTTTGGTGGGTTTCTTATGAATTCAGTTGATACCAAGAAAGGTTTCCTTTGTTTGATGAACATCATTTCTAAAAAAAGAGAAATGGATGATATGATCTCACCCCTGAGTTAATATTTAGTATAAGTTAAGTTTGTGATAGTTTATAGGGAACCTCCCCTAGCTGAGAGGAGAGATCTATCTCATTGCACTGTGGTTGATATAACCATTTTGTCTTCAGTTAATTGGTGACAAAATATTCACAAAACATTGTTTTATAAAATTTTAGTGTTACAATTTCAAAACCCTATTTACTCGAATAATAGTCATGTGCACACTCCTTCAGTAGAAGGCTCACTGACATCATAATTGGGCATGCTCTAATAGGGCCAAAAATATTACAATAATCTAGGTAGATTATCTAAATCTTAGTGATTTCATGACATAAATTACTAAACAATGAAAAAAAGGATCAAGTCAACACAAATAAATCACACATTTTAGATAGAGTAAAAAATATATTGAACACTATTAAGATTAAATACCTAAATAAAGGATCTATATAAATGATAGTAAAAAATATGGTTAATGCTTCAGACACTCTACAACCTACTATGTTATGATTTGTCAGTGCTCTATAGTATATGTTCGAAACAAACTAAGAATATGTAGGAATGGAAATATATCTAGTCATAGATGTTTGACAGTTTTTATTCCTCTTAAAAATGTGTGAAAATTATATGGACTCTATTTTGTAAATTAAATTTGAATTTCAAATTTGTTGGAGACTCTCGCCTATTTTTGAATGTAAATGCACCTTGGGAGTAGTCAAGTTTAATTGAAGGCAAGTGATATATTTAATATATTAAATTTATATTTATATATATTATATTAAAATATATAATATTTATTTAAAATATATGCTAAAAATATATATTATATAATATAATTTGAGGTCAAATAAATCTCCACATCCTCTTTAAAAACACCTCTTCAATCTACCATGGCTATGAATTTCATCAAAATACCCACTAATGGACTATAATTTGGCTCCCAAATTGAATTATCCTTACATAGACAACAATCCAACTCTCTTTGGCTTGATTATAATGATCGTAGGGTTGAATTAGGGATCTCATACTTTCTAAGTATTTTTTGAAGGTTTGTTAGAGATCTAATGGTGGCAATGACTCTAAATTATGAGTTTCATGCCTTAGATTTTGTTTGGATTATGCATTTATACCTTTTCCTTTCATGGGTCCATAAAATCTATTATGTCTTTCTTATGTGGTGTCATCACAGCATCTCTATGGCATCTATCTCATTAATATTTAAAAGTGATCATAGCATCTCCATGGCATTTCCCTTTAAAAAAATCCTCTTCACCTCACACCGATGGATTTCCTTGCATAGATCAACATGGGCCATTGATCTCTATTCAAGGGATAAAATACCATTGGCTATCTTGTGATACTCCTCATAATTATGACACTTATCATCACCGTGTTTGTTCTAGATTTGTTGAAAAGTCCACCTTCATCTTAATCCGTTGGATCTTCCTTACCCAAATGAATCTACTCCATTGAATTTTGATCTATTGATGATCTTGGTAGCATCAAAGATATTTAATTTGACCTAATCCTTGGAAATATTTACAAATGTTTTAAGGTGAAGGGTAAGATCAGTTGACCCAATATAATAAATTGTAGGTGTTATAACTCCTATATCAATGTTGGCAATTTGAGTAGTGAGAGGTTCATTTTGTAGATGCTTGATGGTTTTATTGAATAAAGGAGGTTGAGTAATGAGATTGATTTGAGAATGTCAAAGAGGAGGAGGGGAACATTATGGTTATATGTTCCCAAATCCATTGGTTGTGGATGAGATTGAAGGTAAAGAAGGTGGTTTTACGTTCTCATCATTTGATTTGTATTATGATCTTGAAAGGTATTCATTTTATTGAGAGTTTTTAATAAATATTTGTGTGTTTGATTAGCATTATAAGCAATATAATTGGTATTTGTGTTGGTATTAGTGGATTGGGTACCACTATTAGTGTCGATATGAGCTTGAAAATAACTATGAGAATGTGAGGCACTAATGGAAAAAATTGCATATGAAGCAAATGATGGACTAGTGAATGGTTGAGAGGAAGAAGAGCTAGAAGAATGATTTCCTTGGGTAGAAATTGATTAATTAGTATAAGGATTAAGTATTTTCTCCACATACCATTGTTCACAATGTGTACACTCAACCACATACCATCGATCTCTGGGAAGATGTATGAGCTTTAATTCATGGCCCAAAGTTTTGAAACTTATCATTTCCATTCTTGCTTAGAGTTATTTTGTAGTCCTACCTTCTTTGAAACTTTTTACAATAAACATTGCTCAAAAAAATTAATTTAAATGGGGACCTAGGTTAAACATTAGACATGGCTTAAACATGGACCTAATTAATCTTGAACCATGGGCTTATTTTAATTTTTATCCTTAGTAAGGCTTGGTTGTGCTTTTCAACACAACCAAACCTTAGACCAAAAATCCTATCTTGGTATAAATAGTCACATGGTCCCTTTGTTATAAGGCTTAGTTTAAATTATTATCTTAAGGTTTATCATATTTATTAATATGATAAAAACATTAGGTTAAGACTTTATGCTATGCCTTTGTTATTCACAGAGTCCTTTAGTTTTAGGTTTCTAACCTTTGTCCAAAGTCTTTATTCCTTGGTCCATTTTAATTCATGGGGTTGCATTTAATATGCTTATAACTTAGCTTAGATACTTTATCCTAAGTCCTTTATATATTCTCTCAATATTTGTTTTCATTATTTTTTTTAGGATCAATGATCTGCATTCTCTTAAATGACATTGATTGAATGGCACGAGCTAAGTCAAGATTCTAATAGAGCCCAGGATGAGGGAGATGGTGACAAGTGTCACCTTCTTAGAAACATACTTTTGAGTAACTAATGGTGGTACATCCCTCAGATCTTGATCTAATGGTCCATGTTTACTCATAAGAGATGGATCTAATGGAGTATGACAAGTATTTAAAATGAAAACCATGACCAGAGAGTTAAATCTTGAACACATTCTTTTTTCTATGGTCCACATGAGCTAGGCATAGATGATCAAATGATGCATATAACATTAAACTATCAAAGGTTATATTGAGATCCATGGGGGTGACAATTGTCACCATCTTAAGAGTCTAGTATAGAGATCAAATGATGTATGGGAGCCTAGTACAAAGAAAAATGAAGAACCAAGAAATTACCACATGGAACACATAGGAAATAGGATGAAATCGAGAATGAAAAGTGACAAGATCAGTAGAGATTCCCATGGACATGTTTAAAATTGATTCTCATGCACCTATCAATGATGTTCATGGGAATATCGAATCATAGTAATAAGGACATCAATTTTAAGATAGGAAAGAGCCTAGATGATGTGCTTAAAATTGATAGTCATGCATCCATCAAAGATGTTCATGTGGGCATCAAATGATGGTCATGAAGACATCAATTTTAACATATTACAGAGTTTTAAATATTAGTTTAAATTTAATGGTCACATACCCATAAAAAATGTTCACACCAATGTCAAATGAGGGGCACATGGATGCCAATTTTAACATAGTATAGAGTTCTGAAGATGAGTTTAAAATTGATGGTCATGCACCCATCAAATACATTCACACCAACATCAAATGATGGACACGTAAAATTAAATTTTAAGATATTTATTTGGATCTAAGTTCAAAGGAAATAGTCATATTTTGAATAGTGATGAGCTGAATGCCATGGGGATGCCATGTAAATGCAACATCAAAGCCACATGAGTGCAATATGCTAAATCAGAGACCTTTTAGACCTAATGATGTAAAGGTATGGATCTAATCTCATGATGTTTGAGCTTATGGATAGAATTAGAGAAATGATAGAACCTACATGAATTTCATATCAAGGAGAGGAACATAACCAAACCTTATGAGCATTATGATTGATCCAAAAAGAGTTGAATTATCACTTATGTAAATATAAGTTGAGCTAGAGTTCATTAGCAAATGGTATAAAAGTATTTATAGCAATGATGGGGAACCTCTCATATATATTTGATTAGCTTGGAGATATAAAAATGCATGTATTGGGAAACATCAAAAAGCATTGAAGACCCTACAGTAGTAATGGAACACTTTATCAACCAGAGGGTTCTCAAAGTTAGAATATTCCTCCTATGGCTAAACCTTATCTGATGGCAATCCATAATTTTCATTCAAAGGTTGTCATCCACACTATAATAAAATCATCACTAATGATTATTTAAAAATTTGTGATTAAGCCATAAATCTTCCCATTCCACTTATTTTTACAATATTTATATTCATTCAAACTAAGATTAATACTAATTTCACTTAGTCTTGGATCTATTTCTAAAATACCAATGATCTAATATTTATACTTTATCCAACTAATGAGCTTTGTCAAATATTAGTGTTAATAAGAAAAATGAGCTTCATGACACAATATTGAATTTAAACTCAATTTAACCTTTTTGGTATATTTCCTTAATCAATCATGCAAACCAAATTTCCACTTAGAATTTACTCCATCATTCATATCTTCCCTTTAGGATCTCTCGGTCCTCCTACAATTGTTCATATATGGATTCCTTTCTTTGTTTGAGAGATTTATGCATACATTTAAACATAATGATAATATTGTTACCTCTTTTCCATTCTCTTATAAAAAAACCTATAATATTGAATTTTTTTTAATGATAATTCTATAATATGTTGAGTCCTTACTTTGAAGCCATGCATTTACATCATATACATAGTCTTGATGGGTCTTTGAGGTAGACTCACCTTGAATATAAAAATTATCCTTATCTTAACAAGGTTTTATTAACTTATGAAATATTTATACCTAACTTATTTTATTTGAACTTGCCTTTAATATCGATCATCATTATCAACATACACAATCTACTAACTCATGTCTTATTTCATCTTCTAGGTTTCAACATAGAATTGTGAAAATAAGGAATAGAGTTTGAGAATGTAAATTCTTTATTGTTATTGGATAGTATATACCATGAAAGAACATTCAAAACTTCTCAAATATTTTCTTGGATGTTCATACGAAGTTTGAGATCACTCAAGTTATAGAAACTTTTATTCTTAAATCTTATACAGAGGTTCATACAAATCGATATTGGTTATGAGTACTTAAAATAAAATATTTTGATTCATATTAAAAAATACCTTTATGGGATATATTTTCAAGTAATGTATAATGTCTTTTTGGTCTGTACAAGGCCAATTTGGGTATCAACTTCTTGCATAGACAAAATGATTCATTTGCTATGCTCTAAGATCTATTAACAAAATTCAATCTTGATTTAGATTTCTCAATTGTCTATGAAATGTGCCTCCTAGAAATACAATTACCATAACATCTAAGATTATAATGAAGTTTTTTGTCAACATACAACTGTAATATCCATAAGTTTGAACTTTATAACATAGTCAATGAAATTACATCAAGATCAAATAGAATTAGATGAATTTTCCTTTGACCTTTTACCTCATACCCATATCTAAGATCATAGCTCTATGCATGATTGTATTATTTTTATTCATCATCAAAAGATAGTAATGGTGAAAATCTTTCATAAAATGCATAATAAATAGGTTTATCATATCTTCATTCTAGTCTCTTACCTCTCAAGCGAATCAAATCATATTCTTCCTCATTATACCAAACTCGGTCATTCTTCATGAGATCTATGAAGTCATTGAATCCAAAATATCCTTCCTTTTATTGATAGGTTTTAAAAACTAACATACAATCTAGTTAAATACATATATAGGCCTATAAGCCTTTATTCACTTCTTTTAAACTCCTCTACCTACTTCTCTACCTCCTTGATAGACTCTCTCCTTTCTATATACATGTAGATGCTTTTATTACAATATTCCTCATAGACTTGGACCCTATCTTCCCTCAACCAATACAAAAATATATAATTTTTGATAAATAAGAAGATAAAGTCTCCTTCTTAACTTAGAATACACCTAGTTTGTCTTCAACGTAGCATTCTAGACAAATCATGAGGTGTTTGTCACCTTTTCATAGGTATAGACTTTTACAACATAGTATTAACCTTTTAAGGTCATTATATAGGTCCTCCCCTTAAAATTTTACTACTTATTGTCCTTCATGGGAGGACTTATTTGATCAAAATTAACCCTTATATACAAAGTGTAATAGATGAGTTGATGCTCCTGCATCATTATCCATTTTTAAAGTGGAATATTCTATTTGTAAAGGCATGTGTTGTTTTTAAAAACACATTGCCTATAGATTAGTCCATTGGGAAATTCTAGTATATTTGTAGAACATTTGTGGAAAGGATAGTTGTCCCTACACTTGTACTTTTTTAATTGGTTAGGATTGACTGACATGCTTCCTTGCATCTTATAAAAGGAGCATTGTCAATTATAAAGAGCGGGGAGTTTTTAGAGCCAAAATTACTTTGTAAACTTAGATAAATTAATATAAGCAAGGAAATTGGTAAATATTATCTGGTATTTGCTTGTGATCATTATTATTATGGCTTTTCTCCCACTTGTTTTTTCTAATTTATAGATTTGAATGGTTCCTATAAATTCTTGGTGTGCACCTTAAATTTTAGAGTTATTAACTTATGCCAAAGATAGGTTGACTAAAATTACTTAGGTTCATTTTTTTTCTTATACTTATTGCATTTGGGCTAATGCTATTTATTTGTAGGGTAAATCTGTAAATTGAACTAGATTCTTATTTGCATTATTAAGGATTTGAAGCTTGCATATGTGTAATAGGATTTGAGATTATGTTACTTCATGTTACACATTGGTTAAGTGCATGAATATATGTAATATAAAATTTATCATGATTTTTGGATTGATGGTAAGCAACATTTCTTTCTTCCCTACCCTTCCTTTTGCTTCTTTTTTAACCAGATCACTTTAGCTTAATTCTCATTATAAATATCTATCCTAGGTTAGTTCTTAGATTATTTATTGATCATAATTACCTATTATTAGCATGTATACTTCATATTTTTCATAATATTATCTATTAAATGGCCACAATACATGAATACATGCATCTTAGTAAATATGCATTACAAAAAATTGCCAACACATCTCTAGTTCACTTTATGGCACCTGCAGTCAAAAACACCAAGAAACACATCTCACAATCAGACCTTAAAATTGAAGTTAGTAAGAAATCATTATGGTCTTAATAAATTGGAGAAATAAACCAAGGGATTTGAGTGGAGAAATAAACTCATCGAGGTAGATATTCATTGGTGCTTTAGCTTAATTTGAATTTATTCAATAGAAGAATTGCATACCACTAATTTAAATTTCATCTCAAAAGACCTGATGGTTAACTAAAATTTGATGGTCATCTTGTAAATTATAACATAATTTTTTCCTTTGTATAATTTTTATGTAATTTAATAGTTCATAGACTCTTATAACCAAATTTGAAGGGCTACAAAATTAATCATTCACATTACTTGAAATTAATTGATTATCCATATGCTTTAGTGCCAACTATCCTGTGCCAAGTATCAACTATAACATCAAATGTAATGCTTGTGATTCATAACCTAAGACACCTAGAAAATTAATCATTCACATTACTTGAAATTAATTGATTGTCCATCTGACTTACTACCCCATGTTCCATTCTAAGTGTCATCTACAACAACAAATTTTATGATTCATGATACATGATTTAAGATTTTTGATATGTGATTAAACCTTTTAATTGAATTCTCATTTCCTTCCAAACATTATTAATGTTTGATATATTTGTTCTTTGAAGTAATCTACCTCCTCTACTGCATACATGGTGAAGTGTCATAGAGTTTTAAATCTATATCAGTGATCACATTTTTGACCTGGTAATGTTAAATGAAGTAGAAAATCATCCCATTTTTATGTTACATGGCTTTATACACTATGTTAAAGGCACAAAAATTCATTTCATTTTATTTAAAATATAATATTATTTCTAAACTATTAACAATATATATATGTATAGATAATATTATTTCAATGAGAACAAGCCAACCTCACTCAAATGGATAGATAAAATAACTACTCTAAGAAGGATAATATCTGGCAGGAATCAACAATACTACCACTAAGTGTTTTCTAAGTGATTTCTATTCTAATGGAGGCTACTACCTTTGGTAGTGCCTTTGGGGACTCAAATTTGATAGAGGGTGTTCCTTCCAATATATGGAAGAAAGTGTTAACTAGGGAAAAAACATGTTCTACTAAAAACATGTCGAGCCTTCCTGTCAAAAAAGATTCCATAGAGGGGATGGCCCTGAATATCCTAGATGATCTTGTTGAGGAAATTATGGTGACCATGGATCTTGTGTTGATAGGCAAGTTTTTCTCATTCTGTCCTAATAGTGAGATGGTTAGGAAATGGTTGATTTCTTGGTGGAGAATCAAAGGTAGTGTTTCAATCATTGTTATGGCAAGAGGTTTGTTCCTATTTAAATTTATGAATAGGGAGGATATGATAGCTATTATTACTAGAGGACCTTGGCTTTATGGTCTAAATTCACTTGCCTTACACCTGTGGAAACTGGGGTTTGACCCTAACTCAGACCTTAGCAAGTCTAAACCTGTTTGGGTAAGATTGCCAGGGTTCCCTTTGGAATTTTGGGATGAAAAAACATTTATAGCTATTGGAAACTCCTTTGGTTAGTATGTTACTATAGACCATACTACCTAAACTTAATCTAGGTGTGTTTATGCCTAGTTTTGTGTCAATGTGGAGATTAATCAAATCCTTCTGATGTCTATAGAGTTAAACTCTAAATATGGGATTTGGACTCAGTCGATCTTATATGAAAATGCTACCACCTTATGTCAAATATGCAAGAAAAAGGGACATATATTGACCCAATGTAAGACAAAGAAAATGGGAAAGAAAGATAATCCTCATATTGAATGTGAGGATAATTCTCACAAAACTAGAAACCCTGACAGTTAGGGAATGCGGGGTAATGTGGAAAATGTTGATCCAAACGATAAAACTGAGAAGGTTATGGAAAAATATGGTCAGGATGTGGTCTTAGGTAATGAGGAAAAAGCTTTCCTAGATGAGAATAATGAGAAGGTTATGGATAAATATTTTTAGAATGCTGCAATAGAAATAGATAACTATTTGGATCAACAGACCAATATGATTGAGGAGGGTGAAATACATGCCCAATCAAAAGATGGGGATGATGAAGAAGGCAAAGTTTTGAGAGATGATCAATTTGTTCTACCTCCAAAAAGAGCAGATACCAAGGGAGAAATAGTTTTATATTGAAACCAAGATACTCCTTATTCTCTAAAAATAGGTGACCAATCAGCTAATACTTCATTGATAGGTGAAATAGGGAAAAATGGTAGTGGGAATGAGTAGGAAGAATAGATTACCCCTAAGAAAAAGAATCATAGAGGTAAAAAATCTACTGATGTTGGCACTGACTCCAAACAAGGGAGAACAACCCTAAGGGAAACAAGAAAAAGGGAGATTGCTAGGGAGATTGCCAGTGGTAAGTAGAAAACAATGGAGGCCCATTCCCTCAAATCTTCTAAATGAGAATTTTATCCTAGAATTTGAGGGGATTTAACAGCCCCTTCAAATAGCTTGAGGTTAAAAACTATATTTTAGATAATAAACTAGATATGTTATTACTCCAAGAGGTCAAGATGAACGAGGAGAGCTTTAAGAAGATAACTAACTACATATGGCCTAAGGCTACTTTCTGCATTAGTCTAGTTGTAGGGGCTTCAAGTGGGATTGTTATTATGTGGAACAATGATAAATTTTGATGCTCTTTTATTGCTTTTAACAATCATTTTTTGGTTATTAACTTCTCTTTGTCTTCCTTAAACTGGTCTTTGATCAATATCTATGGCCCAAATAATAGAACTCTGAGGAAAAATTTATGTACTGATTTGAGTAGCATCAGGACCAATACCCCAAGCACTAGATGGATGTTGGCTGGTGACTTTAACACTCCCTTATATCCCTCTAAGAAATATGGTGGGATTCTTGATTAGTCTGACAACATGTTTGACTTTGCAAAATTTATAAATGATTGGGGATTACTAGATGTGGAATTGCAAAATCAAAATTTCACCTGGTCTAACAGAAGAAGGGGAAACCAAATGATCTATGTTAAATTAGATAGGTTTCTTATTTCTAGTAACTAGGATAATCATCATAATATGCATCTGCAAGCTTTTCCTAGAACTATGTCTGATCATAGCCCTATCTTCCTCAATTGGAAAGACTAGAGCCAATGTGGTCCTTTCCCTTTCTAATTTGAAGCTATGTGGATTAAACATAAAGAATTCAGACAACTGGTGGCTCAATGGTGGAAAATTCCTATCTAGGGTACTCTTATGTTTAGATTAGTTAAAAAACTTCTGCACATCAAATAAGAAGTACATGGATGGAATAGATATAGCTTTAGTCATGTTTTCTCTCAGAAGAAAAACATAGCTGGAAAACTTATAGATATCCATCAATGGATTACTGAAGGAGATGATTCAGAAGACACTTCTAAAGAAGAGAAAGGTTTGATTTCTAACTGGAAGAATCTTATGGGTAGAGAAGAGGTGTTTTGGAAATAGAAATCTAGAATTCAATGGCTTAAGAAGGGAGATAGGAACATGGCCTTTTTTCATCTTTCAACCATGAAGCACATGAATTCTAACTCCATAACAAAATTATGTTTGGAAAATGGTAATATTATAACTAAGGATAACGAGATTGGGGAACAAGCTATGATATTCATCTAGAATTTGTTGACTGAATAAACTAATGATGATGAAATCTTAGAACTATGAATCAATTCATTGACAAAATCCCCTATCTAATAACTGAGGAAGACAACCTAGAAATGTTAAGGCCTATATCTAAGGAGGAGGTTTGTGCTATTTTATTCTCTATGGGTTCCTTCAAATCTCTGGGTCTTGATGGCTTCTGTCCTATTTTCTTCTAAGAATATTGGGATATTATGGGAACTGACCTTACTACCGTTGTTTAAGAATTCTTCAAAACTGATAAACTTTTAAAACATATTAATAATACCTTGATTGTCCTAGTTCCTAAAATGGTGAAGCCCACACACCTTTTAGAATTTAGACCTATTAGCCTATGCAATATAGTTTATAAGCTTTGCACTAAATTTCTTGTCATGAGAATCCAACCTTTCTTAGACAAAATTATTTCCCCTGTTCAAAAAGGCTTTGTCTCAGGTCGTCAAATTCTTGATGCTATGATTTCCACTCATGAAATTATTCATTCCATGGATAAGAGTAAAATTCTTGGTATGGCTCTTAAGTTAGATATTTCTAAAGCCTATGATAGGGTCTCATGGAATTTTCTATTTCAAGTCATCAAGAAGTTTGGGTTTAATGATAAAATGTATCACCTCATTTGGAACTCTATTTCTTCTGCTAAATTTTTGGTCCTAGTTAATGGGATCTCTAGAGGTTTCTTATCTTCTTTGAGAGGAATTTTCCAGGGGGATCCTCTTTCCCCTTACTTGTTCATCATAATGGTAGAGGCCCTTGTGAGATAAATTCAAGCTAATATAGCCTCTAAACATCTAGTGGGCATTAAACCTGCTTCCTCCCTTCCCCTAGTGGTTGTGCAGTAGTTTTTTGATGAGACCATTCTTTTTGGCATCTCTTCAGTGATTAAAGCTTAGAGATGGAAGAATATTTTAAATAACTATGCCATAGATTTTTGGAAAAGCATAAATCTTTGAAAGAGTAATGTGTACTTCTTTAATACTTCTAATGACCTCCAGAAAAAAATCATTGACATCTTAGACTATGTTGAAGCTGATCTTCCTGCTACCTATTTGGGCCTCCCCCTTACAGTAAAAGAGGTGTCTCCAAGTTTTTGGAATGGAATATTGGAAAGAACTCAGAGGAAATTGATTAGATGGAAAGGGAAATTACTTAGTAGTGCAGGAAAATTGTAGCTTCTTCATGCCTCTCTACAAGGGATACCTACTTATTTCCTATCTCTCTTTAAAATACCTAAGTATTTTGCTAATAAATTGGAATATATTAAAAGAAATTTTTATGGATGGGACTGGAAGATAAATAGAGAATGTCATTGGTCAGTTGGGAAAAAGTGTGTCTTCCTAAATCACATGGCAGCCTCAACATTAGATTCATCTGAAGCATGAACAAAGCCCTTCTCTCCAAAATCAACTAGAATATGATTCATAAACATAATGATTGGAGTGAAATCATGCATGCCAATTATCTACATAATATTGATAGTTCCAACTTTCTCCAACAAGAAGGGTTACCCTAGGGATCTGTGATATGGAATAAAATGCTGAAATCTAGAAGTCTACTTAAACAAGGGATTAGATGGAAATTGGGAAATGACATGTCTATTAAATTTTATAATGACATTTGGATAAAAGATAAGGCTCTAATTACATAAGGGGATTATAGATAAATTTTTGGCATTTCTACTTAGTTTTTTGGAGATAAAGTCTACGATTACATGGTTAATAATAATGGCAATAAGAGCTAAAAAATTTATTAGATAGTTGTGCTCACCAGCCTGATCTCTCCCCTAGAGTTTGGGATGCTCAAAAGTTGATTCAGGGGGTCAAAATCCCTCTCTTCCTATGAGAGGATGAATAGTATTGGTGGCCAGATAAGAATGGTTGGTTCTCAGTCAAGTTTGGTTATCATTTGATGGTCCCTGAGGTTCATAAAAAGGAGATATGGAAAAAAGTTTAGAATCATAAACTTTTACCAAAAATCAACATGTTTTGGTGGGCTACTACTCATAACAAAATTTTAACCCAAGACAATTTATAGAAGAGAGGGTTTGCCCTGGTCAATAGATGTTATTTATGCTGCTCAAAGGAGGAAATTACTTCTCATCTTTTCATACACTATGATTTTACTTGAGAACTCTGGGACATAATCCTACATAATTTTAGCATTCAGTGGGTCTATAACTCTAACCTTAAAGAGGTCATTAATAGCTGGCATCCTACCTTTTCTCATCCCTAGCTTTTGGAGTTATGGAAATAAACTCTACCTTGTCTGAGCTGGACTTTATGGAAAGAGCACAACCATAGAATTTTTAGGGATACTATTATAGATGCCTCCTAGGTTTTTCATACTTTTGGTAAGATTCGATTGGAAAGTGTCACTAATGCCCACATTCGCACTGCAAAGAAACCACTAACTCATGAAGAGGAATAAATTGTGGCTAACTAGAAGATCTTAAATCTTATTCATA
This sequence comes from Torreya grandis, assembly GCA_037957365.1. NCBI lineage: Eukaryota > Viridiplantae > Streptophyta > Pinopsida > Cupressales > Taxaceae > Torreya > Torreya grandis. The sequence goes on from JARHVA010004969.1 coordinate 1,176,628, forward strand.
CTCATAATAATTCCAAAATATTACAAGGACTCAATACTAGATGGAATCCCCCGAAGCCTAACTAGTTGAAACTTAACTTTGATGGGGTGTCTAAAGCTGATGGTAAAGCTAGTGGGGGAGGGATTATAAGATATGACAAAGGGTGGATGATTGCTTTCTATACTGGTGGAATGGGCTATCAGAGTAATAATTATGCTGAAGTAACTACTCTCTTGTGGGGAATTAAATTGGTTATATCCCTTGATATTAGGAACTTGAGTATTTAGGGGGACTCTAATTTGGTTATTGATGCACTTAACAAGGTATCAATTATTGGTATTAAACTAAAATATATTATTACGGATATAAAAATTCTCTTGCAGAAGTTTACTAGGGTAGACATCTCACATATCTATCATGAGGGCAATGGTGTTGCTGATGCCTATGCCACTCTTGGCCAACAATATTCAAATTAGTGATGTTGGCACCAAATTGATCACATCTCTTTAAATATTAGGGAACTCATTCAAAAGGAAGTGATGTGTTAAGGATGAGTCAGATATATTAGAAAGATAGCTCACCTCATCAATCCTTTCAGAGGGTGCCAACGTGTATCTTGGAGTATGGGTCCTTTTGTACTTTTTTGATTGTCATTTCTAATTTATTAGGCCTCTTTGATAAGACAAGCAAAATACTATCATTATGGAGATATCTATGAAATTATGTTTAAGCATGGGATGAGTGTCATCTTTGCATGATGCTCCTAATTATGTGTTGTTTCAACACCATTATCAATATCTGTGATCAAGGGATTAAAGTTACTGATAATATGATGGTGAAAATTTGGGGTCTATCTGGTTTGTTCTATAAGTCCAACATGGGTGGCAATAGAATACAAATTAAACCCATTTCTTATTGCGAGTTTAAGGACAACCTAGTAGTCTAACACTATTGCAAAGAGGGTGGGACTAGTCCCTATTTGGAGAGGCTCAATGGGTATGATGAGAACCTTTCTAAATAATTCACTAGGTCATGGCTAAATCAACGAGTCTCTATGGGGGGAATTAGCTTTAATATTTTAGAGAATGTGATTTCTATGGCTACTGGCATGTCTACTTAGGTGATTAAACTACAATAAAAACCCAAAATTGTGGACCTTTCCAATCAGAAGCTCTTTATTGGATAAGGTGAAGAACTTGTACCCTACCAGGGGGATTTGATTGAGCCAGTTTGCCTGAGCCTTGGGATGGTGTGTGTTTTATCCTCATGAAGTATTTCAATCTTGAGGGGTGCTTCACCAGGTTTTACAACTATCATCTTCCTCTTTTGAACCATTTTAGGTTAAATGCTCACATTAGCTTTCCTTTTTATCTGCTTTCTTCCCTTGAGCATTATGTTCTTAGTGTTAGAGCTAAATTGGATAAGAAACCTGATAAGAATCCTATCCCCCTTCATCAGGGCCTTATTTTCCATCTTTAAAATTTCCATCATGCTCTCAAGCCTTCCAAGGCCATTCAAATTAATAGTGGGGAAATTTCTTCTAACCTGAATGATATTGATGTTGTTGAATAGTCTTTCCCTTCCCCTATCACTACTAAGACTAACGAAGTTTCCTATTCTACTCTCGAGGAGATTCCCATAGACACTCCACGCTCTACTATGAGTATGAAGTGCAAGTAGAAGAAGAAATATACTGGTGAAGTGGGCACTGTGGGGACCCCAAAAAATCCCTGTAGGACCCTCGGGGTTCAAGGTAGTAAGTCCCATTTGTCTACTAAGGCTATTAAAGAGGGTTTCTCCTCAAGAGTTAGGTAGTCAGGTTGCATTACTGGCAAACCTACCCCTAAGGCTAGGCTTATCAACTACTCTAAGAGCACGTTAGATGAATCCACTCAGGATGATGAGGCTAAGGACATGGATATTCAATAAATCTCTATGTATATTGAGGGTAAGTAGGAGACTAAAGAATTAGAGTATACTACTGAGGATGATGCTAACTTTGCAGAAAAGGCTAGCAAAGTGGGAAACATGTTTGTGGACAAAGTTTATGATTAAATAAAAACCAAGGCTAGGTTGGGAAATAAAATTGTAGTCCTGTGGGGTCACACTCAGAAACTAAAACATAACTTTTCTACTGTGCTTCAGAATTCTATTTTCCTTAACATGTCTATGCTGCAAGATTTGGGAGTTGTTGTTACTGTTGGCAATAAGGAGAACTTTTTAAACTTTGATGACCTTATTAAATCCATGTTTAAGCAAGGAGAGAACCTACCTCCTTAGTTTTCACTATTATTTTGATACTTTGCTTCTCTGTTAAAACTTTCTTAGCTTATAGTTTCAATTTGTTGTGTCTTTTGGGTCTCAGACTGTGATGTTTCTGTTTTAAGGCATCTTTTGTGCTGGTTGCCTCTGTCACTTTTCTACTCTTGTAAGGGTTCAGGCCCTTGTTTTTCCACCTTATTTTATCAAAAACAATATATAGATGTATCTAAATATATTATACTAAAATATATAATATATAATATTGATTTATAACCTATATTAACATATATATTATATTATATAATAATATTGATTAATATTAAAATATATTTTACAAAATATAATATTAATATATAATTAATTACTTTAATATATAGAAATATTATGATATATATTATATGTCAATTATATTTATTTAATAACTAATATAATTCGTGTGTTGGGGGGGGGGGGAGGGTAAGAGGGGTTATGTAAAGTGAAAGTGTGAAATCGAAATCAAACCTACTAGTTACTCCAAACCCATGACAATGTCAAAATAAGTTCATTTAAAATAATTATGGGTGTCAACCTATCAAGATCTAAATCACCATGTAATGCTTTAGTCTATGATTGCTTGTATTCTTCATGTAAAGAGACAACCTCTTAGCACAATCACTATGTCAAAATTGTAACTCCCTTAGTTTTTATCAGGAAGCATATGTATTCACTAGATAAGGAGCACAATTTTGGATGATTAGGTGTTTTCTTGGTGATTTCAATGGATAAATTACTTTTGTTACAATGGTGCTAAAAAAATTAAAAGTGACCAAGAAGAATTCTGGGTTTAAAAATATGATAAAAATTTGAAGTGGATATATATGTTTGAAAGACACCATCTATTCTAATATGTGGATTAAAATTAAGGATTCAAACCCCTATTAGACAATTTGCTTATGTTACATCTTCAAAAAATGTGGATGAAACTCCACTTATTATGCAAGAGTGTATTATTTATAAATCATTAACACAATTTCTATGTCAAAATTGTAAATCCCTTGGTTTCGATCAGGGGCCATATGTATTCATTGGATAAGGAGATTAGTTATGGGTGATCAAGTTTTTTCATGGTGATTGCAATGGATAAATTATTCTTTTTACAATGGCTCTAAAACTATTAGAAGTGACCAAGAAGAATTTTTGGTTTATAAATATGATAAAAATTTGAAGTGGACATATATGTTCAAAAGACACCATCTACTCCAATGTGTATGTCTACTATTATACCAATAGGTGCACTTATTTTTCCAAATAATTAATAATGTTACATCTTCCAAAAATATGGATGAAACTCCACTCATTATGCAAGAACCTATTATTTCTTAATCATTACCATCAGTTCCAAAGTTTCATGATGACAATTTTTCTTCTATTTCCATATTTGAACTTCTATAATTTTCATTATACTATGGTATTTTTGAGGATTATTGAAAATTTTATAATTCTAATGATCCCTTGGATGTGATCTAAAACCCATGGTAGAAAACTCAACAATTGTAATTTGTTAGAATGAGTCTATTGTTATTTTATTGGAATGAAATTTCCTAAATCATATAAATATACATTTAGATATAATTTATAAATGGATCAAAATCTATATATAGAAATTATATATATAGTAAGTCTTATCACTCTAGAGTGCACCTTGCTTGAAGTTGTGCAAGCACACCCTCATTTCAGTTGATATAATGGGAACTTCTCAGAACGTGGGTGACTCTATAATGAGAAGAACCTCCAGAGAGGGCTGGTTCCCTTTAGATTTATCAATTATATCAAATCTAGTGTGATTTATTTTTTGATTTTTGGGTGTAAAGGGGAAGAGGAAACTTAAAATAAATTCTAATTAAAAGGCAGTGATAAACCTGAATTGTTTAAATCCTCTAACATTACTGAAATCAATGCACACATATAATCAATTAAATTTATATTTTTATCTTTAAGAAAAAAAATTGAGATGAAGGGTTGAAAACCTCTTCAAATGACCTATAAAAGGGTGAGATAGAGAGAGATAGGTGGGGAAGGGACTTGTTAAAAGGAGATAAATCTTTATATATATGCTAATGTAAAATTAAATACACACTGTTCTTCTATCAAAGCTCAGATTTAGAACAAAAATTCCTTTATTGATAAATGGTCCAGCTTACAATTTCTTTCTTATCTTCAAGAATTTTTCAATAATTTCATGATTAAGACAATATATAATTTTCAAACCCTAAAACATCCCTAAGTAGAGTTTAAAAAGGGAAGGGTTAGTTTTGGTTGACTCAACTCTATACTATCACATTTTACAATATTTAAAATATTTTATAAAATATTTTCCATCACAAAATTTTCATGCCTCTCCAAACTTGGCATAAGAATATGGTGGTGTGGCCAAGTTAGAAAACTAATATTTAAAATAAATAATGCTCTTTCAAAAATATCCAAACATGCATGAATCCAATGTTGGCACTAGAAAGGATGAGGTGGGACCAAGATAACAAGTTAAATCTCCATGCATGGAAAGCTATGACAATTTTTAAAGGTGAACAACTTCATTTTGATATGCATGGAAATCAAGAGTGGATGTGGTGGACCTTTGACAATTAGTCAAATAAAACTCAAGGCAAATCAACTCAAAATGACCTCCACTTTCATAAAAAAGGACCTTGAGGAATTAAAAGTGCATGAATTTTTATTATAATAGCATATATATGCCATAGAAACTCCCCTAGAACTCCTTGAAAATCTTTCCAATATCAAACTCAAACTTAGCCTTTTGAACAATTAAGTCAATTTGACTAGTTAAGCTAAATAAGTCTAGTTTGCAAACTTGGACAGCATTAAAATTTTAAAAAAAGGCCATGAAACCTGAAATAACAAAAAATTACACCTAAAAAATAATTCTTCATCACCATAATAAAGATTTTGATGAGAAAAACTTCGCTAATTAGTCAACATGCTTGACTAGGCCAATTTTGCACAAATTTCCAGTAGACTAGACATTTTACTTGAGATATTAGAGGCACCTATGATATTATTTATGAAAAAACTAAGATTTTATGATGAATAAAAAGTTCTTAGCTTTGAGCTCCAATGATTATATTTTGTTAAATTACCATGTACTTCATTTTACATGTTTTTTTCCACAAAAATGTGATCTCTACCTCATATGTATAAATACATGCATTAAATTTAAATTTATGGAATCCTCTCATAGTTTAATTTATGTTTGAAAATGTTTTTGGTTGATTCATATTGATTTTATTGTAATAAAATCCACTTTTCTCAAAACTAGTTTTTAAGGTGCTTAGGAAGACTATGAAGTTGGAACTTCAAACTGATGGTTCATGAGGTACAAACCTCCAAATATCAAATATATTAAATTTATGAATATAAAATTGACCCCTTTGACTCCTTTAAAATTTTGGCTCCCATGCAAAAGATATGAAAAGTTATCATGTGAATGAAATTTGCTTGTGGGGAATTGACTGCATTTTGAGCTACCTACACTCTTAGTGATTATTCATAAATAAAATCCCATAAAATGATTAAAAAAATTAATTAATTATAATTACATATGGGTCCTAAAAAATAATAATATCATTCATCCAAACTCCACACGTGGTAAACAAAATAAGTATTTAAACATGTGGCATGGAAGGGTGCCTAAAACTGCAAAAAGTGAAAAACTTAACTAAAATGAAAATAGATCCTTAAAAGATTCAAAAATCCTAAAAAAAATAATTTTAGGACCTGTAAAAATATATAAAAACACTCTAAAAGTCAATTTTCCATGAAAAGTCCAAAAATGCTTTTTTTGGCCTGAGTGCCTATTTGCCTGTAAAACACTATGTGAGCATCATTTGTGAAACATTTACACTATCTATAAGTCTGATTATTATTTTAAAACATCACACCATTCTTATAAATCCTTTATTTGGTACTAGAAGCCTATATGGCTCTCTGGGATGAATCATGCTCTAATGATGATCTCAAACGACTAGATTGAGGTCTAAGACAAAAAATTGAATATGTTCACTTGTAAACTAGATATTAAATTTTTTATGATGGTTTCTCAAATCATTATGTCTTTTTTTACAAACTTTTAGTTCTTAAATTCACCTGTAGCTCCCAAAATCTTCAAATTTCTCTCAATTTTGACCTCTGTGCATGGTCTATCTATATTTTTGACTGAGTTTTGATGGTTTCAAGGAAAATTTCATGTAATTAGAGTCTATAAAGGTCAAAATAATATTTAATTATATACATAGTCTCTTTAGGTGTTTTAAAAACACCTCTACCCTTGTTTTAAAGCACATCAAGACTTCCAAATAAGGCATTTATGCTTGAAAAAGACTGTGTTTTGATATTCAAAGATGAAAGTGATCAATATTTATTGTGTTATTGTAAAATTTAATCTTCATGAGGTGTTTTTAGACTATTTATATCAAAATATCTCTCCACATATTTCTTCATAGTAATTTGACTCTTTTATGTAAGGTTTTAAGCCTTGAATTGGGTATTAGTTCGTATATGTCTTGTAAATGCAAGCCTATTAAAGTATATGATTTTAATTTATTTTTTACTAATGTATATTTTATTTAAACTATAAACTGAATTCAATTATCCCCTAAAACATAATTTAACATAAGACCAATCATTGGCCATTAGGCTTGAACACTACTTATATAGGACTGTATATCAAAATTGGAGATGTAGAATATACTACTAGATATTAGAGGACCTTTCATGGTATGAAACATCATTAATTTCATGAAATTTCTCTTTGAAAACAAACCCTAGCACCAATCTCCATGTTTTTAAACTTTTCCTTAGCCCTAGTCATGTATTTGCTCCTAAGGCTATAGGCATGCTTCTTTGTAGGTACTTGACTGTGGATGACATTTGAAAACTTCACTATTCTACTCCTTTAGCAATTTGTCTTGATACTTGAAAACAATTTAATCCTATTGATACTTTTTATTTGACATATATAATTTCACGTGGTGGCCTCCTTCTAAAGTGGTTATTATGTCTTTAGGTCTCTAACATCAAAACACCTAGATGGTTGTAGGCAAGCAATCATGAGTTGATTGTAGTGTTCATTTTGATGGCTATAGGTTTCATTTATCCCTTGGTTCCTAACTTTCCTAAACACATTTTCTCCTATTTGATAAGGCTCTATCAAACTTGGTGAAATGATCAAAACCTTCTTAAATTCTAATTGTTGACATATTTAACTACTTGGATATAGGTGTTGTCTCCAAGGTTGCCTATAGGATTTTGGAGTGGCAGTAGGGTTTCATCTTTAGTGCCCCTTGATGAGTATATGATGATATAGTAATTAGAGATCTTAAAACATTTCATGAAAGATGGCTATCCTCCAAACTCAAAATCCCTTCTTAAGAAAGACATGGGCTTGTAGGGTTACATCTTTAGGTGACTGTAGGGCACTTACGGCTAGTTATAGTTTAAACTTATGATGGTTTTATGTGGCCTTTGATATTACTCAGTCTAATTCACCTCACATACATAGCTTTCCTCCATTAAATTATATTCATCCTTTACTAAAAACCTCCTTTAAAGCATTAACCCTTAAGATAACTCCTTTCAAAGTAACATTTAGATGGTTGTAGCCTGTCATCTACTACCTGTAGGTGAATTTCAAACCATCTTAGGCTAATATAACTTGAAAATGCCTTATTCTCCTTGAAAACATGATATTACTCATCACAAAAGTCCATACATTCTTGATTAAAAATTAGCCACTAAAAATCTCTATACCACTTTGGAAGTAGGTTTTCCTCCACTGTAGCATATCCCCGTAGGCTTTGTCTAAGGCTATAGGTGCACATATAGGATGGATGTAAGCTATTTGTAGTGGCTGCTCATGATAAACACAACATAAGATACTACTGCTTATCTCCATGCTTCCATAATGATTATGCAATGTCCTTAACCTTGTGAAGCAGTCAAAACTCTTTAAAAGTAGGTGAATTTGACAAATTGACTTACTTGATTGTAGGTCTTGTCTCCAATGTTGGATATAAGTCCTTATTTTCTAATTGACCTATCAATCAAGACACATTTGTCAATCTCCTTGATAATTCATAATGATTCCAAACATCATTTCCTTGAAACACTTAGCTCAATGTGTCATATTACCTATTGAACAAGTACTCCAACAATTATTACTTGATTGTATTTATAGGTATGTAGGGGTTTTGTATGGACAAGGGCTATATATATCTTTGAGAAAGGCTCAAAGGCAGGGTTGATCATCATTCCTTCTCATAATTTCTTAATGAGGTCACTTCCATTTATCATTGCTTTTAGGTATCTTAACCTATCAATCATTGATTGATTTCCTTATAACATATGGCTTTATAAACTATTTAAGGTCCCTTTTCATGACTGTGATTGATGCTTTGATAGCCTATAGAACTTTTTCTATACTTTTGGTAACCCCAAACACCTCTTGGCTCTCTTGAGTTAGTGACCTATTTTTGTGTATAGGTCATTAAGTATCTCTCATTTTCTTTACCTTCATTACAACATTATGATTAAAACCTAACTATTGTATCATTGTTGTAGGTGTTTATTTGACTATACTTTGATGTCCTTAAAAATCTATAAACACCTTTATCAATGCTTATGAACCTTTGATCATGCTTTGGATCCTTGATAATTGGATGTATGGTATGGAGGTGGTGTGAGGGGTGGTAAGCATGAAAGGATTATGAGGAAACATGGTGAAGGGTGGGAGAAAGGTTAAAACATAGTGGGAGAAGGTAGAGTATGACAGTGAGACGAGGTGAGTGAGACAAAGGTGGGAAAGGAGGATGAAGGAGCATAACAAAGACATGAATGATGGAACATATGCAAAGGTATCATATTATCACAAAAATTTGGAAGAAATATAATGAGTGAAAGGAGATGAAATCAAAACATGGTTTTCTCTAAAAACCTTGAAATTTGTAAAAAATCCTTAAATTATGCTAAACTAGCTTAATTGAGACACTAGAAAGCATGGAAATAGGGTTCCAAATTCATGAATCTTGGAGAATATATAATTAATTATACATGAAACCATGAAAAATTGATGAAAACTCCATTAACACTAAATTTTTGAAAACTTGAAGCTAAAATCTTCTCTTTAGACTATACAATCCTCCTTTGCAAGCTCAAACTGATCTTTCTTTGACAGGCCAAGTTTGAGGCCTGTATTTGACCTTGAATTGAATTAAAAACACATTCATAATGGAATTTAAGGATAGATAAAATCTCCAAGATTCTGAAACAATTTGAATTTTCACAAAACTTTGCACATGTGAAGAGAAATTAACAAAAAATATCTGCCTTTTTAGTTTCTACGCACCGAAAAATTCCCTAACTTCAATTGGATGTTTCATAATCATGGTGAATCCAATTTAAAAAACACTTAATCCATCATAAATCCCTTTGAGTCTAATTTTTTTGCCCCGAATTTGAGATCTATACCCTCTTCTAGTAGACCGTATCAATAGGAAATCTATAGACATGTTTCTCTATGCCAACAAACAAGAAAGAAAAATAAGGTTGGTTAAGGGCCTATATGGCCATAAAACTCCATGAAATTGATGTTCAATCTGGTATATTCATTTAAAATGACTTTCCTACCTTGTATTGTATGAATTCCATATGGATTTCATACTCTTACTTACAAATGAGTGAAAAAGAGTCATTTTGCCCTTTTAAAAGAAACTTATTCCTATCCACCTTTTGGAATGGAATTTTGGATAATTATTTCATGTCTATCATGAAAATTCTCATATTTTTACCCCCTTTAATCAGTAATTTGGCATGTGGGATTCCAAATTGGGCCTTTTTAGGCAATTTAAGATATCAATTGACCTTTTCATAACTTGAAACTTAGGAATTAGGATCTTTTCATGTTTTTTAACATAATTAAATGTAGTTTGGAATAATTTTATAACTCTTGATATCATATTTGACACTTTTTACCCTATTTTTTGACATTCTAGCCAAAATTTTGCACTTTTAGGACCATAACTGACCAGTTCTACCAGCTATATTAGGAAATTGACCATTTTGGGGAAAGTTTCAAATAATAGGGGTAGAAATTTGGCCTTGATAGGATAAACTACTAATAATTTTGGTGACTCTCAAGTTTTAACTAGCCTAATGGTCAAAATAAATTAGAACTATGGCATAGATAGGCCAAGACAAACACTAAAACTAGAAAGCTTTAGACTAAAACACAATAGGAAAAACTGACACAACAACAATAACATGTGCATAGGATAACTTAGAGGAATGGACAAAAAAATAATAAAAAGGAAAAAAACTACTAAAACATGTGCAAAAAATCACTTAGAGGAATGAATTTATGACTATACAAAGGAGTGACTCTCCTAATAGCATTATTTAAAAACATCCCATTAATTTGAATGGGAAGTTCTTCTCCACTAAAATTGGATAATTAATAAACATTATTTTGCTTTCAATCAGTGATAATATAAGGTCCACTCCAAAGGCTATCAAATTTGGAGTGCTTACCTGGCTTTACACATTCCCCATCCCATTTGAGCACTATGTCTCCTTGATAAAATATTTTTGATGAAACTCTCTTGTCAAATGTCTTCTTGACTAGCTATTGATTTGACCACATGGTATGCATAGCATCATCTCTTATCTCTTCCAATTTTCTTAATTAATTCATTCTTACCTCCATTACATCACTTTCTAGAAGCTCTAGCTAGTGTACAAGCTCCAAAGCTGGAAGATCCAATGAAATAGGTATCCTTGATTTTCTTCCAAAAACTAGGAGATCTTATCAACCCATAAAGTAGTCTTCAACTTTGTATGCCAAATTTTTTGATTATCTTCCATTGTTATTTTGATGATCTGAATCAGGTTATTTTTAGTGGACTCAGCTAGTCCATTACCCTATGGATAGTGATTAGATGAATATTTCAATTAAATATTGTGTTCAAGATCCCATTCACATATCTTTGTACTACTGAATGCCTAAGCATTATCTGATATGATAGTAGATGGTGCTCCAAAATGAGTGACTAGGCTCTCATAGAACTCAAGCACGGAATTCTCATTTGCCTCTTTTAAAGGCAAAAATTTCACCCACCTAGTGAAATATTCTATAGCTATCAAAACCTACTTATGACCAGCATTACATGGAGGATGAATCATGCCAATTAAGTCTAAACCCCATTGCATAAAAGGCTGCTCAACTTGAATTGACATTAGTGGCATAACATCTAGTTTCTATTTTCCTACAAACATTGACGCTTTGCATGTTTCCTAACCCATGAATGAGAATTTATAAATAAATTTGGCCAAAAATAACCATCTCTAATTATTTTTTCAGCTATATCATTGGCTTAAAAATGACCTCCAGAAGGACTATCATGAAATTGCTCAAAAAGCTTGTCAAATTGACTAGTTTCAACACACCTTAAAAGTATACCTCTAATGTATTTTTTGAAAAGTACTCCATCAATAAAAATGTATGGTAATAATTTCAAATTGAAGTGTCTTCTTTGTGATGAATCCAAACCTCTTGTATACTCTTTAATTTAAATATATCTAGCAATGTTCTCTGTCCAACTTGGAGGAGGTGTATTTTCAGCTTCATGCTGAGTGTCATGAATTGTCAAAATTATTTATTTTTATTCTTTTACATCTTCTACAAGATGTTCAAATAATAATTTTCCTTAGAACATATTTGTAAATTTGAATTCAATGTCATATTTCATGCATTTATTAACCCATCCATCTCTCTTTTTGCTCAAGTCTCTATTGAGAATGAATTCCTTCACACTTGGATGAGAAACCATTAGTATAATCTTATTATTTAAAACCAAATGTCTAAATTTTTTCAAACCTCTTATAAAAAAAGGAAAATTTTTTAAATAAAAAATAATTCCTCTTCTCATAACCTTCTAAATATTGACTAAAGAAAGAAATGGGATATTCCAAACCTTCATCAATCTACTACATAAGCATGGCTGAAATAGTATTGGAAGTAGAAAAAACATACAAGAAGAAATCTTTACTGAAATACAAATTTATAAAAGTAGGAGCTTTTATAATTGATTATTTTATAGCTTCAAAACTTATTTTACCTTCCTTACTCCAAGTGAACTCTTTATGTTTCTTAAGCATTTGAGTAAGTGGCTTTACTAGTTCAACAAAACTAGGAATGAACCTTTTGATAAAATTTATCTTACCCAAGAAGATCTACAATTCTTTCTTGTGTTCAGGCAATGATAGAGAAATAATTTCCTCTATTCTTTTTGGATCTATGGCAATACCAGCTTTGGACACCACATGCCCAAGAAGTCTCCCATCATGCACTAAACAAATGCATTTCTTCAGATTCAAATAAACTCCAAGTTCTCTACATCTATCAAAAACAATCTTCAAATGTGTTAGATGATCATTAGAATAATTTGAAAATAATATAATACCATCAATATGACTAAAACCATTTCACTCAAAATATCATGAAAAGCAACATGCATTACTCTTTGAAAGGTAGCTCCAGCATTGGAGAGTCCAAAAGGCATCTTCTTGTAAGCAAAAGTGCCCCATTTTGTGGTGAATTTTTTTTTAATACTGATCTTGATCTTTCACTAATATTTGGTTATATCCTAAGTACACATCAAATAAAGAAAACCTCTATGAACCTGAAACTCTCTACAGGATTTAATCCATGGAAGGAAGTGGATAGTGATCTTTCAATGATATTATATTTAAATCCTTAAAATCTACACACAATCTTATCTCTCCATTATTTTTTCTTACAGGAACAAGATTTTCTACTCATGTTGAATGCTTAATAGGAAAAATTATACCTGATTCGATCAACTTTGTAAGTTCTTTCCTCATGAGAATCTCAACCTTGGGGTTGATAGGCCTTTGCTTTTATCTTACCCATTTTGCATCCTATTCCAATTCAATAGTATGTTGTGCTAATCTAGGGTTAAAACCTTTCAAATCATGGTAGTCCCAATAAAAAACATCCTTGAACTCTTGACATAATGAAATGAAAGCTACTCTCTCAAAATCAGTATTCACTTTACCCAGCTTGAGTTGTTTACCTTTAGCTATGTTAATTGGCTCATAGTATTCTTTTTTGGAAGAAATACTCACTTTGTCTTTTCTCAGCTGATCATCTTCATTGAAAATATTTTATAAAGTCACCAAACCTTTAGGCATCTTGCTTTAATTCAATTTCACAATCTTATTTCCATATTGATCCTACAATTTATCATGATCTCTTTGGAAAAATTCTACCCCATTCTATAGAAAATATGTTATTTGCCTATTATAATAAAAAACTTTCCAAATTACATCATTGTTTAGAATTGAAGGCCTACATACCACCTTAATTTGTGTCTAATTTTGTTATCCTTAATCTAATCCAAAATGTTATACTGTGGTCCTATGGTAGTAAGTCTATCAACATGCTAATTTGCTCCTCTAGGAATGGAGTCGAATGTCAAATGCAAGGAAATATTCTAAGAGATCCCAAACTCTATGTTTGTATGCCTTCAAAATAGGATTATTTTATTCACTTAAACCTCTAAATTTTTGGGCTACCAATTCACTATCACCTTTTACTTGCATGAGCTTAATATCCCTCTTTCTAGCCCACTAGAGATCATAAATAAGAGCTTCATACTCTTTAGTATTGGAACTATAATTGAACTAAAATATAATAGAAGAATAATACCTTTGATTTTGTGGTGAAATAAACATTACACCAACCCCACTTAAATTCATTGTTCTAGATCCATCAAAGGATAGATTCCAAAGTCCTTGATCCTGTACAGAGCTAGTGAGACTAGGCAATAAGTCACCTTCTTCATGCATGTAGTAGACTCCAAAACCAACATCTTCAATAATTTTGTAGGGATCATGTACATGATTATTAGTATCCAATTCATCAAGGAAAATATTTGGAATACCTTCAAGAATATTATAATGCTCTTGATCAATAGCATTATCATCTTCTTCTGAAATATTATAATTCACATTTGACATAGTTGGCATATATGGCTCAAGGTGAAATATGGAAATAGGCTCTGATCTAATAGTAACTTTGGTTCCATACCTAGTTCTAAAAACCATGTATGACCAATATGATTAAGGGTAACCTCCTATTTTTTCAATGATGTCTTAGCATAGGCATAGTGTAAAATACGGAGGTAGATCAACAACAACAACATCTTATAAAATGGTGAAATTTAGAGAACATCAAGTATGATTTTTAGATCTTTCAACACACTTATGGTATTGATAAGATACCCATCTCATTAAAAAACACTTTTCTCATGTGTTTCATACTATATTCCTAACTTATCAGCTATTTATTTTGGCATGACATAAGTACTAGCCCCACTATCATGTCAAGATCTAGGAAGCACAATTCATTACCATGTACAAGTAACTAAACATGCAGAATTTAACCAGAATCATAAGTAACTAGAATTCAAAAATAACATAGAATATGAGAGACAATACCCAATTGTATTAATAATCTTCTAGAAAGAAATTACAATGAAGAGACACCACACTCTTCTACACCTTACAAGCTTCCCACACCAAGTGTACAGTAATTCACATTCAAGAGTTCACTCTCTCAATTACGGTCCCAACACACAACTCAAACACAGAGTTGGTGTTCACCTCCAACTAGTCAGTATCACTAATACTAGTACACAAGTACTCCACATACTCCATGATCGAGTACACACCATCCTCCAAGTAGATCTCCCTTAATCTTACTACCTATTGTGTTGCCGACCTCCCTGATCTTGTACACCTACAAATCAACCTAGTTTTGCAACCCCTACAAACCTAGACCATGTACACACACACACACACACACACACACACCTACAAATCAATGATCTTACTTACCATGTAGATCTCTCTATACCCTGAAGAACCCTTGTCCTTGCCTCACCAAGTCCTTATGATTCTCCAAACTATTACCCCGATGGATCTTCTACCTGATCTTGCAACAACCTGCAGATCAACCTAATCATACACACTCAACACCCCTATGGAACTAGGAGGAACACACCTTGCTCTCTTCACTCTGAAGGAGCTAACCTTTCTCTCTCAATAGCACACATTAAAATATAGCCCATGAGTCTATTATATAGATCCCATGCAAACAATAATTAGACATCCAATTACAATAATTAGATCCACAGCTCAAGACTAAAAATAGTCTTTACATGCAAATAACCTATTTAAATAACTAATTATTCATCAATAACTAGTTCTAGAATGCAGAGGTGACCGACATCGGTCCCTGTCTATCTAGAGGTGACCAACATTAGTCGACTCTTGACCGATGTCAGTTGCTCTATGCTCTGAATATGACCGACATCGCTTGAACTACTCACGTCGGTTGTTGTGTACCTTAGCAACCTCCTCCATGTCTACATATAGTGAAGCTTTTAGCTCCACAACCTAACAATCTCCCACTTGGAGATAAATAGCTGCATCTGTAGCTATACCTGTACATCATCTAATTTGTTTCCTGGCTTGTATCCCTCTTCAAGCTCAACCTTGAAGACCAACCACCACAAATCCTATGGTGCACCTCCTATCATCCAAGTAACCTGCCACATCTGTATCTATAAACCCATGTAGAAAAGAACTTGACCCTGCAAAGCATGTATACCTACTGCTAGTCCCTCTCAGATACCCAAGAATCCACTAAACTACCCTCTAATGCTTCTTTCCTAGATTGGCCACAAACTTGCTGACAACTCCCACTACTAGGGCAATATTAGGGAGTACATATGTACTCAACCTCATCATGTGATTGGGGACCCTATTCTATGAACTATCCATCCATAGGTGCACTTGCCATTCTACATCCTGCACTACCTTCACACAATCATCCTGTGACAACATCAACTTGTGATCTTCCCTGTCTCTAGGATACTCATGCCAAAGAATTTTGCTCCTCCAAATTCTTCATGAAACACCTCTAAAATTAATTTACCTTTAGCTCAGAAAAACTTTGTATGTAGAACCCTGTGTATAATCAAACACACAACATACAGTAACAAGATAATGTTGCAACCATCATCCTCCTAGTAAA
This sequence comes from Torreya grandis, assembly GCA_037957365.1. Taxonomy (NCBI): domain Eukaryota; kingdom Viridiplantae; phylum Streptophyta; class Pinopsida; order Cupressales; family Taxaceae; genus Torreya; species Torreya grandis. Next base: position 1,193,036 of record JARHVA010004969.1, read on the forward strand.
TAAACTACAGTAGTTACAATGACATTGACTAAAGCCATGCTTTGTCATCCACCTATCAAACCTATACTAGTGTCTTAGAACTTCCTCAAGACCATATGACCTAGCCTTCCATCTCACGTGTCCATTATCTCTATTATTTAACCAAGGAATCCATTCATCTTTTAGTGCTTTCATCTGGCTAGCAACCCTACCAAATCTCCCATTTGGTTCTGCATCCTAGGAATCAAATTCTTCATTCATGTCATGCTCCCACTATTTCTTGGATCTTTCCTACTCTACAGTGAGCAATGAGTATAAAGAAGAGGAATAATAAATTTGAGGCTTACTTACCCTTTCAATACTCCATATGGGTGTTTGAGACTCCTTAACAACTTGTTGTCTACCCAAAATCCATTCCAGTGACCGACCTTAGTCACCACACAGTCTGCATCTAACTGACATCGGTTCTATGCGACTATCTTGACTGCCAACACTAGTTTCCTGATTGACATCAGTGTCTACCTATCACCGACATTAGTTCCCTAACTAATGTCAGTCTTACCCTACCCAACACCACCAGCTCTGGTCTGCACATGACCAACATTAGCACCTATCTATTTGATGTTGGTTCCTCCTAATTGACACTGGTACCTATGTTCTCTTGTGAGTGATTAATTTTTACCTACGAGCTCTCTTTGGATCAAAACCCTATCCAAACTACCCTGCTCAGAGTTACTCAACCTTCTCCACTGATCTCTACCCATCATCTCCTCCATGAACACCAAGGCTTTCCAGTTCGTAAGTTTATCAAAGACATATGTCTTCCGCTTAAGAACATGCATCTCCTTCTTTCTCATGTGAGCAAGCCTACAAAGCCACGTCTTTGCAATAGAAGAAGAATCAGTAATACAAGTAGGTAGATAAATAGTACCTACTTTCTTACCACATGCTAATTCAAGTGCATCCATTATGAGAGTTACTGTGCATCTCTCATCACCCAACTTTCTTGAAGAAATTAACCACATCTTCAAGACTAGGACCTGCATGACCTCCTTCAACACCCATGTGTTGGCCATCTGCAATTTTAGCCACACTTCCCCTTTGCCAAAACTTTGATAAGGCACACCAGCCCCTAAATAAATCTTTCCAAAGTCTTCAAGGACCTTAACATGGAAAAATACTCTATTTTTGGCTGCATGGAAAGAGGCAACAAAATCTATAAAACAAGATTCTACTTTATCCAAGGAACATCCCAGAGCATCCTATGCAACAACACCTGCAACATCTACTTCTTCAGTTCCTTCATGCTGATCTTCTATCAACCAACAATATTTCTTTACCTGCTCTTTCTTTTTTTCCATAACATTGTAATTGACCATTCTTGCTTTTCAATTCCTCCATTCTTAGTGTACTTTCTTCTGCCATTGCTATACTCCAACTCAATCAAAAACCCCTGAGAGTGACCTATAATCAAACACAAACTTGATCCCTGCAACCTTAGCTCTGATACCACTTTGTTAGGATCTAGGAAGCATAATTGATTACCATGTACAAGCAACTAAGCATGCAGAATTTAACTAGAATCACAAGTAACTAGAATTCAAAAATAACACAGAATATGAGAGATAATACCCAATTGTATTAATACTCTTCCAAAAAGAAATTACAATGAAGAGATGCCATACTCTTCCACACCTTATAGGCTTCCCAACCAAGTGTACAATAATTCACATTCAAGAGTTCACTCTCTCAATTACGGTCCCAACACACAACTCAAACATAGAGTTGGTGTTCACCTCCAACCAATCAGTATCACTACTACCAGTACCACCAGTCCGTATCACTACTGCTAGTACACAATTACTCCATGTACTCCATGACTGAGTACACACCGTACTCTAAGTAGATCTCCCCTGATCTTGCTACCTATTGTGTTGCTAACCTCCCTGATCTTACACACCTACAAATCAACCTAGTTTTACAACCCCTACAAACCTAGACCATGCACACACACACCTACAAATCAATGATCTTACTTACCATGTAGATCTCTCTACACCCTGAAGAACCCTTGTCCTTACCTCACCAAGTCCTTATGATTCTCCAAACCAGTACCCCGGTGGATCTTCTACCTAATCTTGCAATAACCTACAGATCAACTTGATCATACACACTCGGCACCCCTGTGGAACTAGGAGGAACACACCTTTCTCTCTTCACTCTGAAGGAACTAACCTTGCTCTTTCAACTAGCACACATTACAATATAGCCCATGAGTCTATTATATAGATCCCATGTAAATAATAATTAGACATCTAATTACAATAATTAGATCCAAAACTCAAGACTAAAAATAGTCTTTACATGTAAAAAACCCATTCAACTAACTAACTATTCATTAACAACCAATTCTAGAATGCACAGGTGATCGACGTCAGTCCTTGTCTATTTGGAGGTGATCGACGTCAGCTGACTCTTGACCGATGTTGGTTGCTCTATCCTCTGAATATGACTGATGCTAGTTGCGCTACCAACATTGGTTGCTGTGCACCTTAGCAACCTCTTCCATGTCTGCATACAGTGAAGCTTTTAGCTCCACAACCTAACATATCAATCATAAAGTTATGAACTAGACAATCTCCAATATAAAGATAAAATGGAGGAGGTTTAGCCACCTTAAGAGGTTGGGACTCAAAAAGTTTATTAGAATTAGTTATGATAGCACTTAATCTTTCATTTTTAGGTGGTTTATTTGAGATATTGAGCTTTAAAATTTCCTCTTGCAAGTACTCCTTTTATCTTTGAATTAGTAGAATATCCCACATTGAAATTGAGATTGAATTCTTCTTAATATGATCCACAATACTAAGTGGATAAATGGCTGCCTTTGACTGTAATTTAAGAGCTGAAGGAGGTCCCAAATGTTATGTTAATAGAGTAATGTAAGGTCCTTTCACATTCTTATCTTTTGGATCTTGAGCTGTCTGATTTAAACTATTTTGAGGTAGCTCATGTGTCATTGACTTTTGTTATGGCTGAGAAGAAGAAGGGGCTTCCATTTTAGGACTTGAACCTTCTCCAATTGATATTTTATTATATATAGTATGGGATACAACTAAATTATCAACATTAATAAAATCTTGACTTTGATTTTCAGCCAAGTGTTCAAAAGAATTCTCACCTTCCTAGAAATTGACAAATGTAGTTTTAGTAGGTGCCTTACAACTACCTTCTCCTTGATGATTTGAAACTTTTGATTTAGTGAATGAAGGGATGTCTCCATAGGGTAGATATTATTACTTATTATAATAAGGTTTTTGGTTTTTAAATGAAGGAAGAACTAAACTTTGTTGCATAAAAGATTGATGAGAACTCTCACCAGTTGAAGCCATTGCCATATTGTTTTCTTGATCCCATTAATTTTTCCATTGTCCTTCTTGAGCATAATTGCTCTAAGTTAGAACAATATCTATTTAATTTCTTAGATCATTTGGATTATACTACCTTGATTGATAATTCTTCCCTTGACCTTGATGATTGGATTGATAAGATGGCCTATTAGGCTGATAATTCTGATTAGTATTCTAATAAAGCTTGTATGGTGGAGCTTGTTTCCTCTCAATTACAACCAAATTATTGGTTTGAGACTTAATAATAGTCTCTATCTTCCCAAATCTATCATTTTTATCACCTTTTATTTGATATAACTTTGATGATTTTGTAATTGAAGCAATAGTTAGAGCAAGAGGATGGATCTCTAGAAAAGGAGGCATTGGAGATAACTTTTCTACTTGTATAAGGTAATTTTAATCCTTGATTTATAATTTAAAATATTTAGGTAAATATTATATCCCATGGATTGGATAATTATAGACACATATAAATTAAGAGCCTTTAGATAATATAGAAAAGCATAATTGTGTGTAGGCTTAATCACTATAGGAATTTTGTCCCAAATCTTTTGGAATTTGTAGTTGAAATTCACCATGAATTCATGGTTGAATATCTTAATTGTTTTAAGATACTCCAAAATTGAAATATGATCACTTTTATCTTCAAATTTTTTACATAGAAGTTTTCCAAATTCATCCTAGTTGTTGATTGATGCAAGAGTCAAACCTCTATATCATTGAAGTGCCTTCCCTGTGAAAGAAGTTGCCAACAACCTCTGAATTTAAAATATTTTATATATAAGTTGTAGGATTTTATCTTATAAAATATGGAATATCCTTTAGAAATAAACTATAATATTATCCTATTAATTGAGATTTACAGGACCACCACCATTGAATGCAACAAAAACTTGTCTTCTAAGAATAACCATCTAAGGAATAAGGTTTAAATAAATATTTGAATAAATAATATTGGTTTGAATAGGAGGATTTTTTGAAATAATATGGGAAATAGAGGATGTAGGATTTGGATTTGATTGAGAAGCTTTCTTATTTTCTAGTTGGTAAGGTAATTCAGAGAAATCTATTTCTTTCCCTTTTGTAGATGACCTTGTGACAACTCTTGGTGTCATAAAAAATATATAGATCTAAAATTAAAAATCTAGAAGTAAAGAAATACTTAGATATATAGATAATAATTCAAAAATGTGAATAATTTGTCCCATCAGGCATGCCATAAATTGTTATCACTCTAGAGTGCACCCTGCTTGAAGATGTGCAAGCACACCCTCACTCTAGTTGATACAATGGGAACTTCTTAGAGTGTGGGTGACTCTATAATTATAAGAACCTATAGAGAGGGTTGGATACCTTTATATTTATCAATTATATCAAAAATAATGTGATATTTGTTTTGATTTTGGGGTGAAAAGGGGAAGAGGAAACTTAAAAGAAATTCTAATTAAATGGGGGTCGTACACCTAAATTGTTAAAATCCTCTAAAGTTACTAAAATAAATGCACACATATAATCAATGAAATTTATATTTTTTTCCTTAAGCAAAAATGTTTCAGATGAAGGGTTGAAAACCTCTTCAAATGACCTAAAAAGGGGTGATATAAAGAGAGATAGGTGAGGAAGGGACCTAAAAAAAGGAGATAAATCTCACTTATACACTGATGCACAATCAAATACACACTTATATTTATAAAAAACAATCCTTTATTGATAAATGGTCAACCTTATAATTTCTCTCTTTGCTTCAAATTTTTTTTAATAATGGCTTGATTAAGCTAATATATAAGTTTCAAAGCCTAAAACAACCCTAAGTAGAGTTTAAAAGGGGAAAGGTTAGTCTTGGTTGACTCAACTCAAGACTAACACCTTTTAAAATGTTTAAAATATTGAATAAAAGCTTTTCCTTCACAAAATTTGCATGCCTCTCCAAACTTGGCATAGGAATTTTGTAGTGGGGCCAAGTTGGAAAATTAATATTTAAAATAAATAATACTCTTTTAAAAATCTCCAAACATGCATGAATCCAATGTTGGTGCTAAAAGGGATGAGGTGGGCCCAAGATAACAAGTCAAGTATCCATGCATGGAAATATATAAAAAAAAATTCAAAGGTGAAGAACTTCAATTTGATATGCATGGAAATCAAGATTGGATGTGGCCCTTTGACAATTAGTCAACTCAAACTCAAGGTCAATCAACTCTAAATGGCCTCCACTTGCATGAAAAAGGACCTTAAGGTATGAAAATTACATGAATTTTTATGATAAAAATAGATATATGGCATAGAAACTCCCCTATAACTCCTTGAACAACCTTCCAATATCAAACTCAAACTTAGCATTTTGAACAATTAAGTTAATTTGACTAGTTAAGACAAATAAGTCTATTTTGTAAACATAGACACCATGAAACCTGAAACAACAAAAAATTACACTTGAAAAATGATTATTCATCACCAAAATTAAGATTTTGATGAGAAAAACTTTGCCAATTAGTCAACATGCTTGACTAAGCCAATTTTGTACAAATTTCCAATAGACTAGCCATTTTATTTGAGCTAGTAGGGTCACTTCTAATATTATTTCTAACCAACTAAAGATTTTAATATGAATAAAAATTTCTAATATTCGATCTCCAATGATTAAATTATGTTAAATTGCCTTGTACTTCATTTTACATGATTTTTTCCACAAAAAATGTGATTTATGCCCTCATCTACAACTCCATGCATTAAATTTACATTTATATAATCCTCTAAAAGTGTACTTGACATTATAAAAATTTTCAAGTTGATTCATAGTGATTTTATTTCAATAAAATCCACTTCTCTCAAAATTAGTTTTTAAGGTGCTTAGGAACGCTGTGAAGCTAGAACTTCAAACTGATGGTTCATGAGGTAAAGACCTTCAAATTTTTAACTAATTATATTTATTCATATAAAATTTACCCGTATAACATCCCTAAAAATATTTGGCTTCTATGTGAAAGATATGAAAAATTACCATGTGAATGAAAATTACCTGTGGGGAATTGACTACATTTTAGGCATCCTACGCTCTTAGTGATTATTCATAAATCACCACACATAAACTAATATAAATTATTCATGAATTATAATTATATATGGTTACTCAAAACATACTAAAATCATTTTATTAAACTCTACATGTGGTGAATGAAATGAGTATCTGAACAAATGGCTTGGAAGGGTGTATAAAATTGCAAAAAGTGAAAAACTTCACTAAAATAAAAATAGATCCTTAAAATATTCAGTCTTAAAAAATCATTTTACGTCCTATACTAACTATCAAAACACTTTGAAAGTCAATTTTCCATGAAAAGTCCAAAAATGCCTTTTTTGGCCTGAGTGCCTATTTGCCTATAAAATAATGTGTGAGCATGGTTTGAACAAAATTTGTAGTTTTTATAATGTATATAGGTATTATTATTTTTTTAAAACGTCTTCCAATGCTTATAAATCATTTACTTGGCACTAGAAGCCTCTATGACACTCTGGAATGAAGCATGCTCCAATGGTGATCTCAAATGAACAGACTGAGGTCTGAGACAAAAAAATATATGTGAATTTTTATAATGGATATGAATTTTTTTAATATGGTCACAAAAATAATTAAAAACTTTTAAACAAAATTTGAGGTCTTAGCTTCACCTGTAGCTCCCAAAATCTTCAAATTTCTCTCAATTTGGACCTCTATGCATGGACTGTTTGCATTTTTTATTGAGCTTTCATGATTTGAAGGAAATTTTAATGTATTTTGATTCTATAAAGGTCAAAATCATATTTATTTATGTCAATATTCTCTTCAATAGTTTTGAAAACTCCTCTACCCCTATTTTCAAGCACATCAAGACCTCCAAACAAAGCATTTAAGCTTGAAAAAAGACTATGTTTTCATATTCAGAGATGAAAGTGATCAAGATTGAGCATGTTAATGTAAAATTTCATATTCATGAGGTGTTTTAATAATATTTATAGAAAAATATCTCTCCACACATTTATTCATAGCAATTTGACTCTTTTATGTAAGGTTTTAAGCCTTGAATTGTGCATTAGTCCGTGCATGTCTTGTAAGTGCAAGCCTATTGAAGTATATGATTTGAATTTAATTTTGAGTAATGTATATTTTATTGAATCTAAAAAACTATTTTAATTATCCCCTAAAACATTCTTGAACATAAGACCCATCATGGGCCATTAGGCTTGAAAAATGCTTATATAGGACTGTAGGTCAAAATTGGAGATGTAGACTATAGTACTAGATATTACAGGACCTTTAATGGTTTTAAACATCATTATTTTCATGAAATTTTTATTTTTAAAAAAAATATTCCATCAATATCCTTATTTTTAACTTTTTCATTAGCCCCAGTCATCTATGTGTTCCTAAGCTATAGACATGCTTCTTTGTAGGTACTTGACTATGGATGACATTTGAAAACTTCACTATTATACTCCTTTGTAAATTTGGCTTACTACTTGAAACCATTTTATTCCTCTTGATACTTTTGATTTGACCTTTATAATGTCACATGGTGGCCTCCTTTTGAAGTGGTCATTATGTCGTTAGGTCTCCAACATCAAAACACCTAGTTGGTTGTAGGCAAGTAATCATGAGCTGACTATAGTGTTCATTTTGATGGTTGTAGGTTACATTTATCCCTTGATAACTAACTATAGTTCTCATTTTTTATAATTCTCTATCAAACCTTGTCAAATGATTATAACCCTCTAAAAGTCCAATCCTTGACATATTTACCTACTTGGTTGCAGGTGTTGTCTCCAAAGTTGCATGTAGGATTTTGGAGTGGCAGTAGGATTTCATTTTTAGTGCCCCTTGATGAATATATGATGATATAATAATTAGAGCTCTTTAAACCTTTCATGAAATATGACCATCTACCAAACTCAAAATCCCTTCTTGATAAAGACACATGCCTATAAGGTTACATCTTTAGGTGATTGTAGGGCACTTAGGGCTAGTTATAGTTTAAACTTGTGAAGCTTGTAGGTGGCCTTTGATATTACTCAATCTGATTCACCTCACATACATATATTTCCTCCACTAAATGATATTCTTCCTTTACTAAAAACCTCCTTTAAAGAATTAACCCTTAAGATAACTCCTTTCAAAGTAGTATTTAGATGGATATAGCCTATGATGTACTACCTATAGGTGAATTTCAAACCCTCTTAGGCTAATACAACGTGAAAATGCCTTATTCTCCTTGAAAACATGATATTAATAGTCACAAAAGTCCATACATTCTTGATTAACAACTAGCCATTAAATATATCTATACCACTTGGTAAGTAGGCTTTCCTCCACTATAGCATAAACATGTAGGCTTTGTATAAGGCTATAGGTGCACATACAAGATGACTGTAAGTTATCTATAGTGGCTCTTCATGATAAAGACAACATAGGATACTATTTCTTATCTCCATGTTTCAATAATCACTAAACAATGTCCTTAACCTTGTGAAGTGGTCAAAACTCTTTAAAAGTAGGTGAATTTGACACACTGACTTACTTGACTATAAGTCGTGTCTCCAAGGTTGTCTATAAGGCCTTATTTTGTAATGAATAAATACCCTATCAATCAAGACAGATTTTTCAATCTCCTTGATAATTCATAATGATGCCAAACATCATTTCCTTGAAACACTTACCTCAATTTGTCATATTACCTATTGAAAAATCAATCCAACAATTCTTGTTTGATTGTATTTATTAGGTCTGCAATGGTTTTGTAGGGACAAGGGTTGTATATATCTTTGAGAAAGCCTCAAAGGTAGGTTTTATCTTCATTCATTATCATGATTTCTTGATGAGGTCACTTCTATTGATCATTTATTTTAGGTATCTTAACCTATCAATAATTTATTGATGTCCTTATAACATATTTCTTTATAAACAATTGTAGGTCCCTTTTCATCATTGTGATTGATGATTTGATATCTTATATAACTTTGGCTATAATTTTGGTAACCCCAAACATCTCTTGGATCTCCTGATTTAGTGGCCTCTTGTTGTGTATAGGTCTTTAAGTATCTCTCATTTTCCTTACATTCATTACAACATCATGATCAAAACCTAACTATTGTAACATTGCTATAGGTGTTCATTTGATTGTACTTTCATGTCCTTAAAAATATACAAACACTTTTATCAATGCTTATGAACCTTTGATCATGCTTTGGCTCCTTGATAATTAGAAGTATGGAATGGAGGTGGGGTGATGGGTGGTAAACATGAAAGGATGATGAGGAAACATGGTGGAGGGTGGGAGAAAGGTTAAAACATAGTGGGAAAAGGTAGAGTATGATAGTGAGATGAGGTGTGTGAGGTAAAGGTGGGAAAGGAGGATGAAGGAACATGACAAAGACATGAATGATGGAACATTTGCAAAGTTATATCCCTAAAAATATTATCACAAAAATTTGGAAGCCATATAATGAGTGAAAGGAGATGAAATTGCAACATGGTTTTCTCTAAAAACCTTAAAATTTGCAAAAAAGTCCTTAAATTATGCTAAACTGGCTGAATTGAGACAATAGAAATCATGGAAATAGGCTTCCAAATACATGGATATTGGAGAATATCAGATGAATTATTCATTAAACCATGAAAAATGTATGGAAATGCTGTAAACACTAAATTCCTAAAAACTTGAACCTAAATATTCTCTTTAGACCATACAATCCTCCTTTGCAAGCTCAAGCTACTCTTTCTTTAACTAGACAAGTTTGAGGCCTCTATTTGAACTTGAATTGAATGAAAAACACCTTAATAATGACATGGAAGGATATATAAAGTCTCCAAGATTATGAAAAAATTTGAATTTTCCCAAAATTATACATAGGTGAAGAGGAATTGACAAAAAATAATTTCCTTTCTAGTTACTAGGCAACAAAAATTACCATAACTTCAACTAGATGGTTCATGAGCATGGATCATCTAATTTAAAAACCAATTGAAGAATCATAAATCCCTCTGAGTCTAATTTGTTCACCCCAAATTTGAGAGATGTACCCTTTCCATCAGACTGTACTAGTATGAAATCTATAGGCATGTCTCTTTGTGCCAACAAACAAGAAAGCAAAACAAGGCTGGTTAGGGGTTTGTATGGCCATAAAACTCCATAATATTGTTTTGGAAGTTTGTATATTCTGTAACAATGAATTTCCCTACCCTATATTGTACGGATTCCATATGGATTCTGTACTCTTGTAAATAAGTGAAAAAGAGTCATTTTTCTCTTTTAAAAGCAAATTTTTCCTATCCACTACTTGGAATAAAATTTTGGAGAATGATTTAGTGGATATCATGAAAATTATCATATTTTACCCCATTTAATTAGTAATTTGGCATGTGGGAGTCTAAATTGGGACTTTTTGGGCAATTTAAAATATCAATTGACCTTTTCATAAATTGAAACTTAGGACTTAGGACATTTTGATGTTTTAAAACATAATTAAAGCTCTTTTGGAATAATTTGATAAATCTTGATATCATTTTTGATGTTTTTTTACCCTATTTTTTGACATTTTAACCAAAATTTTGCACTTTTAAGACCATAACTAACTAGTTGGACCGGCTATATTGTGAAATTTACCATTTTATGGAAAGTTTCATATAAGAGGGGTAGTAATTTGGCCTTGATAGGACATATTACTAACAGTAAGTGTTCTAAGGTAAATTGATTATGCCCTCACATAACCATATTAATTTAGATAATCACATAGAATCCTTTCTCAAGAGGCCTTTGGGTTACTAGGTATGATTTTGTGTCACTTATTTTAATTATTATTTTGGGGTCGAATTCATCTCTAAATATTAGTTTTTAAATTCAAGAAAATTAACTCACCCTCACATGTATTTGAATTGATGAATTAAATTATCTCAAAGGTATTCCATGGGGGGATACAAATTAAGGAGTTAAATCCCTATTTAAAGACAATTTCCTTATGTTACATCTTCAAAAAATGTGGATGAAACTCCACTTATTATGCAAGATATTGTTATTTATAAATCATTACCATCATTTCCAAAATTCCATGATGATAATTTTACTTCTATTTATAGATTTGAACTTCTATAATTTTATTTGTATGTCTTATAGTGGATTATTGAACATTTTTTTAATTATGGTGATACCCTGGATGTAATCCAAAACCCATGGTAAGAGACCCATCAAGTGTAATTTATTAGGACTCGTATAAGTTGAGGATTCAACAGATATGCTTAGGGGTTGCTTACAGGTGTAGAGTATAGATGGTTTGTAGTTAGATAAAATAAAGGAATGGATTTATTTAAATAAAAGAAGAGGGAAGGATCAATGGTTGAGATTTAAAGTTGGCTTGGGGAGATCAAGGGTTGGAGATTATTCTTGGAAGTCTCTAGATTTAGAGGCTTCTAGAGAGGAAGGGTGAGAATATAGAGGATTCTAGAATTGGATAATTATAGAATCCTCTTAGGTACTAATTAGGATTAAGTATGGGATTATATATGGATTAGGTGGGTGATTAGGGACTAGGGGTGTAGGAGAGCCTAGGAATAGGCTGGTGTAGGTAGGTAGGTAGGCCATGGGAATTTTAAATTCTTAAATAATAGATAAGTGAGGATTAGGATAAGATACTAGGGATTTATGATATTAATTAATTTATTTTTGGGGATGGATAAGGTTAGTAGATGGAAAATAATGAAGGGGATCATTAGATAAATAATTAGAAAGGGGTGATAAATTAGTAGGATGAAAGGGGATAAATTAGATAAGTAGAATTAGTTTCGAATAATAATAATATTAATGACATAAAATGGAGTGAGAGAATTTAGATTCATACATCTTGGGATGTACAAGTTAATGGTCAAAATTCCCTTGAAAAGCTTCCCAAGAGATATAATTAAATCTTATATTTCATCAGTAATATAATTTATATAATCTTGATAAATGAAGTTTTTATGATACTTATATTTAAATATTTTTTCAAGAGGAGTAAATTTTCTTGGATTATAATTTCCTATTTAAATTTAATTTATTTTATATGGATATAATTTAGCCATGTATTTTTGACCCCAATATTGGGATTCAAAGTTGAATTACTTGTGTTGTTGGTTGAAATGTTTAACCTTGACTTTGCATTGAGATATCACATGGCTTGTTTCATGAATGAAAAATTAATTTTTATAGATTGGCATGGTGTAGAATACTTATGCCCTCACATAACCATAATTTAGATAACCCCACAAAATCCTATCCCAAGTCTAGGTATTTGAGTTACTAGGTATGATTTTACATAACTTATTTTAATTACCATTTTAGGGTCGAATTCATCTCCAAATATTAGTTTGTTAATTCAATAAAGGTGACTTGCTCTCACATGTATTTGAATTGGTGAATTAAATTATCTCAAAGGTATTCTATGGGGGCTAAAACTTGAGGATTCAAATCGCTATTAGACAATTTAATCATGTAATTTAATCAACAAATATAAATACATTTTTTAATTAGATTAATTATAATAAACAATAAAAATTTGTAAATATTTTTATATTAAAAAATTATCTGAGTTTATTATATATTTTTATTTATGTTTAAATCTTTAAATATTTTTATTAAATAATGTACATTGTTTAAATGTTTAGTATGTTTAAATATATATAAATTTAAAAAATAATTATTAAATATGTTACAAATTTTTATATAAAAATTTAATTTATTATAGAATTAAAAATTCCTAGGTGCTTCAAAATTAGGGTTGATTTTATCTTTTTGTCTTTCCATTATTTTCTCTCAGTTTTTTCTCTCTTCCTTTTGAAGGCTAAAAAACATTATTTAATTGACTATTAGGTTAACTGTGGCATTAGTAGTGGAAGCATTGACCCCATTTTTCACTATCATTTCTATAGGTGCTTCTTGTTAGGTATTTAATCTATGTAATGTATTTTTTTACTGTATATGAAATGTGTGATTTGTTTGGCTTGACACGACCCTTTTATTCATTGTTTACTACTTTAAGTTATGAAATCCATGAGATTCAAATAGACCTTGATTTTTGTTATGATATGGCTGAGATAATTAAATAGAAGATATTAGGATTATTTAGCACTTGTATTCAATATGGACCTAAATGGTGAATTTGAGAGAAAAGCATACATTTTTTATTAACTGTAAGAAAATAATGAAATGGTAGAGATTAGGATTGTTTAGTGCTTGCTTGTATTAAATAGGGACCCAAATGGTGAATGTGAGGGAAAAGCAAACATTTTTTATTTACTGTAATAAAATAATGGAATGGTCAAGATAATGAAATGGCAGAGATTAGGATTGTTTAACACTTACTTCTATTCAATAGGGACCCAAATGGTGAATGTGAGAGGAAAGCAAAATTTTTTTATTAACTATAAGAAAATAATGAAATGGACAAGATAATGAAATGGTGGAGATTAATATTTTTTAGCACTTACTTATATTCACTAGGGACCCAAATGGTGAATATGAGGGGAAATTAGACATTTTTTATTTACTGTAAGAAAATAATGAAATGGATAGGATAATGAAATGGCCAAGATAATGAAATAGTCTAATTTATTTTGAATATAAAAAAATTATTTTTGGAGAAAATTCTCTTCACTCCACTTTAGTGGGTATAAGTCCATATTATTTAAAATAGCCTAATTTATTCAAAATGATATATGCCCAAATGGTTTGAAATACTCCAATTTATTTGGAATATAGGAAATTTATTTTTTGGAGAAAATTTTCTCCACTCCACTTTATTGGGTATAAGTATAAATTATTAAAAATAGTCTAATTCATTTAAAATGATTTATGCCCAAATGGTTTGAAATAGTCCATTTTATTTGGAACATAATAAAATTATTTTTAGAGAAAATTTTCTCCACTCCACTTTAGTTAGTATAAGTCCAAATTATTTTATATATTCCTTATAAACACTTACACTTTATACCTAAAAAATTAGTTAGAGGACTACCTTCTAAAGGAAGAAATCCTTGGCCAAGGTTCAAGTTTTTGGAAAGCAGTGATCAAAACTAATGATCTCTTGTGCAAAGGCTACAAGTGGGTTTTGGGAGATGGTAGAAACATTAATTTCTAAGAGGAACCTTGGATATTAAAATTCCCTATATCAATCATTTGGAACTACATAATAGAATTCAAATCTTTGATATGGAGTTAAGTCAAAGACTTTTGGTCCCTGAATGATCTAACTCCATATTGGAAATAGTTGGTATTTTTGAGAGACACTAAGGACTAGAATAGATTTATTTATATTATAAATTCTAAAATTTAAAATACCCACATTTTCTTCCTTTCCAAAAAATACAAGATTATTTGGCACCCAGATCCCATAAGTGACTAGACTATTAAATCTGAGTTTTTAGTGGATCAAGATCTAATGGATGCTAACCCCTCTTAGTTAACTTTATAGGACAAAAGTTTGATCTAAAAAATTGTTAATTTTTCATGGTTGGAAATTCAAAACATAATCCTCACTATTCACAACTTAAAGGTTAGGGGATTTTAGGTGCCCAATAGATGTAGTCTTTGTATGGAAGAGGAGTAACTATTAATCACGTCTTCTTGGGGTACAAGTATGTTAATTATATCTAGAATTATCTACTCTGATATATTAAAATATCTTGGGTCCTACTTGATTCCATTTAAGACCTCTTTCTATAATGAAATCCACCTTGGAAACATAAAACTTTTAACCTTATTTGGAATCTTACCCTCCCTCACTTTCTCTATGGAATCTAAAAGGAAAGAAACAACATTAATTCTAGAGATAAAAGGTATGAGTGGTGGAATACTCAAGGAAAAATTGTTGAGGCTATCAATTAAAACTAGGCATCCAAGATTACTAAAAAAATTAAAGTGACAGGGATGATTTAGTTATTCTTGATCTATGGAATATTAGGCTTCCTCAGAGTCCTAATTTGAGAAACAACCCCTCTATGGAATCAACTAAATAGACCCTTCCACCATAAGTATGGTACAAACTCAACTTTGATGATGGTTCAAAAAGTAACCCAAGGATATCTAGAGGATGTGGCTTTCTTAAAGATAGTAATGGGAATATATCAGTTGCCTATGCAGGTAAGCTTATAACCCAAATAAATCATGTTGTAGAATCTATAAGTACCCTTTAGGGCATTAATATGGCTAGGGACAAATGAATTTAAAAGTTATCTATTGAAGGTGACTCATTAAACATCATTAACTACATTAAAGGGACCTCCCAAATCTCTTGTACTATTGAGAATGGGATTAGAGATGTTAAGACCTATTAATCTTCCTTTGAGGAAACTTGACTCTACTACATCTTTAAAGAATGAAATGGTTGCATGGACCTACTTGTGAATTTGGGGGTATCTAGTGATTTTATTATCTTAAAAGCCCAAGGCTCCAATCTACCTCATTTTAGCCTTATGAACCATATTCTACTGGAAAATTTGAAGAGCGTATGAGTTCTCTTCTCTAACTAATAATCGGGCACTTCTTTTGTGCCCTTAGTGTTTTTTGTTTTACCCATGATGCTTATGGTTTATTATTTTATGGCAATGATTTTAGGCCTGAAGTGCACCTTATGACCTATTTTACCTTATTTGGGTTATTCTGGTAACCCAAATTGGATCTCTATTTATTTATGGGGGTCCCCTACTTCTCATGTTTTCCTACTCCTCTAACTAGAGACATGGGCCTCCAGTTGTACCCAAGATGGTTATGACCTAGTCAAACATTAGATTGATGGCCTCACTCTTGAATTTTATATATGTTTGGGCCCCATTAGGACCCTATTGAATATTATCAATGACTATATATATATTCTAATTCTTTATCCAATCAAAATTAGATGCTTTAGTTCTATTTGAATACCTAAGCCTCCACTTATTTAATCCAGGCTGGCTCTCGTGTCATTTGTTTGTGGCTTTATGGAGACCTGGGCCTCTATTTATGCCCAAGATAGTTTTTAATCCAATAAAAAAAATTAATGGTGTTTTATTTTTCATCCTTATTGGGTTTGGGTTCCCTGAAGACCCTTTTGGTTATTTTTGATATGTGGGCTTCTTACTTCATTCATCCATGCTAGTTTTTGGTCTAGCTAAAATCAACTAGTTCTTGTAGCTATCAAAAGTTTTATTTGGATCTTTCCACTACTATTTCCTCTCTTGGTTGGGTCATTTTATACTTCATATTGAGCTTTACCTTCTTATTTATTATGTATTCCAAAGAGATACCCAAACCTCTTGATGTGTCCAGGCTGGGTTTCACACTAGTCAAAAGTGGTTTTATCTTAATATGAACACTTACACTTTATGTAAGAAAATTATATAAATATCATTTTATGGTTGCATTTAAAGTTTTATGTGTTTTTTTTATGCACATAAGGTTCCTTATTTTCTTTAAATTTGCATGTTTAATATAATGAAGATGTATAATCTTGACTAATGAAATGGGTTTAATTGAATATACATTATGTAAGAATGATCCTAATTGCCATAATCCTATCTAAATACTTTAGACCTATAGTTAATATTTTACAATATAAACATTAACATGTTATGATGGGTATTTATAATAACATCTAATAACAATGGTGTGGTGAGAATAAACAAGTTGAGATGGTTACCTAGTCAAAGAAACATTGAACATTAGTTCAATGAGAGAATACATTTTTTAAAAAAAGTAGAAGATAGAGGAATTGGAGGATTTAAGAAAGGAATCATATCTAAACAAGTTCATTGTGAAATTTATTAGATTTTATGTTTGAGTTACCAAAATTTTTAGTTTATTAGTTGTAAAGGATTTTGGCATGAGTTACCCAAATTATTAGCCACTTGGTTTTCAAGGATTAAGTAATACTTATTTCGGCCTAGAGAACCAGAGTAATGTTTTTATGCCAAAGAAAAACTAGAAAAATATTGAAATTTGGATAATGATTGGATACATGTGATAGACCACTAGATCAAAACCATAATTGATGTATGTGTTACTATATTTCCCATGCAAGGATATAATTCATTTGAATATGCACATGACTTATTTATTAAGGGCATCATAAGAATATTATTACATCAGCTACCTACACTACTAAAAATCTCAGTTGTAGAGAAGGCCATGGTGTCAATCCCCATTGACATGGAGTAGTCATCTATGGAATGATGGGTATATTGATTGGAAGGAGTTTAATGATGAATAATTGAGATAAGGAACTTGAACATGAACTCAAAATATGGATGGTATAAAAAATAAGAGTGAAAAGGTAATTTTGAGACTTCATAGAGAAGTGTGATAATAAAATAGATGGAATAAATAAAGTAATCTTGAAATAACTACTAGGAGGAGAAGATTATAGACTAAGAAGACTACAAGAGGAACTAGAAATCCAAGGGAATTGATAAACTATATAGATGGAGAGTGTAGAGCACTAAAAGTAATTGAAGGTGCCACATATAGCATAGATTCTATCTAAGATTAGGAAAGTGACCCAGACAAAGTATAAGGAAAGGACCAAAGAGATTGAGGAGTTATAGATAAGTAACCTGAGTAGTTCGCTGGTAGTTTTAGGAATTAATTTATAGGGTTGATATTATTTAAATATGAGGAATAATAATCTCTCAAAGAATTTATTATGAATGTTAAGGTTAATTTATATTTGAGATCAATATGGGAATATACCCATGTTTAGGTTCGTTAACTCCAATTGGACACATCCCTTATGCCTAATTTATCATTTTAAAGAAAAAGTTTAGAAACCTAGAAAGTTGATAAGTGGTTTGATTAGATAAATTGAGCAAGTTAAGGTTAAAAACTAATAAGTTACTAGTATATAAAATTACTAGTACTCTAAATATAATAACAATGAATTTTTAGATATCTATTAAATAAAATCCTAAACAACCAATTGTATAAATTGGAAGTATAAGAAGTATGTCTCTTAATGCAGGGTTTTTTGTAACTTTAACACCATATGATGTGTATTTTGATCCCAAAAAATATTTTTTGACATGTGATATGAAATTTTAAGTTAAATGTATCACCATTGATGATGTAAAAATGTGTGATCTCATAGGAGCATTAAAAATTAGAGATATAGAATTCATGTTCAAAAGTAGTCTAGGACAATTTTCCTTAAAAAATGTCAAACAAAACTAATTGGGGAATTCAAGATGTAAAATTGTGCAAGCCAAAATACTCATGATTTGAAGGAGATTCACTATAAATATAGATAATAATTTTAGGATTATGATCCCAAGTTATTAGATGTTATGAATCAAGTGAACTTATTATTTAAACACACAGACAAATATACTTAGTTTTTGGAAGGCCTAAGACATAGGATCAGGTTTTACATTTAAAAAAATCAATTTAATAATAAATATAATGCCTAATTAGTTATTATTTGGGTTGAGTGTATAAAATATTATGGAGAATACCCTTCATTGACTACAAAAATATATGCCAAGATAGATGTTGCCTTATGCAAGATGGAAGAACCATATTAGAGTATTAAACCTAGACTATCCATACATAGTAATGAGTAATAAATAGAAATACATCATAGGAACTGATGTCCAAAAATCAAGGTAAAATTATGTGAAATTTTTCACATCATTGGAAATCTTACTACCAAGTTTCATCTACTGAAACAATATACAAAAAATCCACACAGTATGTATTGTAATTTTCATAATTTACATAACCATGAAGAGAAGTGTAGACACTTAATTTTCATTAGTTACATGTCAATAACACAAAAATCTAGTAAAAAATTATTGATTAAACCAATTATTCACATAATTATTGATTTAACCCAAAATTACAATGACACATCCTTGATTGGGGCATTACATCATATCACAACATTTAATTTAACATTATCATCCAAATCAAATAGGTCCATTGCAAGTGTTGTTATAGGAAAATTAAATGAATATTTGATTACCAAAATAACATTAAAAAAGGCCACTATTCTTCTAATTAAGTATTAATCCTACTTAATTATTCAAATCTTATTCTAATGTAAAATTCCATGGAATTTGTATTATCTATTTTCTAACTACACAAATTAGATTATTACCTCACCCAAAGTGACATCATCATACCAAGTGTGAAAATAAGAGATCTTACAACCCTCTTACACACTTTTCCACTTACACCCCTCTTACACACGTAAGGAGGAGTCATGATTTAAATCTCTTATATTTTTATGAAATAATCCATCCCTTTTCTTCTACTCTCCATCTCTCTTATTTGTGAGAACATAGTACTAATCCTAGGCCCTTGATCTTCATCTTCAAATGAATGGTCCAATATCATTTTCCAACTATATAATTAAAAGGGCCTTCACACTCTTTCACAATGACCATCTACTGTAATGAATATTTGCTAGATATTAAGGCCATCAATCAATAATTATTCATCATTTCCAATCAAAACACTAAGTAGAAAGGGGAAATTATGTACACAATGGGATTTGACATTTCCAAATGTCTCTAGTCTATAACCCATGAACAAGCCTCTTTAAACTAGATAAAAAATGAGTCTCCAAGGAAGGTATAATGTGCTTGTTTTCTTTCTACTTGATTCTGATTTTGTTTGATTTTGCTCAATACTAGTGAATAGGCTTAGGGTGTTATGTTCTTCAAGTTTGTTTGTATGTATATTCACTAACATTGAAATAACACTCTTTGGATTCCTAATATAGATCATTACATGCTTGGTAGGATATGATGCATCTCATGATCCTCCTTAAACCATTATTTTTATTCTAATTTTAATAATTATCCTAATTATTAGATTAATTCATGTCTTTTTCTTCAAAAATTCACTTTCATTTAAAGCCAAAACATCAAAATCATTCTATGAAACATTGAAATCATTTTTATGCAACAATGAAATTATTTATATTTTACCTTAATCTATTTTTTTGTATTTTTTGATAAACAATGAAATAATCTTAGAGGACAATTAAATCACATTGGAGAATAGCGAAATCATTTATGTTTTATTTTAATCCTTTTTTATAGTTTCTAGTAAATGGTGAAATCATCCTATAGATCAAGGAAATATTCTAATAGAATAATCAAATAATTTAATAAATTAGTAAAATTTTCTAATAGATCGATGGAATCATCTCACTAATCACATAAATCATATAATATATCAGAGAAATTACATAATAGATCAGTGAAATTGTCTAATAGATCATCAAAATAATCTCTATTTTGTTAACTATTTTTTTGAAGGTACTATAAAACAACAAATTCATATTGAATAACATCAAATTAATCCTAAATAAAAATGAATCCACCCTATTTTATAAATATAAGGCTTCATTAAAAAAATTCCCCAATTCTCATGTAAATTTAAGACCCCACTTCAAACTATTGACTATATTTTTATAGGATCTTGGCCAAAAAAGTGAATCCATAACCCAAAACAAAGTATTTATTTTTACAAATTCTTGAATTTGGGATTAAAAATAACACACATTTTTCAACTTGGGTTATAAAAAGTTGTTTTTTTCTAAGTCATTTCCTTTCTTGCCCATGTTTCATTTGATTTTTGCATGTGTGCTTATGTAGTTCCTTCGCGTGTATGCTCTACCCTTGTTTGGGTTACTCATAGATGTTAAGTTAACCATTTTTATCTATCCAAAGATATTTACCAAGTATTATCTTCAATTTTCCTTAATGGTATTCTTATGAATTAAAATGAATAGACCTTTCCTTTTTATTGTAGGCTACATGATTGGGGTGTCATTATCTTATCATATGTCTTTAAGGAGTGGTGATTGGGATTTCATCCCTTAGAATTAATGTCAACCTCATACAAATAACAAGGGATTTAAACTATTGGTAGGTTTCTTTAGGGCTTAGTATAACTCCCCATAAAAGGTTTCATGAAATCAAAGTGTTAACTCCCAATGTTAAGCCATTAGACATCACCATCAAAGAATACAAGATATCTTCGATAGGGTATGTATCCCCATATGAATAAATTTATTCTTGGATATCTTATTCAATGGATTTTTTTCCCTTTAGGGACCATTTATAAAGTTAACAAAAATTCAGACTAAGATCTATTGGATGCAAAACCTTCACTAATTCATGGGTGCACAGGTAAAAACCCTCGAAGATTGCCTATCATGTATATACTTTGAGAGAGGGTGGATATTACACCTACATTTATAAATTTATTATAATGAATATTAAATTTATTCTCTCAATGTAAGTATATTTAAGGATCAATGATTGTAATTTAGTCTTAATTTACCATTATGATAGGAACATATACCTATATTATTTTCTTGGATGTTGTGTAAAAACCCATTGTATTTCAAAACCAAGTAAAAATACTAAGTATAAACATTGTCATACCATAAATACAAGATGATGTGTTACTATAACTAAAATTTGGGCCATATTTATCTCATCGTAGTGTTATGTTGACCAATCATAACATTACACTCTATGTGTGATACCATTATACTTTCCAATTTCAAACCATTTCAAGATCAATGTCCAAATACTTATCTAAACCATGTTTTTATGCCATCCATTTTATTCCAAACCCAGTCCTAGTTCCAATCCAGTTTCCAATTTTGAAAAAAAAATACAAACCAAAAATTAAACTCTTGTCTAAACCACACCATTAGGCTATCCATTTCAAAACAAGTTATAGTTTCTAAGCAAACTATAATTTCTAGTTTCAAACCAATTCAAAACTAAGGTCTAAATTCTCTTCTAAACCATTATCATTATGCTATCTATTTTGTTTCAAACCAAATCTAAATTCCAATTCTAGTTCTTTTTCTAAAGTAAAAAATCAACCAAAGTCAACTATTACAAGCCAAATTAGGTTCATCTTGATCTATGTAGCAAGATAATATAAATAAAATTAGGTTCATCTTTAGCCATGTATATAAGATAAATAAGGCTCATCTTGAAACACATTCCAATTCAATCAGGTTCTTCTTAAACCACACTCTAATCCTAATTCCAAAACATGCCTATTTAGACCAAATCTAATTACCCTAGATCAATCACATTCCAATCATATCTTGTCTTTCCATTCAATCTCTCACACATTCCAGTTGAGAATGGTTAATTCATACCATCCATCACTTATTTCATTTGAATCATACTATTCCAATTCCACCTTTTTATCATAATTCCAATTTAATCTAATTTACCCTATTTGTGGAAATTCTAATCCAGTCTATTCTACCCTATTTGGGGCCAAACCAAGATAATTAAATTATACCAAGAACACCATCTTTGGGACCATTCTAATCAAAGATTAAGGCCACACTCTTTGGTATGATTCTAATATAATCCAAACAAATCTAATTAAATTAGACCAAGTCCACCCTATTTGGGCCTATTTTAATCAAATACCACATTTTCCCTTTTGGGGGCCAATTTTTTCCCCTTGCATATATCATTGCTTGGGGGAATTCATATAAGGTTAATTTAAGTCATGGCATCTCATGATCATAAAAATGTTATATATTATCCATTCATATGATAAAATGTGGTAGATAAACTCTTATAGCCTAGACAAAACCTATCTCATTTTGCATCTACTTTTGACATTTAATCTATTAGTCTACAAGCCAATTCAATCTTATGAGAAGATCAAAGCTAACAACCAGACCTATTATACCATTAACCCTCTAAGGGACATTATCTATTGAATATTAAAGTGTTTCCAAGTCTGATAACTACTTAATAAATATATGTCATGATCCCCTTCCAAAGCATGATCAGGTTCATCCACTTCTAAAACAAGGTCAAGATAATCAACCCATTATTGACATTTTTTTTTAATTAACCATATTTAACTAAACATAAACCATTTTGGTATAGCTCTATTCGACATATGAACCATATGCGATGATACCATATTTGAAGAGTCCATTATTAATGAGAAACATCCCATTACCTGTCCATTGTCAAATGTCCCCCATTTCAAAAAATTCTTTTTTCCCAAAACCTCCATTTTTAAGTGAAAGGTGAACAAGGTACTTATGGAAAACATAATTTAATAGGGACTTTCTGAGACTAATTCAACATTATAATTAGATTACATTTTAGTGCTGATATTAGAATCAAGTTCTATTCTAGAACCAATATTAGATTTAACATTAGAAGAAACATCAACATCAATCTCAACATCATATTTAGATCTACTTTAGTCAAAATCAGCTTTAGAAGTAAAATATATTAGTGGATATTATGGCATTGGATATACACTTTACCAATTCCAATTGATTTAGAATCAACTGCATAATCAATATACCTTAGTAGATGTTTCAACATTAGCTACACACTTTTAGTAGATCCAACTGAAAACATTTGTGATCCTTCCATGGTTTTTGAAGAAGCTTCCTTCAACATCAATGCAAATTATCCTAGTAGCTTCTATGAGGATTATTCTACCTTTTACCTATCCATTTAAATTACACATGCCTTCATGTTAACTAGTGTGGCCATTCTATAGACATTCCACCACCTAAAAATGTTGATTGGGACTAATAGAGTCACACATTATTGAACTTATTCCATGGAAACATCTCAATGGTAGGACTTTTGTAGTATAATTAGAATACAAAATTAGAATCCTTTAGTGAAAACATGCTTAAGGTACTAATGGACAATCAAATTGAATTATCAACATCCCTTAGTGAAACCATATTGAAGGTGGTATTATATAATATAAATCATAAAAATCAAGTAGAATTTGTTATTGAAAACATATTTGAGGTGCCAATGGCTGAGCCAATTAGTTTCTCATTACTTGATGAAGACAATACTGAATTTAATATCAGTCCTATCACAACCAAAATTATGTCAAATCTAGAGTAAAAAATAATGTGTGTGACTAAAAATTATAATCTTCATTTGACCCCCAATAATTATACATTTAATTGTGATCATATTATTCATTTAATAAATATATTCCATTACAAACTTAGATCATTATTCCATTACCTATTCTTCTTTACCCTTTCTAGTGTCACTCTATGTTTTCTAGAGGCTATGAAGACATCTTATCTAGAGATTTGGAGGAAGCAAAATGAACAACCAATGAATATCACTAAGTAACAACATAGTTCACATCAACAATATGATTCAAATAGAGATATTATTCTAAACATGTATTGGTTAAAAAAAGGGTCTGCATTGGGCATCTTGTAATTTTCCATTGAATTGAGATGATAAAAAATTGAAAAATAATAATTAAAAATACAAAAAAATCAAAATATAAAGAGAAATAATTCACTAATGATGAAAATCATGCTTGTGGTGACTTGGGATAGTACCATGATGAAAACCAAGTTTTTGGCATCATGCATAAATAATTTGTTGTCTAAAATTACCTTAACACTTGGGGGAAACACTCTCTACATTGTAGACCATTACATTTGAGACATATTGGCTAGACCTTTCCATTCTATTCTATCTATTTTGTCCATTTAATCATATTCAACCCAAACCATATTATTATGAACATTAGTATTTATAACTTGACCTTGTTATGGAAGTGAAAGGTATATTGAGACTCATTTAGGAAATATTTTTGTATATTTACCAAATGATACTTTGAAAACAAGACAAATTGGGTTCTCAAGTGACATGGTCCTTTCAAACTCTAGTCCTTTCTTTCATTGTCATCCATTATTGTCCAACATTATCCATTTTTTATTCATTCATTATTAACCCTATTTTGTTTTTTTCCTAGCTTAACGCACTATTGATTAGTAGTATATCGTGTTGTAGGTTGAAATAAAATGACCTAAGGTCCATTTGGACTATGTAGGTAGTGCTTAATTTTTGAGGTTATTTTGGTCACCCCTATGCCACACTCTCACCATTTTGTAATAATTTTAAGCCACACTCTTGATATTTATCAAGAATTGTAAGCCATACTCTCACCATTTAATGAGTTTAAAAATTATCAATCTTGTAATCCTCCATTGGTTTTAGATTCCAAAAACCTAAAAACATTGACAAGTCCAAAAATCCTAAAAATTTAAAAAAATGCTTAAAATCTCTATGAGAGATACAAAGCTATAAAATTCAAAAGTGTTTGTTTTGTTGTAAATCTAGTCATTATCATTGATTTTCATTATGCCATTCATTTTAATAACCATTAAGATGTGTCATTCCAAAATTTTCCCTACTGAGGTACACTCATTATTGGTTCTAATTATTTCAACCACCTTGAGATGTGTCCTTCCCTTGCATATATCCTTGCTTGGGGAACCATCCAATTATTAGTCTCATTGAGTCTTCACATGTGAATTTTGATCTGGTTAAACAAAAATATGATTTCTATTACATTTATTATTTTATGTGTGTGTTTACTTATTTTACTATTTATTTTATTTTCATTGTTATTGCCTTAACTCAATCCATTATGCCAACATGGTCATCATCATGGTGTTTCCTATCATGCAACTACATTGAGTCCATTCATTGATATATGTCATGATCACCATCATGGTTTTTATCATTGGTGCATTGTCATTAATTATTTAATATATTGGGGGTTCATATTTATGGAAATTATGGCCATATCATCATTGTGTTTTATATCATGGTGCATACCACCATGTGCTACATTAAAATTCAATTTTTGGAGGTCTAATAGATAATGTCATAGTAAAAATATCCTTGTCTACCATTATTATCACCTTTATTAAATCACATGTCAAATATATATGTTACTAATGATACATATAAAAATGTGTATATACAAAAAGTCATAACCATATTACCATTATCATCCAATCCAACATTTTATTTTTTCCAACTTCTTAAGGAGATTTAAAATGGACTGACATCCATTTGGACTATGTAGGTAGTTTTTAGTTACATTTATTTTCTAGGGTTAGCTCGACCACTATTATCTCATTATTCTTCAAACATTAATTTGTTCTTCCAATAATTTATATCATTAACTTTGTACATATTTATGTATGTGCCTATATTTTTATGGATTCTTCATTATTTTGAAAATTCATTATACCATCTATAGTTGCATTTTTGCACATTCATATTTAAAATATGTAATAAGTTACATCTTTGAGATATGTTTGCCAATAAATAAATTTTTTACTAAATTAATTTATCAAAATGAAAATATTCCCTACTATAGATAATATTTATGTATTATATAGCACCTCAGTATTGTACACTTGGAAAATGTGTGCAAACCTTGGTTGTTCCTCTTAGTTCTACACCTTTCCCACTTTCAAAAGCCTCACATCTACTTTATCTTGTCCCCCTTTGTCCTATCTCTTGGTATGACTAGTATTATGTTGATGACCCAAAATTTATATATTTCTTAAAAAATTTAAAACATGCTTATATTTTGCATCTACAATTTCTAATTGTGTACCTAATTTCATGTTCCTTGGAAACTAACATCTTAGATAGACACCTCCATTGGCGCAGATGTCCTACTCTTATGCAAGTGTTCATTGACCTAAATTCATATAATTTTAAAATGAAAAGTATCCTAATGGTTAGCTTAAGTGATTTAATTCAAGTTATTTCTCCAATGGGATTGATATAAATAAAATATCAACCCTCATTCATTCCTAACCTTCAAGACTTATAAAATACTTAAGTCAATTAATTAAAGCATTCAATCAAGAAATTGATAAATAAAATCTTCCTAATTTTCTCCTATTTTCATATCAGTAATAGGGACAACAAATACACATGTTTTAAGTATTAAAGTATAATCCCAATAGATATATTTTCCAAGTTACAAGCTAAGTCACTATTATACTTTATTTTCACATATTGTATAATTTAAACACAAGCCAACACATAGGGAGAACTAAATTAGTTTAAGGCCCTCTTCATAATCTTGTCTATGTAAGAAATGATCATTGACAAGGTGCATTTATGGTTAACTCAACTTTATGTGCCCACTAACATGTTTTCCCCCAAGCTCACTGTTAATATGAAGAACTAGGGTTTTGTAAATTCATGACGAGGGATAGTCCATGACCTAAATCTAAATCGACCAAAATGAAGGATAAGACAAATGCAAAAGCATCAAGGTGGTTGTATCCTTTTTTAATATGTATTCCATATAGGACACTTGTGTTAGGTTTAAAAAGTATGTTGATGCAACTATTTAAGGCTATTTCTAGTGTTCATAGATCTAGAAGCACTCAATCCAAAATCTAATCACTATTTAAGAATCTTTTTCTAGTCTAATTTTTACCTATTCTAGATCAAGAACTGCATTAGCTTCAGAACCAACTAAGTAAATAACTTATTTATCATTTCCATTTCTCACATAGTTGTACTTATGGTTTTTAGCCTACCTTAGTTTAATGAATATATCATAAGCTATATATGAATTTAGCATCTAATTGGCCTACTATAGATATAGTTTATCACCATTACATCTTAAGCTATCTCTCTTACCTTTAATCTTAGATACCCAAATCTATATAATTTTAGGGTTAAACATTTGGTGAACCCAATTTTTGAACATCAAACCATAGGTAAATTAGGGTTCTATGATTTTTATGTTGCTTATACCTGATTATTATATAATATGTGTAACATGGATGCATTTATCACCCATTTTGGGTTCTAATTTGTCATAGTTGTTATGGTTTACTACATTAGCTACATTGTAAAATATATAAAGAAAATCTATGCCGATAATTAGAAGTTTTTAAAGTGGAATCAAAACTTGATATCTCTTCAAATTTTCTTTTATAATACACTCAAGCAAGTCCCTTCTCAACCTAATGTCATAGGAGGTGGACTTATTAATAAATTAGGCATCATGTGTCCTAAAATTTCATTGTTCAAGTTTTTAAAGTATTCCATTATTTATAAAGATATCTTATATAAGGCATTATGTGATACCCAAGTACCAAGTTATATAACATTAGTTGCCTTCATAGATATTATGTAAAATATAACATACAATGTAAACATTATTACCTTTAGATGTAAAGAGGTGAACTCAAAGAATATCATTTATCAATAATTGAATCCATCAACACAGTCTCCTAATTTAAATTAATAACACCAACATGATCATATTATATCAATTTAAAAGAAGTATAATGATGTTATTTTAGTTTGACACTTGTTAGATAAGTCACCACCCTATCAAGTTATTTTTGTGAGAACATTATAGATAACAAACTTACCACATGATTTAGAGTCATCACATGGGGCCCTCCTCATAAATTCCATAAAAGGGACCAAAAATAATATATTAAAATAAGATCCACCATCCCAACCTTTGATAGATACTTGTTTTCCACCATATATCTAGGCATGTGTTTTTAATAAATTAATAAAATGAGTTCTTGTGGACAATAGTTCAAGGCTCAACATTTTTTTATTTGATCAGGTAAATCATAGGTTTTACATAGATATTCAAATTATAAAATTGAATATATATACAATAAAGACCAAAAAATATAAAATTGAGAGATAAACCCGTTAGCCCATCTGATAGAAAAAGACTTTAGTAAAAACTCTAATAACACCCCAATACCAACCTATACAATAAAAAGGAACACAGTAAAACCAAATAAAAATTACCCTAAAGACTCCTTAGAGATTTATTAAACCTAAAAAATTACTAATTCACCCTATATTTACATTCATTTAATTTATTCTTCATGATTCTATCCCTAGTCCAGTTACTCAGGTCTTCTATAGTATGGTCCTTCTTCATAATTATTGTGGTATTCTTTGCCTTGGGATCCATTTTATCATTATTTATTTTCTCAAACTTTGATTTCATTCATTTTTATAATGATTTTGTAGGGAGTTTTAGAATTGGAAAAAATATACCCTTTGGCCTCATTTACCTTCTTGATTGGCATGGCTTCCATAGATATAGCTTTATATCGACCTTCCTCCAATTTGAGGCTATTTTAGGATAACTTTATCTTATCTGATTCATCTTTCATGATGTTATAAAACTCCATTAAAGTGATCATTTTCTCGCCTAATTATTAGAATTTATCCTGGAATTTATACAAGTTCATCATATGTCCCTTAGGGAGCTCCACAATTTCCCTACTAACCTCTTTCTTCTTCACTTCAAAAACCCTCAAGTATCATATTTCAATTTTAGGTTTGGCTCTCTTCCCCTCATGAAATGGGGTAGTCTAGACCATTTTATTCCCTTTTTAATCCTCAAACTATCTTGGTTCTAAATGGGAACTCTTGGAGGGTGGGGAGAATGGTGCAAGAGGTTATAGGAGTGTTTAGTATATCTATGTTGCCTTTATCTAATATTTTGGAGTTTTCATCCAAATTTACTTCCTTACTTATCTTGAATTTTGGACCTCAACCCTTTGTATGGATTTCACCTCTTGATGATGAGGAATTTAAGGCCCTGGTGGATGAGGTCATTAGTGGAGTTGGATTTAAAGGCCAGAATAATGATTTGAAGGGATATGACAAAAAATTAGGGAAGACTAATTATCTAACCATTAAAATTATTTAAAAGAAGAAAATGGTGGGAGAATATCAGAGTAAATTTACCATCCATGGTTATATATTTCATTATTTGTAAGTAGACATATGGCCATCACCTTGGTAAGTTTATTCTTAGGAATTCTTTATTATCTATTTTGAGGGTAGTGTTTGTCTCAAAGAACATATGCATATGCTCCAACTTCCTTCACTTAAATTTTAACATATTTTTTGCTTTCATTAGACATACCTGTAACCTCCCTTATCAATTCATCTAAGACATATAGCCTTAACCCTATGAAACAAACCTTGTTTTAACTCCATCTAAGGGTGAAATCCTTGGAAAGCTCTTCATCATGTCCCACAATTATCATCATAAATTGTATGAGGCTTCCCTTCTAGAAATTGTGTGGCATATTCATATTACCTTGTACCTCAACATAAGAGATTGACTCAATCATATTAAAATCTCCACCCATCACCTCAATCCCCTTCTTGGTCAAATTTTGGTTTGGTTTATAGATACTTAATGAAAATACACAATAACTAATATCTACTTTAAACAAGATTTAATTATTGATGTCACACCTAAATGTATGACCTTGAGCTTATTATATCTTTTGATAAGTGAAATCATCATTAAAATTGGTGTTATGAAAATCAAGATTAGATATTGGCACTGATATCACATGTGACTTAGTCCCTTGTGGGATTAATGAAACATTTTGTATCATTATGTATTAGGTGGGAAATATGGGGTGGTAGGTTGTTAGCCCCATGCCATGTGACTAAGTCTCTATTTATGTCTCCCAAGTTGGCCAACCCATTCCCTATAAATTTACTCTCCTAATAAACATGGCCAATATAAATTTCATTAAAATAATTAAGGATGAATTTTAAATCTTCAATAACTTACTTGATGGTATGGGATGGGTACACCTTACATAAGATGAAATTTGGGATATTGAGGGAATCACCCTCGATGGCTAGTTTGTTGATCTTTAGCTATGAAGCTAGTTGAATGACCCAAAGAGCTACCTTAGCCTATACCAAGTGGTTAGTCTATTATCCCATATGGCCTTCATAAGTAGAAAAAGTGACCCTAATTCCATCCCTAATAACCCTAGCACCCCTACCTTACCTGACTCAACATTTATAACATATATTTCCTTTCCAAAACTATCATTAGACCTTCAAATTTGAAACCATATAATATGAGAATCATTAGATTTGATAATATGTCATGATGTGTATTAGGAAAAATAATAGTGAATATTACCATGGGTCCCCATATATTATATACCTTATGCCAAGTTATTCCAAATGATTCAAACTATAACATTATACTAGGATAACCTTGGGTACATAAGATACGTGTATTTCACCCTAATTTAAACACATGATTAAAAATTAGTTATTAGGGATTCATTTAAAACTGTCCAACAAATCATAATCCCTCAAACATTATTTAATTGTCCAACAAAAAAATAGTCATACACTCTAATCCTATGAATATGAGTAAAAAATTGATACACTAGTAAGATAATCTAACTAAATTATTATATATAAATTATTGAAGAGATAGTTATAATTTATACTTGAGTCTCTAACTTCATTACACCCACATATAATATAGTGTAAGATTATATCTCTCCCTCATCCTATAGAGGTTGATATGAGTAAACCTTTAACAAAAGGATATGATGAGAATTCTTATTGTCATTATCACCAAGGACTAGGGCATTTTACAAATATATTCTTTACTTTGAGACATAAGATCCATTATATAATTGATGATAAAATGATTATACCTGATGACCTTTTAAAGAAATCAGGTTCATAACTTGGTGATAATCAAAAATAGAAAAAACTTATCAATTCTTTGCATGATCATTCAAATAATAATTGAGAATTAAAATAGGCACACCGTGAGAGTCAAATTAAAAAAAAATTAAACAACATTTATAAAATCAATATTTGATAATCACCTTATTCATGGGTGGTGCTTATTTTTGGCATACCCATATTTATTCTACACAAAAAAAAACTACTTGCCATATAAAACATTTTTTAGCATCTTGGTTTTGGTCTATAAGACAAAAAAAGGTTAATTGGAAAGAATCCTTGGGAAACATAAAAATACCTATTGATTTTGGTCCTAAATTTAATTTGAAACATGCATTTGGGTTATGCCTACCACATATCTATATGCATTTACACTAGGAGCTCTTTGGTTATACCAAATAGAAGCTAAAATTGATCCAAACCATCATTGTATTTATTTTTCTCATGAAGTCAAATTAATACATATTATAAATGGTAAAATTAATTATTTTATTACACATGTAAATCATGAGGAGGAACATGCCATGTACCTTTTCAATTTATCCAATCATAATACAAACAATGTAAAATATCCAACTTAAGGTTTCTACCTATTAAACAGGGAGATATATATGACCATCCATTGGATGGGATCATAGGATAATACTCTCACATATTCTAAAAATACCACAAAAATATAAAAAAATCAAAATACAAAAACATTTATAGCACCTAAATATTCTTTTAGATCCTTTGCATCTATATGCTAGTTTCATGTTGTCACATAATGATTCGTAACTAAACCTAATAACCTATTGATTCATGGAGTTTTATGATTAATATTTGAATAACTATTAGTTAATCTTGATTTCATATGATAATTATGGGTAGTTATATCCTGCTTAATTTACATGATTAATTGTCCATGAAGTTTATTGCACTTTTATATTTTTTACATGATGATCATGATTTTTAGATATTACAATAGTATATTATGGATTATACATGTTTTAGGATAAGTAAATTCATTATTGTGAGGTGGATGTAGGATAGATCCATCCCTCAGAGTCTGATGGAGGGAGGGAATCATCAAAGAGGGTGGAGTAGATGGAGGCATTGGGGGATGATAGAGGGAAAGAATATAAAACCCACACACACACCACAAGTAGATTAATAGATTTTGTTCAATGTTTATTTTAGATAGCTTTAGTATGTCTTTGATTGGTTATGTGTTTTGGCTAGATCTTGATTTCTATTTGATGATCATGTTGATTTAGTTGTGTGATTTCACTTATGGTTGTTGTATTTAGCTTATCTCATATGATGTTATTGCTATGTCAAATGAATGAGTCTGTGTATGTCTTGATATGACTTATTGTTGTCTTGGATATAACTGAGTGAAGTATAACAATGTTTTATTTTGTATTCATTGATATAGTTGTAGACAAATTCTATTACCTTGATTGATTTGTTTGTTAAGTGATTATTAATGCTTAGAAGGTTATTATTATTGTTAATAATGATTAGACGACTTATGTATAATTAAATTGCTTTGTTAAATAATCATTGTGCTATAAGTTGATAACATTGATGTTAACTCTTTTCTAACAATAGTTTCATTGTATAAGGAATATATTGAAAGTTTAATTGTTTAAATGATATTTGGTAAATATCATTTTTGTTATTAAATTTTAGTATTTGTAGTATATAGTTGAAGGTCTAGTTTTTTATTTTAAACTAGTCGACATATCATTGAAACTATAATGTTGAAGACTTTATGAAAGTTGATTGATTAAACAATAATAGTAATGCATAAAGTGATTATTGGGTTTAATGAAGTCAATGTGCATGCATGTAGTTAGGGGGAATATTATATTGTTAAATGAGAAGGTTCAAGATATTAGGGTTTTTAATTATGTAATTGACTTGTGTTAACAAGGGCTCAGGCCAAAACTGATATTACATTATGGAATAATATGAAGAAACTATGAGAGATTGTTATTTTTTTGTTGTTGACTATGAGTTGTTTGCCATGAATTAACATAGCTATGAATATCACTTGGAGATTTTGGAAACCATAGTGGAAATAGTTTCATGAATAAAACATGTAGTTAGATATAATGGAGAAGGAAGTGTCTGGGAGGACATGACACATGATGATTCTAAATGGTATAGAAAGAAGATAAAGTTTACAGAAATTTATGGAAAATATTTCTATTCACCATACCTTAAAAAGCATTACCGGGTTATTTTTGTGATTAAATTCATACTGTATTGTGTTAATTTAAATCCATGGAGATTTTTATGATTCAAGGTCTTACTTTAATTATTTTTGAGTTATGGATAAAAACTAGGATTCTAACTAAAACAAGCCCTAGTTTAAACAACCATGCTATATAAACTCTCCACTATGTATTTATAAAATATTGAGCTTTAATAATATAAATACTATGTATTTTATCATTACAAATTTAAATAGTAGGGTGAGATTTAAAACTAAATTTAGTTGTCATAAATGACCAGTTGGGTAAAATATAGTATGAGCAGATTGTTATAGAATTATGTGCGCATTATAATTTTTTATGGGATTTTTTCTATGTATTTTTATAGGGTTGAAGTTAAACCCTAGGTTAATTTAACCCATTGAGGGCTTGAAAGGGTTTATACAACTGATTATAAGTCATTTGAAATTATTTAAACTATTCCCTTTGATATTTGAATATGGACAAGAGTTAAAGAATAATTAATTAAAGTTAAATTTAACCCAAAAATGGGTTCATCTATGTATAATGTTATTTAGGAAGAATAAAATGAAATCTGATTTTTATTTAATTTATAAAACTTATTTGAGAAATTATACATATACACAGATATGTATATAAAACCTAATTGACTTGATTGATAATATATATATATATATATATATATATATATATATATATATATATATATATATATATATATGCATAACTTATGTTATAAAACTTACAATGATAAAACAAATATATATGTGTGTATTTAGTTATGATGGTTGAGTTGTGAATGTATTTGACTATTTTGATGAAACATTTAAATATGAGTTATTTTGAATTGAATACATGTCATTTTAATGTTTTTGTATTTAAATGAGATTATTAATTTACTTTTAGTATGTGGATATTAAGTTGTGAATTAATGTTATTAGATGGATGAAATAAAATTTAGAGTTATATGTTATAAATAAATAACTTGATGTCTAGATATGTTTCTTACTTGGATGGTATGATTTTATTGAGGAATAGTTTTTAAATCTATTTATTATTATATAATAAATTATATTAATTAATATTCATTGCATTACATTTGATGGACTAAATATATGTTTTTGATATTTCCATAGTTAACATATTTTATATCTACTTATAAGAAATATTTTGTTTGAATCTATTGGTTTTTATATTATTATATAAATAACCAATTATCCCATTAATGATAATAAATAATTAGTGTCATGGATTCAACTTAATTAGTGACATTAAAGCAATATGAGGTGTAATCAAATTCAGTGGTGTGTATGAAATTGACTGATCTTAGAGATCAATAACTATATGAGAAATTTGTACAAAGTAATGTTTATAATTAAAAATTATCATTTCAAGTGTTTGATTTAGTTTACATTTTTATATGATATCAAGTCAAAAAAAATCTGTTTATGGTATACATCATGTATTAGTTATCTTATAACACACGGGTTCTAGTTTGTGACTATGTATTCTCGCACCATCATTATCTACCCATCCATGAAGGGAGGGCCATTCCCTTATTGGGAGATAATGTTGGGTATATATGGTCCTTGGTTGGTGTGTAAAATCACTCAAATGATTCTCTCCCTCTTCACAATAATATTACACTAGAGACTATACATAAGATTGCTAATGGATACTTTAAGTTCATTGAGACTCATGCTCTATGGAGATTTGTATCATTGTATTAATATTATTGAAACATTTATTATTTCCAAAATTATAATTTTTATCCATATATAAATTTAAAATAGTGGTTGTAATCTTGTACTAGTTGTGGATGAATGTGTAATTCTACTTTTATGAAATAAATGCAGTCTTTATTTGTATATTTAGCATTGTGGCTATTTTGATATATTATTGTTATGGTGATCATTATATAAATTGATTATATATAGACATTTTTAAGGTTATTATAAATAATTTGTTTATTTAAATATCACTTTGTTAGGTTTCATCGTGGTGAAATATGTTAGTGGAATTTGTGTAATTATTAAAAAAATTACCTTATTCTAGTAAAACCCAGTGGGGTTGTTACACATGTTAATGTATGGCATATTATTTAATCTTGAATACACATATGTTACATGATTCTAATTGAGTGTGATAAATTAATACACATATACATGATCTATTCCTATTTTTGGATATTGGGTCTTTCCTCTACTCATGTCATATGGACATTAGGGCCATCCACCTCTATGATCATGATACTCCTAGGGTATATCATTCTATTTTCAATTTACATTATCATTATTTGAGATCATATATGTACTTACACACTCCTTTATCCATTATTATATCTTTAAAAAGTTACTTTATATGCTATGCACTTGACATTTTTTCCTAACACATTTTTTCCATGCACTACTATGATATGTTTATGATGGTTACTTATGGTTTCCTTTATGCACTTATTTGGGTGACTTATCTCGCTATTGTTTGAATTATTTGATCATTTGAATATTCTCATTTATTTCATCCCATATGCCTGTGTTTTTTATTTGACATTTAAATATTTACTCCTTACTTTTATGGACATCTAACTGAGTCATGTATGTTTGATTGTGTGGCATTTGAAGATGCCCCTTGTTTTTAGTCTCCTAGGACCACCGTATGGTGACATGATTTTTAGTGATCTTATATGTTTAATTTTTTTATTGTTGATATTATACTATTAATATATATACATTTCAATTATCTTTATCATGCATCTTAGGCCTTCATGTGATCACATTGTTCTATGTGATTCAATGTTACATATACCTAGAAATGTTCTTCTATATGCTACATGGTTACATTCACAATTTATTTAGCTATATTATCCTTTTGAGGTGAGGTAACTATCATTATCTATTATTAATTCACCTCAAAGTGGGGTAATATCACTAAGGACATGTCATAGAGGTTTCTTCACATTTGGAACATTTTCCAGATTTAGTGGAGGCATGCTTTGCAAGCATGTTATCCATACATTCATAGTTATAAATTTAATGGGGGAATGATTTATAAGCATGTTCTCCACACTTATCCAAATTTGGCATAGTTTTTAGATTTAGTAAGGGAATTTAAATTAGGCATGGCTTCCACACATTCAAAACTTTAAGATTCAATTGGGGCATGCTTTGAAAGCATGCTATCCACACTTATTTAGTATTTAGCATCTCCAAATTATAGTGGGGGAAAGTTTTTATAAAGATGCCATCCAAGTTAACACTTATTTTAGTTTTAATATTTCCCCATATATAGTGGGGGCATGTTTTGTAATAATGTTCTCTAAACTTAAAAATCTCAAATTCACCAAAGCACACAATTACATCATTTAGATTCATAGTTGTGGTAGAACTATATCCATTGGTACCATCGTTATACATAGTTTCAACATGAGACATATATAAGGTGCATATGCTATGAAATTTGCACCTAATATTTCAAAATTGAAATTAGTTTCATATTTTAAAACACTCTTAAGGACAATCATGACCCACCAGGATGTAATTTTATAGACTGTATTGAGCCAATCTACTATAGTAGTTGGTTCACATTTTGGTATGGTTGAGGTGATGAAATCACTCAATCTTGCCAAATTTTTAGGTTGGAATTTATTTTATCATATATCCTTACCAATTTGATAGTATGAGTTGAGTTTTTTCACTCATGATCAGTAGGTTATAAATATGGTTGGGTTACATGGTTGAGCTAATCTAAATTATCAAGTGGAAACTCACTTTTTATCCAAGGTTGGGGGAATGTGCCTTCTAATATCTCTTTCTCTCTATCACCTTGGATATATTCACTTTTATATATATATATATATATATATATATATATATATATATATATATATATATATATATATATATATATATATATATATATCCTAATATCAGTTTCAAAGCCTTATAATGATATTATTTCAAATTATGCCAATAGGCAAGGCAGTTACATCGATACATAGGCATACTCCTAAACCTTTTTTTTCAATTTCAATTATTTAAAATGATTTTAGTTTCAGATTATATGTGATAATTATGCACTATAAAATTTTCTTGCTTTTACGTTAGTCATCAATAAATCACTCAAGTTGGACTCAAGCAAAGGTAAGGTGTGTTCTGCACACCCACATACACATTTATTCTCCTTTAAACCAATAATCTCATTACTAGATTAGAGGGGTGAAAATGTAGATGATATTTATGGATTCTATATCACCTCAATCTTGTATACTTGAAAAATTTATACTTTAGTTTTTCCTCTTAGTTATGGGCCTTTTTCTCTTTAATAATTTTGCATCTTTGTCATATGCTCCTTTAGCCTATTTCTTGGTCTAAACAATCTTATGTTGATGACCTAAACATTCTATCTTTCCTATAATGCTTTAAACCTATTTATCTTCCACCTATGCAAGTTATAAGTTTGTACCTACTTTATTACTCCATAAACATTAGTGTTCTATATAGACACATACATTGATGCAAGTCTTTAGTGCCCTAAAGTCATATAATTTGAAAATGAAATGTATTCTAATGGTCGGCCTAAGTGATTTAATGTGAGTTACTTGTCTAAAGGGATTGATATAGATAAAATACCAAACCTCATTCATAAATACAATAAGGTATTTAGTTGTTTTATATAATGATATACAAATCAATCATATGGTTTTACATTCTTATCTAACATCCACAAATTCTCAACATGAAGACAACTTGCATACTTTCTAGTGTACCAATCATCATAAGCAAAAAATTTATGTGATGTTATGTGGTAGTGAGATGATGATAGGTTATTTTATCAAATGTTTTAACCCTTTCAATTTAATATCAAATCCATTCTATACATTTTGATGACCTAAGGAAGCAAATGAAGGAGTCATGTTCTTATTACTCATTAAGGGACTATGTGGCCTATAAATGAGAGTTTGATATGGTCTTATGTTTGAATCCCAATGTGAAAAACAATATTGGATATTGGTTATATATGGAATAAAGAGATAAAAAAATATATCCAAATTAATCATAACAAGTTAATATTCTCAACTCATCACCAATACATGAAGGTAAACTAGTTGTCTATCTTGGCTTGATGCTCATTATAACCTTGCTTACATAGAAGTGAGATAAAATGGTGATGAGTATTACATTTCTATTATGGATTGAGAATGATGAAATAATGAAACCTTTTATTTTTAAACATATTGATAAACAATGTAAATATTTACATGATAATAGGGCCTAAAAGTGACAAAAGTAGACTTATAGGTCTCTTTTTCAATTTAGAAATAATGAACTTTTGCTGAAAGTGATGTTTAAAAGTTTAAGATAGTCAAGAACACACATAATTAATTATAATTAAGGTTAAAAATGTTAATGGAACTTGTATGATTAATATGTATCTATATGATATATTCAAGGTACCCAATCAACACTTACAACCAAGTACAAAATATGTACCTATAGCTATGACATTTTGGCTCACACAGTTAGGCTTCTATGCAATGTGAGTTTATTCAAATGTCAAGAATGTCAAGAAGATGGATGTGATGGTTTATTAGAGTATAAGTATGACTTTAAAATTCCCCATTTAGTACCAATATGAAGTTAGTTAGAATATAAAATAAAATTGACTATTAGAGCTATATGTTAGCCTAACTGAGCATTAATCATTTCCAAGGGCAGGAAATTAGATGAAAGAGTACAAAGGTGAAATTGGAAGTTTGAATGAACATTAGGTTTTGATAAGATATTTTAAAATTATAAATAATTCTATAAATAACATTTTAAATTAGGATATCCCTCATAAAATTACTCACAGGTCAAGTAAATCTATAGTCAAGAAAAATGAGTTAGATTCAACCTATATGGTCACATGAGAAAGCTTTTTTGTGAGAGATGAATTAAGGTGTTTAAATACATTAATAATATGATATTTGGTTTTAAACAATTGTAATTACATAATAAATTTATTATTATAATAAATCTATCCAGAAAATCCAAGGATACATCAATATCACCTATATTTAGTACAATACCTTATAGGCAATCTTTGTAATGACTGAGAATGATGGACAAAAGCCATACTTGTGATAGTAATATTAGTGTTATAATATTTTTGGATGAGTTATGAGATAATATAAAGGAGTTTAATAAATATATATTTAAGGCATTTTATAACATCACATTTTAAAAAGATAGGGTTGTGTTGAAACTAACATAGTTTATTAGAGACAGTCATGCCTACATGGGTGATTGATGTGAATAAGTGACCAAGGTAAGGAGAAAAAATATAGGGTGAAAGAAGTATTATATTTAACATTAAATTATAAAAATTTAATAAATAAAAATATTATCTAAGGCAATGTATAATATAAAAGTATTTTTTAAGCCTAATAAGTCCATGTGACCAAACATGCAAGCCTATGCGATAGATGATAAGAGAGTGATTTGTTAGGAGCATAATGTAACTAAAAAAGATATAAGATATTGGATTAAATAAGGTTGTAAAGAGGATTAAAATTAATAATCATGGTTAAGGATTATTGGTCAAGATAGGATCAAACCATACTGTATATGCAATATTAATTATCCAACGAGAATCTTATAGGCCTGCTAAGGCATAGATGAGGGAGAGAGATGCTTACGATAGATGGAGGTGTTAAAAAAGTTTGGTAAGAGAAAAAATTTAAAGTTTAGACACATTTAAAATAATTTTCATAATTATTCAAGGTGTTTCTTCCTCTTTCTCTACTCCATTGAAGGTCATGAAACTAAGGAGAATACCCACAACCAACCTATGTACCATGTTTGTTAATTGTGCCTAGAGTCTTAAAGGGGTCAAATGGACTTCTTAGAGATAATGAAATTTACCAAGGGATTTTAGTAGGTGGAATAAAATGATTTAAAGGTAATTTAAATTTTATTAAGCCCTTATTGTAGGTAAAGTGTAAGAATATATCAGTTAGGCTTAAGAGTGTTACTTGGTCATTAAATCCTCAGCCTCAGTCAATAATGTTACAGAGGATAAATAAGGAAGAAATGATGATGATGACCATTAGATAAGATAAAATTGAATTTTTTAGACCTCCCTAAGGTCTTAAAATCCAAAAATAAACTCCAAGATGCCATAACAAGTTCATTCTCTCTCTTCAACCTCACAAAATGTAATCTACCTAGCTGAAGAGGTACTTTCTTATGTTCATAATCGTATGTAAAATTTTCATGGGAGCCTAATATATTTGGATGTGTTAGGGGAAATTTTTCAATTGAAACTTATGGCATTTATTTTTTGGTTAAGGACTTATCATTTATGAACTACCATTAAGAAGTTGAGTCACTCACATATTGCTAGAAAAACTAGTTAGGACCACTTTGAAGAAATTGATCTCCAAATAACATTAGATAGAATATATGACCATTTAAAACACATGAAACACATTTATCACTCCAAATGGAGTATTACTATAATATTTTGGTTGTACTTATAGTTGTTAAAACTCTTTAAAAACTATACTTTTGTAAGATTTTGAGGTAAAAAGGTGGTGTTTAAGTGTGTAGAAGTATTATAACCATTTAAATATGTGACTTGGGATGTATTTCACTTGTCTCAATATAAAACATCATACAATATACCATAAAAGTGCTCAAACAATTAGGGTAGTCCAAAACAAGCTTAAAGAAGGGCTAGTTTTTTGACAATTTCTTGGTTTGCCTACTTTCACAAGGTTAAAAAATCCAAAATTTGGCATGGAGGATGATAAATTAAATAAAACACTTTTTTAGGTTTCACATGTGCGGGTGGCTATTTGGGCCAAATCTCTATTTCTAGGCCTAGGATGCCTAATTAGGCCTAATTGGAGAGAGAAATGGTAGGAAAGAGATACTTCCACTTGGATTTGGAACCTAAAACTTTATATTGAGGTAAAAAAGGATATATGATCCTAAAAAATGTTCTTAGTTATCTATTACAGTCTATACACTCTTATTCACAAGGAGCTTTACCATTTTTTAGGGATATCAGGAATGGGTGAAAAAGAAAATAAATGGAATAAAATTGCATATTTTGGAGGGTTTGATGGATCCAAGTTCCTTTTTTAGGTCTTAAATAATGTTGATAATCCATACATGGAAGATAAATTCTTTCTTGAATGCAAGATCAACTTTTCACCCTTTTACACCTCATTGTAGAAGAAAAGTTAAAGAGGTCAACCAAATAAATTGATGCATAAAATATCTTCAAAATGATTTATTGATGTTTCTCCTTATCTCCTATTCCTACTCAAGAAATAAAAAGTTAGATATTTTATTAGAAGAAAAATTAAAATGTTGAAAAGGTCTCAAACACTCCTAACAAGACCTTATTTTCCTCTAATGCCTAGTTAAGGAGACAAAGTCAAACAAGATTCAAGGATTATTATAAAATCCATTTCAAGGTGTAAATACATATTAAATGGATGAGGAGAAGTTTTCAACTAAATACTTGATTAATGCATGAATACTTATTCTCAAAGAAGAGGACTCATTCATCAAGAAAGACAAGCAAGCTAGAATATAGGGTGTGCAAGAAAGAATGTAGGTGTTTTAGCTAGTCATAATCATCTAATTAATGATATGAATTATTAAAAAATTAAAAATAAGCACTTATCTACATCTATGACATTTTTAAGGAGGAAATAAATATAAAATCAAGGAAGTGTTACCTTGGAGTTGGAGGACCTAGTGGATGTTTCATTTCTTAGTTTTTAAGATTTTACTTTGTCTCTCTCTCCTTTCTCATTTTATACATATGTAAGCCAATTTTTGTCATTGAAATAATCATTTACCTGATTTTTGGTAGATACCTAATAAATAAAAACTTGTACTTACATATTTAAAATGAATAAGATTGAATTCATGTCTCTTCAATGCTTATGACTAGTGTATATTCATGGTTAGTTGATGAATGATAATGATAGTGCATGATTCCTATGATTTTTTTCATCTCTTGTTTACCTATTTTTAGGTGTTAGTTCATCCTTATATGTTGTATAGTGTTCTTGAGTAATCTTATATGTATGGAAAGTGTAATATTTCCTTAGTTCTTTGAGAGATTTATTGGTTAGCTGCCTTAGATAATGCATCAAGCTAAGACTCTATGTGAAATATTGATGTTTGAATAGTTTAGTTTTAGAGGTAAAATCAGTTCCATGTCTCTATTCATAT
Source organism: Torreya grandis (assembly GCA_037957365.1). Taxonomy (NCBI): domain Eukaryota; kingdom Viridiplantae; phylum Streptophyta; class Pinopsida; order Cupressales; family Taxaceae; genus Torreya; species Torreya grandis. The sequence goes on from JARHVA010004969.1 coordinate 1,236,255, forward strand.
TTATTAATGCATATTATATAAGTGAAAGACATATTTTGGTGTATCACCTTAGATAAGTTTTATTTCAGTTTATCTTCCTTCCCTTTTCTTTACAAGATGGTAGTGTAGAGTAGAGAGCCTAACTGATATCAAGGGGAACTAGACCTTATAATATAGATATTCAATCCATATATTAGGTCACCAATAGCCTATTATTTTCTTCATGTTACTTTAGATCATGAATTTTTGAAACTACCTTCACAAGGGTGCAAGTCTAGTAGATAATAGGTTGTGTGATCAAAATAAAAATAAGGGCATCCTAGATTCATGTTCAGTATTTTTTGAGGAGTTACAACTCCACTATCACAATAATGTCTCTAAAAAATACTTCATGTAAGGACTAGATTCATCAATTTCATAATCTCTCCTTACGTGTGGTAGACATCACTAAGAAATATATGACTAACCTATTTTTGGGTGGCCTCAAAGATAACATCAAATTGTAGGTTTGCATGTTTCATCCCAGTAATGTATCTAAGGCCATACCAAGGGAACACATGGATAAGGAAAAAGAACTAATGAAATAAATACCTTTCACTAATGTTCATGAATGCACCTTCCGAATAGCACCATTTCATCAGCCTACCATATTGACACCTTAGTAAGTAGAAGAAAATAATTCAAAAGGTTTGTGTTTTGGCTATGATATAAAAAGGAGCAAAGGTCATCAATGTGATAAAAATAAGTTGTTTTACATTGATGATGCTAATGAAGAGGAAGAAGATGAGGAAACTTCATGGAAGGGTTAAAATAACATGAAGATGAATTTAAATATCATCAACCTAATATTTCCTATGATGCACATTCAAGAATTCTTAATTGTCAAACTCTTAAGGTGGTGGGGTTCCTAAAGAAATAAAATGTGACTATGTTAATTGACTCTAGGAGTACATAGAAATTCTTCAATAGTAAGTAGGCTTCTCATTTTAATTTTTTCATTTACCTAGTTCTAGACTTTTAGGTCATGATTACAGATGGTGTTATGGTCAAATATTCTAGAAAATTCCATATTATTAAGCTTGATATGGGATAATAGTTGTTATATTACCATATGTCTTCTATTACCATGGGAGGAGATGACATTGTTTCGGGAATGCAGTGTCTCACCATTTTGGGCACTATTGATATGGAAGGAATTTTGAACTACATAGATTATGGGTTAAATGTCCATAATTGGTTAGTTCCCACCAAATGATGAAGATTCTTAAAAAATGTGAATTTTTTTTTATGGCATGCTTATTTTCCATGGAGGTTCAACCAACCAAGGAGTCTACACATCTTGATTTGTAAAATGTGTTGAATGATCATTATATTATTTTTGATGACATGCCAAAAGGACTTCCTCCAAGTTGTGCACATGATCATTCCATCAAACTCATTCTATAAATTACACCACCCAATCTGAGACCCTACAAGTATCTCTATGCCAAAAAGAGTGAAATTGAAAAAAAAAAGGTACAAGAGATGTTGGAGGTCGGAACCATTTGACACAATCCAATTGAATATTACTCCTTAGTGGTCATGGTGTAGAATAAGGATGATAGTTAGAGGATGTGCCTATACTATAGATAACTCAATAAATACACCATAAAATATAAGTTTCCTATTCTATTAATTTATGATTTACTAGATGAATTGCATGGTGATATTTATTTTACCAAGTTAGATATTCACTTTGGATGTCATTAGATTCATATTTATGATGAAGACATGACTAAAATATCTTTCATAACTCATGAAAGCCATTATGAATTTATGGTCATGCTTTTTGGTCTCAAAAATGCACCATCTACATTTTAGAGTTTGATTAATACTATTTTTAGGCCATTTTTTGAGAAAATTTGTATTAGTGTTTTTTGATGATATCCTCATCTACAACAAAAATGGGGAAGACCATTTGAATCATGTGAACCATGTGATTTCAATTCTAGAACAAAATTAGCTTTAGGGCAAACCTTTTAAATGTAATTTTGGTGTCCAAGATATTGATTACATGGTCATATTCTTTCACATGAAGTAGTGAAATTCGATCCTAAGAAAATCCAAGCAATGATGGAGTGTAAGGTTCCCAAGACCCTCTAGAACCTCCTTGGATTTTTGGGGCTAACTAGTTACTATCATAGGTTTGTCAAAAATAATGGTAGAATTTCATCCCCACTCAAATATTTGATGAATAAATATTCCTTCTAGTGTACTGACTTAGCTACCAAGGCATTTGAATAGTTAAAAATGGTTATGTACACAACTCCAATTTTAGATACTCCTAATTTTTTAAAAACTTTTGTTATGGAGTCTGATGCATCATGACATGGCATGGGGGATGTACTCATGAAGAAAATTAGACCAATGCAATTTTAAATTCATCAATTGAAGGTAAAAAATAGGCTCAAACTAATATATTAGAAAGAGATGATGTTTATTATGCATGTAGTAAAGCAATGGAGAGCTTATCTGATGGTTTGTCACTTTTAGGTAAAGATTGATCATGATAGCCTCAAATAATTTTTATAACAATGCTTATAATCTAAAGAGAAAAAAAATGGTTGAGTAAAATGTTAGTTTATGATTTTGAAATAGTGTATAAGAAAGGAAAAGAGAATGTGGTGGTAGATGCCCTCTCTCGATGAGATGAATCAATTAAGGCATTTTTATGTGCCATGAACATGTCACAAGAAGATTGGTTAGAGGAAGTAAGATTATAATGGGAGAATGAAAATGTTACTAAGGATTTGATTCATCATATTCCATAGGTTTCTAATGAGTCTAAATAATTTACATGGAAGGCGAATACATTATGGTATAAAGATAGATTATACCTTTATAATCACTCTCTCCTCAAACATAAAATTCTTCATTAACTTCATGCCTCTCCACTTGGAGTTCATTCAAGATTTTTAAGAACATATCATATAATCAAGGAAGATTTTTTTTTTTTTAATGACTCAAATGGGATGTTTAAAAATATGTGACTGAATGCATGGTATGCCAACAAAATAAAGGTGAAACTACTAAGACCCTAAGTCTTTTGTATCCTTTATCCATCCCTAACTAGTATTGGGAACAAGTTTCCACGGATTTCATTATAGGTTTTCCATGGTCTAAGGGTAAAAATATTATCATGGTAGTTATGGATCGACTCACCAAGTATGCTCATTTTTGCTCCTTATCACAAACATTTTTTGCCATTATAGTAGCTTTTAATTTTATTAATACAATGAAAAAATTGAATGGCACTCCCAAGATCATTGTAAGTAACCAAGATCATATATTTACTAGTAATTTTTGGAATAAATTATTTGCATGTTTGGGTACCCAATTGGCTCATAGCTCATCCTATCATCCTTAATCAGATGAATAAATAAAGGTAGTAAAAAAATGTCTTGAAGGGTATCTTACTTATTTTGTTTCTAAAAAATAGGATAAATGGGTTCATGTTGGCAAGTATTGTCATTGATGTCAAAGGTAATTATAAAGTGGTGATGTCATTAATGAAGGTTGATATCATGAAGTGATAAAAAGGCTTTGAGAATTCTAGTTCTATCATGAGAAACCTTGTGTGGTGGCTTAGGCTTGGTAGCCTAGTGTTTTGAGCAGGTTAAATCTAGGGATAAGAAGGTTGTTAGTTTTGGTGCATGGAATGAAGGTGTATGACATGTTTTTGAGGTTGTGAGATCATTTAAAGAGGTTTCAAGGTGGTTTCTTGGTCAAGGTATGGTTTGCATTTTTAGGCCTAGTATGCATAGAGATATAGTGAGGTCCATATGAAGTATCAAAGTGAGTTTTCATAATGATAGAGCCCATATGTGCATGGATTGATGAATAACAAGGTGTGTTAACGGTGTTGACCAAGTTATAGTCCTAAGGAGGATGACAAATCAAGAAACAAAATTGGAAGGTTTCTTATGAATGTAGAATGAAGAGATGAGAGATTGAGAAAAAAAATTTGATACTTATTGGCACATGTAGACTTTGCATGGTGACTTGAGAATTTTGGGAAAGGTACAATGGTTTTAGTTATAGAGCTTTATGAACATTCTTTAATAATGTAAATTAGTCAAAACCCTCTTATAAACCCTTGTATTGACCTGATTAGAGAAACCTTATTGATTTATGCCTAGAATGGATTTGAAAGTAAATTTTGATGGTTGGATGTTGTATATGACTCTTAAAATCATCTCCAAGAGGTAGTGGTGTGTTTGGGTAGTAAGGTATCGAAACGTGCTTGTTTTTAATTATTTTATTGTTACATGTAACGTTGACTGAGCAAACACATATAATTTGGTGGATATTGAAGGCCAATACTTGTTATTGAGGTCCATATAATTTTTTTGAAAATAAACAATAACTATGTCAATAATTTTTTTCAATCAAGTTGACTTAATGCTAATCTATATATAGTGAGAATAGTGAGAAAAAACTAGTTAGAGTGAATATATGTTTAGGGAAGAGTTTTAGGTGAGTAGGGATGAATAAAATAGGTTGGGGTTTTAGTTAAAATTATATTCCTCTTATTCCCTTGGTTTGTAAGTTTTTTTCATGCCTATACACAAGATAAAATGTATTGATAAAGTGACTTGTTTATGTAAGACAAGACAATGGAACCCAGGACAATGAGAATGATCTTTAGGAGCAAAGTGGCCATTAAAGCATATGCATTTTGTGTTAAAAGATGCTCTAATAAGGTTGTATGAAATTTTACATGAATTATAAAATATTGGAATTTTTTCCTTAGGTATGATAAGTCATCTTTAGTGTCACTATGTTTTGAGCTGAATTGATTGCTCTAGGTGTGATAAGGATAGTGAAGTGTTTAAGGTCTTATGATAAATAGTGATGCATTAAATGGATTTATTGATGTTTTCAAAAACCTAAATGAACTATAGAATATTTATTTAATCTTAAGAGATAGGTTAAGAGTGTGAACCATGAAAGATAAAATGACTTGTCTAGCTATGTTGAGTCTATGAGAGAGTGGTTTGAGGAATTGGTTTGTTAGACCAATGAATGATGATATAACAAGAGAACTATCTATTGGAGGTTTATCTATAACACCAATAAGACGTATCCATGTGATATATATATATATATATATATATATATATCATTCTTACAAGTTCTAAACATTAACATGCACATGACTATACTTTGAATATGTTTGACTAGTCTGAGTGGCCCTATAGTAGAGATAATTTTGGATGCTTGGAGATTAATTTAAGGTTTCCAATGGACATGGAAATGTTTATAAGTTTATGTATGATATATTAATGTAACTATTTTAGTGTTTTCTTTGATAAAATTGTTTCTATTCTTAATTTCTATATGACATACTTTTCTATGTTTTTAGGCCTAATGGCAAGAATGTTAGAATGGCTTGGTTCAAGTGGTGAGTTAGAGTTATAGGTCTCATGGAGCCATGTGAGATTGATAAATGGTATATTTGAGGTAGGTTTAATATCTTTAATCCATTGGTAAATTCTGAAGGTGGTCTATGAGGTCCAAGTTATAATGTGTGGGTGTGAAGACTTATTTGTTTTAGGTCTCAGTTAGGCCTAGTGGAGGATTTGAGTCTTAAGGACTATGTTTGACCTATGGAGTGGTTTTATCACCCATGTAACATGTATTTGGACCTATTTTAGGTGTGATTAAAATATATAAAGTATATTTTTTGACCAAGATGGGTTAGATGGAGTGTATGGTATAAGTACAAGGCCTAATTGGCCTATATGTGCTAGTTGAGTTTGTGTGGACTTAAGAGGAGATAAATTTTGAAAGAGAAGGAGTAGGTAATTGAGAACAATCATAGAGTTAATAATATTATTCATACTTATCTGATCAAGGTGATGAAGGTGAATACACAGGTCATTAGACCTAATGAGCCTAGAAAAGGCATATTGAGTGAGTAAGACCTAGAGGCTATTTGAGAGAGATTGAAGGGTGAAGAGTGAAAATAAGAGAAGCCAATGATTAGGTGTGTCAGACATTAGATTAGAGATTGAGATCATTTTCTAGGTTATTTATTTGGTGCTTGATCATCCAGGGGGTTATATCCTCTTTGCTAGTTGGTGTTAACTAAAGGTCAAATGAGTGCTTAACTAGATTAAAGGGTGGGTACTCCTTGATTAGTTGGTGCTGATATAAATTAAATATTATCATTATAGGATAATATTCCATGTTCTTGGTTAAGTGGGATTTATCCCCCAAGAGGGTTTCCCACATAATCTCTTGTGTTCTCAAGAGGTTTTGTGCTTATTTAGTTGTTTCTCTCTGTATTATTTGATCTTATATGAATAAATGTTTCATGGAATGAGTTTGGAATTGAATGAACATTATTGTCTACTGATTCACCCCTTCCCCATATTAATAGATACTTCCAAAAATTGGTATTATATCCACACTTTTTGAGGAGGTTTGATAGCCTACAAGTGATCCTAAGTAGCTTGAGGTATGATAAGGATAATGTTTATCTTGTTTGCAGTGATGGATAAGTTTGTGAAGATCATGGTTGAGGTTTCCTTAATAGTCTGCATGATGATGTTAGAAGAACTAAATAAGAAGGAATATATTAAAGCTAAGTCCAAAATCAAACATAAGTTAAATGATAGATCTTATTGAAGATGTTCTCTTGATCAACTAACATGATAGACAAAAGATAGGCCATGGTGTGATTAGAAGCATGAAGTATGAGACCTAATTATTAGAACAAATAAAGAGAATGAAATGATATTGATAAGCTTACCAGTGTACCCAAAAATATAATGAAAATCCTATTATATAGGCACAAAAGAGATAGCCAAAAAACATGAAGGTGGGTGTAACCAAAAGTAATGGGTAGTATAAAATAGCTATGCATGTGGAACGTACTTACTTAAGTTGTTAAAACCACTATAACAATAATATACCTTAGAAAATAACCTAAAGTAATATTAATATGCTAATACCTTCCCTTAATGACAAAAATAGAAACAAGACCAAGTTTATCCATGAATTTTATGAACTTGTCTAAGCCAAGTGGTTTGGTCATTATATCAGATGGTTGCTCTATAGTTGGGTAATTAAAGAGACTAATGTCTTCATTCATAACCAACTATTATATGTAATGATGGTGAACCTCAATGTTTGGTCATGGCATGTAATACTAGATTCTTTGCCATTTTTAGAATAGTCTAGTTGTCATAGAAAATTAGAGTAGGCTTTGATGACTCAAACTGAATATCCTCCAAGATTTTCTTTATCCACATAGTTTCACAACCTGTACTGACCATAACTATATACTACAATTTTGTTGAAGATAATGAAACTATAGTTTTTAGTTATCTCTATTATGAGAAAACTCTTGAACCAAGATTGAATACATATCCTGTTATAGATTTTCTTGAATCTACTGATCCTACCCAATTAGAGTCAAAATATCCTAAAAGCTTAAAATCTATAGACTTTTAATATAGTATACCAAAGTCAAGAGTACCTTTGACATATATCAATACCCATTTTGAAGATAACCAATGTACTTCTTATGGTTTAGATGTGAAGCAAGATAGAAAAATCATTGAAAAATAAATATCTAGTTTAGTGGTAGTGAGGTAAATGAGACTACCCACTAACTACTGATACACTATTTCATTGACCTGAGGTGAAGTAGTGTCAGTTGAAATTTTAGCTCTAACTTCTATAGGTGTATGGGTTTGATTATAATACATCATTCTAAACCTTTTCAACAATGATTTGTCATACTTATTCTGTGACATGAATACAACATAATCACCTTGCCAAAACTCAACACTTGAATAATATTTTAGTAGTCCTAAGTCTATCATGTCAAAAGTACAATAAATATCAATTTTCATTTACTAAATAAGACTATCACTACTACCAATGATGTCTATATCATCAAGATATATAATGAGAATCAAGATATCGTCACCAAACACCTTTACATAGAGAGTTGGTTTAGAATTACACTTGAAACCAAATTGCTTAAGATGTGAATCTATTTTCATATACCAGGCTCAAAGAGCTTGCTTAAACCTATACAAATACTTGATCAACCTATAAAAAATATATTCTTTACTAGTAACTTGAAAACCCTATGGTTGAACCATTTAGACTTCTTCCTCCAGATTTCCATTCAAGAAAGGACTCTTGACATCCACTTGGTGCACCTTCCATCCAAATTAAAAAAAATAGCAACAATCAAATGAAAATTTACCATCTTTTAAGTAGGATCAAAAGTATCTTCATAATTATCCACTTCTTCTTGTGCATAACCTTTTACAATAAGTATAGCTTTGTATTTGTCCAATGAATCATCTACTTTACATTTTACCTTATAAATCCATTTACAACTAATGGATTTCTTTCCTGTTGGTAGCTCCATGAGCTCCCAAGTCTAATTTTTCATAAAGGAATCATATTCCAATTACATGGTTGATTCTCACTTATGCTTTCCTTTAGCCTCTAAAAAATAATTAGGCTCAAATACATGTGCAAAAACAATTGTTAGAGCAAAATTTTCATGCTCACCTCTATTACCAAACTACTTTCTTGATCTCAGTCTTCTTCCTTCCACACCTTTTGGTAAGTCTCCCTCCTTTAATGCTTCTATTATGGTAAAATACCACTTTGGATTCTTTGGTTTTTCTATTGAAACCTCAAAATAGCCTACAATAATTCCCTCCCTAGAATGTGATTCTATCGATGAACTATAATCATGCTCAACTTTCACATCACAACTTATAATAGAATCATTAGAAGAAAATAATGACTCAATATCTAAAACTATACTATTTTCTATGAAGTATGGCATTTGTTTATTTACCATGACATCTCTATTTACTAAAACTTTTTTGGTAAAAAACATCAAGTAATTTGTATGCCTTTGACTGCTCACTATACCCAACAAACATGTATGATTTGATTTTTGCATCCAAATTACTTCTATTTTGACTAAGAATAACTTAAAAAGTTACACAATTTTTTTTTCTAAAAGCACTTACATCTAGAGTTTGACCTAACCAAGCCTCCTCTGGAGTCATATTATCTAATTATTTTATGGGACTTCTATTGAGGATGTACACCATTGTATTCACTACTTCTACCCAATATCTATATGGTACATTTCTGATTTGGACCATATAACAAGCCATTTCCATCGCCATCTATTTCTCCTTTCCATAACTCCTTTTTATTGTGGAGTGTAAGGGGTAGTGTATTGTCTATGTATGCCTTCAATGGCATAAAAATACTTGAACTATTTTGAGATGAACTCACCTCCATTATCCATTCTAAGATATTTCACTAACCATCTTACTTGTTTTTCAACTATAGCTTTCCAAGTAAGGAAGTTAGAAAAATAATCAAATTTATTCACTAGAAAGTATATCCTCTTTTTCATAGATAAATCATCGACTAACAACAATAAATAATGGGATCAATAAGGGGAAGGTGTTTAAATTAGACCATTTAAATATGCATGTACTAGATCTAATACTCCCTTAGCTCTCAAATATTTACCAACATCAAAAAAAATTATAAATTGCTTCCCCAACTGACATACAGTACATACATGATGACTATCTTGAATAAGAGGAATCTACTTAACCATCTTAGTCTTACTCAATGTATTCAAATACTAGAAATTCATATGCCCATAACTTTCATGCCATAGTGAACTTGTGTTATTAACCACTGCAAGTGCAATTTCCTTTTCCCTTTATGGATCTATAAGCTTATACATGCCTTTCTCACCAATCCCAAAAATAAAAGTCTTGTTATCTTTGGTAGAGACTAAACATGCTATTTTTTAAATTTTACAACAAAATTATCTTTTGAAGTGATCTCACTAATTAAAATAAGTTTTTTGTTCATAGCAGGCACATACCTAAAATTCTTAAATGTATATTGAATTTCACCGTTAAAATTGATTTGAACATTACCATACCCCTTCACAAAATGAGTTCTACCATATCCCAAAGATACCGATTCATTACTGCAATCATTTTCAACAAAATCCACATACTGTTCCTTATGGAATGTATAATGGTGAGATGCCCTAAATAAAATTACCAAGCTCAATCTACTTTAGAATTACCATTAGAAGCCATGAAACCAAAATCAAGATATGTTTCCTTACCTTCACCTTCAGCTATATTTTCATGATGAGATTTCTTTATGGGGTTAGACATATATTGTTGTCTTTTCCTACAATATTTCTTAAGATGGCCAAGTTGCTTATAGTAAAAATATGTCCACTTAGATCTCTTATTATAACCACGTGTGAAGTATCAAATAGAGAACTACAAGTTTTACCTAACTTCTTACCCTTTCCCTTGATGAAGAATTCACTCTATATAGAAGTAGATGTAGACAACATTATTTTTTCATGTTATCTCTCCTTCTACAATAGAAATATTGATATTTTTTCAAAGTGAAAATCATACATTTCAAAAATCATGTGAAAGGACTCCATAAATGACTTAAATGAAGGTGGAAGATTTTTCATAACCAAATAAATCAAATTTTGCTCATCAATAAAATTTTACACAACCTTCAAATGATCACTGCTGATGTCCTTGATCTACAATAAAAAATCAAAAATAGAACCATCTTCCTACATATTAGTGGAAAATAATAAATTATTCAAATACAATTTCTTATTAGATTTAGAAGCTTGATATTTAGAAGTAAGATTAGTCCACAAAGCTGATGCACTGGTCACATTTCTTACCTATGAGATTAAATTATCTACTACTAATAGTTTTAACAACATAAGAGCCTCATGATGATGTTTGTCATAATCATCAGTACCTGTGGTAGGCCTTTTCTCTTTATTGAGCACTATTTGATTAAGATTATGATATTTACATATCATCAAAACCTTGTGAATCCATAAAATAAATTTTTTCTTGTTAATTTTTGTGAATCTGACAACAAGTGGTGTTGTAAAACTAGCCATTTTAACCTAGTTTTTCTAAAAAATGCAAATGATGGAATAAATATAATGAATTTACACAAAATTCTTCTTACCCATTGATTCAAATCATAAAATGGTCAATACCTCCAATTTTCAACAAAAAACACAACACCATTTGGGAAATTTTAAATTTTCCATCTTTAAAAACACCAAAAATGGACAAAAACAATTAAAATGGGAGATCTACAACTCCAATTAAAAAAATTTATTCTCCATCAACATCTAGATATAAAACCCAAAAAATGGTGAAATTATCAATTGATTTTGCTTTACGGTTATCTCCCAACACAACTAAATGTGTTCATCTAGGGAAAACCCTGGTAAAAATCAATTTTTAAAGTTTGAACAAATAAATTGATTTTTCCATTTTAACCTAAAAAAATTCAATTAATTTGTGATTGGTGGATTAAAACTTTAGTATCAAACAATTCATAAGAATTTTTAACTAGTCAAAATTGATTTATGCAAATGACCAACCTACAAAGCTTTGGCTACTGATTGCAGAGCCAATTCTCATCCGAATTCAATTCTGTTAGATGCTACTTTATTCTCTTGACCAATAGAAATTTATAGAGCTATTAAAAAGGAGAAAAACCATTGAATGAATTTTTTTATTTCCTCTAAGTGTCATATGATGTACAACCTATATGGGAGAGGAAGAAAAAACATTTGTGCCTATTAGCCTCTCCTATGTCCTTTCTCTTCATCATAGACTTTACAAACCTTCTCTACTTTTTATCTGCTAATATGCTTTATGATTGATCATATGAGAAAAATGAATTTTCTTCATCTCACAACACTTTACCAGGTGCTTCACACTCCTCTCTAGTGAGTTAATCCTCTCTTTCTTCATAGGCTTCCTCCTAAGCTTCCTAAAATATAAGATCTAATTACCATATTAGAACCAACAAAGAGAATGAAATTATATTGATCATCTTACCAGTGTACCAAATAATAAAATGAAAATTCTATTATATATGCACATAAGAGACACCTAAAAAACATGGAGATGGGCTGAACCAAAAGTAATGGGTAGCATAAAATAGCTATGCCCATGGAACCTACTTACCTAAGTGGTTAAAACCATTATAACAACAATATAAAATAGAAAATAACCTAAGGTATATTAATATGCTAATACTAATTGAGGTCTATCTGAATCCTCTTAAAGTAAAAGGGTATGAGCATGTTTTCTTGTTTGTAGTTTTTAAGCATACATACTTTAAGTTCACAAGATCCAATGAATAAAATATAAATATCACATGGGATCATGGACTGTGGATGTCTTTATTGTGAGAAGAGACTTGTTTGCATGGATAAAGAGGTCAAATGGATATTTTGTGTGTGATAGTAGTACAGGTCTTAGAGGGCATGACGGATGATGTGAGGCATCCCTAGATGCATTGAGGAGGTTGTGAGTTATCTAAGTATCCTTTGGAGAGATAACAAGTGCACTAGAATAGCCTAGACAAGCTAGACCATCACAAGATGTCATTCAGGAATGGATAAGTTAGTCTATTTAAGCATTATTACTTGTACTTTCATAGGTCAACCTTAGTCAAATAAAATCATGAAGGTGTTATTGAAAGTCCCAATTTAGTCTCCTAAAAGTTTGGTGCCATGAGGAGTTGTCTAGTTCAAATTATAAGGCTTAAAAGTTGCTCATGTTGCTTGTGACATGCTAGATGACATCAATCTTAATCTTCAAGAAATAGCTATTGAGAGTTCAAATTTATAACTATTGGAATTTGAAATTCAAATGACTATGTAGGAGAAAGAGATCCAAGAGTATTATTTTTATGTTAGAATCCATTCTATTGGTCAAATCTTATTGCAATAAAAAACAAAGTTGTTGTTGAATCCATGTAGAATACTCTCTAGGTGGTGGCGTGATTTGACAATCTATACAAGTATATTTATTTCATGTGGAAGTTTACTATAGTTTACTGGGTTTTCTCCTAGTTAACTTGGGAAGGTTGGAATTGGATTAGAATCTATTAAATGATCTTATTTTGATGTTTTAATGATTGTATATTATTCTTACCTCATTAATGCCTATTCCTATGCATTGGAAAAGTCTTGAAACATGTGCTTTTGCAAGAAATTCATCTTGAAATGTGAATGTATGTGAAGGTATTGTAAATAATAAAATAATACTAACTTAAAAAGTTGTTTATTGTTTCTAGTAGCTCAAAATGGTTGATCTAAGTGTTTGAATATGAACTAAAGGTCATATGGTTCTTGTAGGTGCTTTGCTTTTTATCAGTTTGAGCTTAGAGTTCATGAACAAGCTCAAAGTAGGTATGATAATGATATGATGGTTTGGTGTTTATAAACCCTAAGATTAATATTTCACAATTTATATGACTCTTATATGACCAATATATCTCATTGAGTGCTAATATGCATTATGGGATAAGTTTGTACAATTATTGTCATGTTTCTATTTACATGTTTGAGTGAAAGGTTATATTCAAGATGGCTAGATCAGAATAAGGGTATACTAAAGTTGTTGTAGATTGATCTTAAAGGTATTTCAATGATGTAAAGTGATGTCTTGATGATATCATATGATCATAAGAGGTCTTATTTCCATGTTATTGAATCCATGAAGGAGTTCATAGTATTTTGATGTGTATTAACTATGTATGTAGAATTGTTCATTAAAAAATTGTTGAAGAGTATAACATAAATAGGAATTGATCTATGAGGTTAAATGTGATATTAGGATCATGTAAATTGAGTTCACTTATTATGGTAACCTCATAAGGCCCTATAGGATTGTGAGGATATGTTGAAAGTATCATGAGTTTTCATTGTGATCTAAAGATGTCTATTATTCTAAGCTATCAAGATGGGTCTCGTTTGCATAAAAATAGAGGTTGAAGATTAAGGAAAGTAGAGTTGTGTAATTATACTTATCCATGAGATGTATTTTCTCCATAAAAAGTAGATGATCTGGTAAGGTTATTACCATGCTTGGAAACATGTTGTCATGTTTACAAGAGGGCTTTTAGAGGTCTAATGGTGCATACCAAAGGTGGGAAAATGAGTAAAATATTCCAAATCTCATTAAAGGTCTAAAGGACCTAGTAGATATGTATCTATAAGTTTTATTTCATTAGTTAAAGGCTATTAGTATTACAAAGAGATAAAGTGAAGTGTATTCAAAGACCAAGTACAATTGAATGTTATTCAAAGAGATGATCTAAGCTATGATAAAGTAGAAAGATTATTAATTGTAATAGGCATAATATATACTAATTACGTGTTAAGAAAACTTGATAGATGGAGAATGGAGTTAGGGGAAGATAAATCAGATAGTTTGAGAGGCTTGAAAATATGTGCATAATTTGAGGGGGAACACGTGTGATAATTTCCAATCATGATGGATATGTGGAGAAGTTTGCTATAGATGTGAACTCAAAAAGTTTGTATGATGACTTGATAAAACCAAGTCATATGTCTTGAAAATGTTTCGAATCTTCATGCATGGATAAAGGGGGAGATTTGTAAGTGGTTTCAAGTTTTCCTAGGATTAGAGGACTATGTAGATGAACCTGAGCGGAGTGTATATCCACTTTGTCATTAATGGCAATCAAGGAGGAAGAAAAGAAGAGGTTTCCATCAATGGCAAAGGGGAATATTTTTATCAAGTGTTGTCATTGATGTCAAAGTTAATGATAGAGTGGTGATATCATTGATGAAGGTTGACATTATGAAGTGACAAGAAGGCTTTGAGAAGTCTAGTTTTGGCATGAGAAACCTTGTGTGGTGGTATACGCATGGTAGCCTAGTGTGTTGAATAGGTTAAGGCTAGGGATAATAATGTTGGTAGTTTTGGTTCATGTAATGAAGTTTTATGACATGTTTTTGAGGTGGTGATAGAATTTTAAGATGTTCCAATGTTGTTTCTTAGTCAAGGTATGGTTTGTAGTTCTAGGACTAGTATGCATAGAGACCTAGTGAGGTCCAAATGTAGTATCAAAGTGAGTTGTCAAGATGTTAGTGCCCATATGAGCATGGATTTAGGTGTAATAGGGTGGGTAAAATGTTTTAACCAAGTTCAAATTCTTGAGGAGGATGACAAACTAAGAAACAATGTTGGAAGGTTTATGATGCATGCAAAATGAAGAGATGAGACCTCGAGAAGAAAGTTTTGATGATTTTTAGCATATCTATACTTTTAATGGTGACTTGGTAATTATTAGAAATAATTAATATGGACCTAATAAGTTTTTATAAGTATTTTTAAGTGGTTTTAGTTACATATCTTTATGAACATTTGTTAAGAATATTAACTAGTCAAAACCCTCCTATAAACCGTTGTATTGACCTGATTGGAGAAAACTTGTTTTTTTTTGCCAATAATGTATTGGAAATTCAATTTTTATGATTTTATATTATATATGACTCCTCCAATAATTTATATGTGGAAGTGGTGTGTCAGGGTAATGAGTAGAAGGTATAGAAAAGTACTTGTTTCTAATGATTTTATTGTTATAGGTAAGGTTGATTGAGTCAATGCATATAATTTGGTTATATTGAAGGAAAATATTTGTTCTTGACGTTCATGGAGTTATTTTTACAATACATAATAAAAATTTCAATAATTTTGGTCAATCAAGTTGACCTATCTCTAATGCGTAGATAGTGAGAATAGTGAAAAAAAGCTAGTTAGAGTGTATACATGTTTAGGGAAGAGTTCTAGATGAGTAGGGATGAATAAAATGGTTTAGGGTATATTTAAAGACAAATTCCTCCTATTCACTTCATTTTAAAGTTGTGTTTATGCCTATACACAAGCTAAAAGTTACTCATAAAATGACTTGTCTATCTAAGACAAGACAATGGAACCCAAGACAATGAGAATGATATGTAGGAGCAAAGTGGCCATTAAAGCAGATGAATTTTTTATTGTAAGATTATATAAGAAGTTTGTAAGAACTTTTAAATTAATTATAATATCTTATAAGTGTTTCCTTATGTATGAGAAGTCATGTTCAATGCAACTTTGTTTTGAGCTAGATTGACTGCTTTAGGTGTGATAAGGAAAGTGAAGTGGTTGAGGTCTAATGATAAATAGTGATGCATCAAATATATATATATATTAATTTTTTAGGAAACCTAAATTAAATATAGAAGATTTGTGGAAGCTAAATCAATGGGTTAAGTGTGTGAACCATGCAATAGTGGTCACATGTATCATAGGTGAATATAAGTTTTGAGGTGATTGAGTTGGTGTTTGATCATCTAGGGGGTTGTATCCTCTTTACTAGTTGGTACTAGCTAAAGGTCAAATGGATGCTCGACTAAATTGAGGGGTGGGTGATCCTTGATAAATTAGTGTTGGTTGAAATTTAATATTGTAATTATAGGATAGTATTCCATCTACTTTGTTAAGTGGGTTTTATCCCCAAAGAGGGTTTCCCACATAATCTCTTATGTTTTCTTGTGTTGTGTTTATTTGGTTGTTTCTCTATGCATTATTTGATCTTATATGAATGGATGTTTCATGGAATAAGTTTTAGAATTGAATGAATATTATTGTCTACTTACTCACCCTAACTCTTTTTAGGTACTTCCAATCGTTCATTGGTTTCCACTTACTGAATGGTGGTACAACACTTCTTTTCAAACTTCTTCTAAGATGTCTCCTTTTGTGGCATTATATGGGTATCACCCCCTTCCATTAGTTCAATTTTTATAGTGCATCCTAAGGTTTGACCTATTTATAACACATTCACCATCAATAGGAGGTGTTAGTTAGTTTGTGAGAGAATTTATTAATAACATAAAATCAAATAAAGTAGCAAGTAGATCGACATTGTAGTGAGTAGCATTTTGACATAGGTGATTGGGTCTTTTTGAATTTGTAGCCATATAAGCACATGAATATGAATAAATAGAAAAAGGATAATAATTTATCACCTAAGTATTATGGCCCTTATAAGAACTTGTAAAAAACTAGTAGTGTGGCTTATAATCTAGAACTACTCCCAACCACTTGCATATATTTGGTATTCCATATATCATGATTGAAGAAAGTATTTAGACATGGAGTTTCTAATCATATATATTTACTTGATTTGTATGAATAAGTCCAAGTCATTCTATATCCTGAGAATATCCTTCAAAGGCACACTAAGCAATAATGGACTAGATCTATTAAGTAGTATTTGATCAAATGAAAGACCCTGTATTCTAAAGATACAACATGGGATGATGAAGCATTCCTATAGAAACATCCTAGTTTGATTCAAAATTGTGGAAAACGTTGTTTTAAATGGGAAAAACATGTTATGTCCTTAACCTATAGTGAATATAGGGATATGTGTGGTTGACTTGTGATTTACACACCTTTATATTAGCTTGTTACATTTATTGATGTTATTAGTATGGACATCTTATGGAATAACCATGGATAATTAGAGTATATAGAGGAGGTAGTGGTTAGTATTTTATCATCATATTATGAATTCTATTCATATTTAATTATTGTGGAGGTTTCCCCCTTGAAGTGTCTCAATCATAATATTCAAGTATTCTACTTTTTCACCAAATATTATTGTGGATCTACTTATTCTAATCTTAATTATTCCATATATAATTCTATTATTACAAATAATCTAAATAATTTACTTATATCAATTAAAATATATCCTATAATATTAATTTTATTACATAAATTCATTGATTTTATAAAAAGGGGACAACATAGAAATGGAAAGGTAGTTTGGTATGTGAAGATCGAGAAGCCATATGATGTTATTTCCATAATGGACATAGAGATCATAGGCTACAGAGTACCCATAACTATATTTGCATTTCAAATTTATTTGAATATGATTTCTAGGTCTACTTGGAAGGATATTATATGACCAACCCTTAGATATAGCCCTATATCATTGAGTTCCATAGACTATAGTCATATTGAACCCATTGGGAGATTAGAGGATGTAAAAATAAATGTAGTTGATCTAAATTTTATAGAAATTTTTTATCTCATTGATTATAAAATAGATGAAACACAATACCCTATGTGTAGTCATCTAAAATTTTATTTTAATGTAATGAGTGTCACTTGAGACAACCTTATCTTAGCTTAGTCCTAGCCCTATCTTAGGGACTCTTTTGATGATTTTATAGATTTTGTGTAGGTCCAACCCACTTCTAGAAATACCAAAAGTAGTACTAATCCATCCATTAGGCACCTATATCAATTATTTACCATCTTTTACCAACTAGACATTAGCACAACCCTTTGGATACTAGTACATTATGCTATTGATCTAGGGATTGTGCTAGTGTCACTTAGATCTTTACTCCACCAACATATATCTTTATATTCCTAAAATCATTCCTAGGTTTGGCTGAGACCTATTTCACATCTTAACAATTAGTATAATGCTATATATAGACCACTTTCATTTAGTTATCATTAGATGGAAATATTCATAAATAAACTCATAGATAATATTAAAAATTAAAGTCATTAATCCTTATTCTACCCTAATTTTATATGCACCCATACAAAATAATTTAGAGATTAGATTAATTAGATTTATAGTCTCAAGTCAAACTCAAAGTAATTAACCAACACTCATACTAGCATTCACTTGTACTTTCACTAATACTTAGATTAAGATAACTAATTTAGGCTTGATCCCCTTTAGAGGTATTTTTATATATGCAACACTCAACACATGCAATTTTGAGGTCATATCTAGCCTACCCTGATAATTTCATTCTTTTTACTTATGCTTCTCAAGTACCCTAACAAACATAGAAACCTAGGGTTTGGCATAAAAACTAGTCAAAATAGGGAACATACAATGAACCAACATCATTACATATAGGCACAGACTCCTTAGAATCAGGTGAAGGTACACCTAGAATGTCATTATACCTACTTATAAAAGGACACTATAATGCCCCAAAGGAAACTATCATGGTATGCTACTGTCCAAAGGACTGCACTAGTATCTAAGATGGTTTTTGAATCCTAGTCCTTGTTTATAATGCCTAGCATAAATCCTACACCATTTTTCATCCTATCATTCATCTGTTTTAGTCAATTTCCATCTATGTACATCTCTTTTAGTTCATTTTCTATCTATATAATAATCATAAAAATCAATTATTGTAAAAATCATAGTATATAATTATTTTAGATTTATTCCTTGATTTAATATTTCAGCACTTTATCAAACTAGGGTTTTACATTCCATAATCTCGTTACAAGTTAAAGAATTTTGTGAACTTGACTTACTTAAAATATTGAAAAAAACCCTAGCCTTGGATTCTCTTAGGGTTTGTATTCTTGTTTTTTTATTTCCATTTATTGTGATAGGCTTTTAAGATTTCATATATTCTATTATAGCAACCCTCTTTCTTTTTCTTTACTAAATGACATCTAAAAAAGTTATAGCTCTTCCTTTATGAATAAGTATTAGGCTTAGGGATAACCCTATTGAACATACCCAAATTCCTTATGTTTGAGCCTATAACATGGATGATGGACCAATTACAACCCCCCTCATTGATCCTTCACAATCATATTTTGTGGACTTTAAAGAAAATGTATTATAACATGAGCAATACAATCAAGATATTAATGATACATAAGATAGGAATCAAGACACACTCCACCCCCTTGATCATGAGAATATAATAATTAATAAAGATGAGGTCTTACAAAGTTTTAGAGATAGACTTCAAAACAACCCCATGATCATTCATATATTTGTTAATCTATATTGGAAATCAAAAACACATCACTTGGTTAATCCTCTAATCCCACAAATAATAATATTATTACAGATACTATGGGGACAAATCAAACTCTACAAAAACTAGTCATAAATATCCAACCCTCACTAGTGGCACAACCTCTTATGGTTAGTACACATCCCTCTTCTTTAGATGTATAATCCTTTTGAAAAGATATTAATTCTCTATAGTATAATGAGTTATATCTTCATCAAGGTGACATGAGACCATCTTAAGCCTTGGATTCTCATATGCTCCTACATACACCTTTGGCATAGCTTATAGAAATAGTTGTATTACACTTTATATTTATGGCACCTAAGATTACGCTATATGATGGTAAGGGTGACCTTGAAAATCATATATATGCTTTTCACACCACATGTTTGGACTACGTGTCTAATGATTAACTCCTAACTAAGTTATTCCTTCATATTGTAAAGGACTATGCATTAAAATGGTTTTATTATCTTTCTAATCAATCCATCACAACATTTAATACATTGAGAGATATGTTTTTGGCACACCTTTTAATCAAAATCAATGTTAAGGTTTCATAAACTCTAGTTTTATAACTCGACAAAAAATACAATGAGCCAATAGATGAATATGTCTTGTGATATAAAACTATATTATCATATATGACTATCCCCATGGAAGATAGAGAATTCTAGGACATATTCAAGTAGAGTTTATTACCGACATTACATGAAGCTATACTATCCAAAATGTTTCCATCATTCACAGATTTATGCCATACCTTGAAATAATGAGAGTAAAGCTTCTCTCCATGGGAAAATTAAAGTGCACAACTAGATTAGATTAAACTAGTAAGAGTTCTAATAATCCACCATCGAATGTGAGGCTCACTAAAAAAAAGAATGATCAAAAGACAATGGGTAGTGTGGCCTCATAGCTAGACCATCGTATCTTTTTATCAAATCCTCCAAGGAGACCTTTCAAAAATCTTCTTGAATCACCAACAAATGTTCTCTATCAAATCTTGGAATGTAACATAATATCTCTCCCTCCTATCAAATAGGTTGATATGAATAGGCCTCTTCCAAATATTTTTGATGCCAATGCATTTTTTGACTATCATAGGGAACCAAACCATACTACAAATAGATGCATCAGTTTACAAAATAAGATACAACATTTGATAGATGATAATATCATTGATGTTATGACTCTTACAAAGGATCTCAAAGTACAAGCAATGGAAACAAATGCATTGAAAATATTTTTAGATTCATTTCCAACTTATACAATTAATGAGATAGTAGGAACTTTAGGTGTTAATTATACTTATTAGGCACATCCACCACTAGTATCCTATCATAATCATATGATAGGCACACACCATTTAAATAATTTAATTAGTGTGTAGCATATATTAGATAAACCTCCCATCATTTTATTAGAGAAAGAGATTGTTGATGATAACTTAGATTCATATGCACTCTTTGTATGATCTTACATTGATCACTATAATATTCATTGTGTCATGGTTGATAATGGGTCTAGTATTAGCATGTGTACTATTAAACTTATACAATACTTGGGTTATTTAAATTAGGATATTTATTATATATATAGTTATTCATGGCTTTAGTGGCCATGTCCAAAGCTCCACTAGGGAGACAATACTTCCATTATAGTTTATTCCCACATATATGGCCATAATATTCTTAGTGGTTCTTAATGTTTGAAAATTTGACATATTATTAGGTAGGCATTAGATATAGTAGCTTCAATCCATTCCATTTGTCATATAAATATGTCTTAATTATATACATGCTAGTCTGGTGGTCATAGTTGGGGGTCCTAAATATGAGTATGCCTTACCTATTCCATAACTAGTTACATAGAAGACACTAGTTATAGCTCTAAACACAACTTCTATTAGTACACCTCTGACATCAGTTGAGCCACTAGTGTAGGTGAGGTCTACTTCTATATCATTACCAAGTATACATAATCTCCCATAAAGACCTTTATTAGAGAGACACCTATGTCTAAGATATGTTATGGATTTTAGAGAGCCTCTATATACCTAATTATCATCCAAATCAGTGTTACAACATAAAACACCCATGTTAATCATATTTTATTGTACCATATATGTCCTCAAGGACCCTGTAGTTTATAAGCCTATTCAGTCAGCTCCATAAATTCATAGCCCCACTCCATAGGTAGTTTCAACTATATATTGCTCAATACATCTGATTCATAGATCTCAGATACCTAATCACACATAATCTATGATCACTCTTCCTTTATTTGATATAAGACACCTGGATAGTGAGTCTATTATGAGACTCATCAGTTAGTATGATCCTCTCTACTTGTACATAGTTTTTCTTACCTTGCTTATTATATATAGTTTCACGTTCATGTTGATTTTACATAGTTTATATTAAAAAACACAAAAATAATATAACATTACCAAAATTATAAAAAAAAATCAAATTCTTGCTCACAAAATATAAATTTTAGATTGTATATATTTCTATGTTTACATTCCTTATATTTTCTAGGTACGGCGTATGCTATCTATGTTAATATAGTCAATTTTATCTTACATACATGATTAACTTGTTCTCTTCAAGTTTTTTTAGATCACTATAAGAGCCAAGTAATCTACACATATCAAAATTTACTAATATCTACCCATTGGGGGCACATGTATAGATACACAGATCCAACACTGATACATTCACCCATTAGGGTCATCATACTACATAGCTTCCAATTTGTCAAGTTATATCTTTATATGCTCCATATCATAAATTTAGCATTTTTATATCTTCATATTGATCATTCTATACTACACAAATATTTGGCTAAATACTACTAATATATACTCACCTTATGTACATCTTTGATCTTATATAAATTTGTACCAATATTATGCGTACTTTCATTTCTAGATTCACTAGTATAGATTTTATTGTGTCTCTTTGCTTCTACATCTATTTTAGGGAATTTTAATATGCCATTATTCAATATCTCTACACTAATTCCTTTCATTATGTGTATGATTTTGACATGTGCCCACATTTTTGTGTGTGTCTTATTGAATATGTATTAAGACATTTTAACATGTCCTTGCATGTGGATCTCAGCCAATCTTGATTACTCTGTGTATGTTAAATTTGAACATCCTTGTATGTTTGATTTTTATTAGACTTAGTGACATGTGCCCATGTCCCTTGTATTTTATACCTTTGGCCTACTTTACATGCCTCATGTGTTTGAATTTATGATTTTATGTATGCATCATGGTCATGACAATTGTCTCTTTCTTGTTATAGCCACATCTAATTTATGATGCCATAAGGGACCTTATATATCCCACCTTCCTCCTTATGTGCCTTGATGGACATCATGCCCCATCCCTTAGGTAGTTTACTTAAACTTGATTTTCATTTACATGTTTACTCTATCTATCTTGAAAACCATGTGAATTTTATATATAACATACATCATATGTTACCAACTTTTTCCTAGATTATTTTACATTATGATGTTATGTATACACATTATATTAGATCATCACACATATATCATATGTTTTTAGTATAATACACATGATGAATAGATTTTATTTTGAGGACAATTATTACATAATTTCAACAACTCCACTAAAAATAGGGGGAATTCATAGGAGTTTATCATAGATATAAATCCATCCCAATGCACTTAGACTATAGTGTTTAGCATTTAGACATAGATTACAAATCCAAAACTCTAGAAAACATAGTGAAAAATAGTCACATATAGATCAATCTCAATTCTACATACAAACAACATAATTGGTCAATAACAAAACAAAAACGATAATAGAATAATGCACTACCATTTGAGGGATTGTGCTATTATCTAGTAACCCTAGAAGTAGAAAATTCTAGATTTGTCAGAAAGGTACAATAGTTATAGTTAGATTTGTATAATTTTAATCATAGTTTATTATACATACTTAGTAAATAGTCAATTTTCACACAAATTTCATTGGTTTTAATTAGATTGATGGCATCATGCATGATGTGATACTCCCATCTCAATGTCAGATACTCATACATAAATTATTATGACTTGGTATAGAATCCATATGCACGAATATCATAATTAAGGGTATGTGTATGGCACATTATTCCCATATGTTAAGTTTGACACCAATAGTATTAGATTGAATGGTATTTCCATTTCACTCTCAAAATTTCTACTACATACACCATTTTCACTATTTTTACACTAGATTGATGTGTTATTTCATATGTAAAGGTTTTCATTATTGAGTAGTCCCTAATCTACATTATTGAGTTCTTGAGTGACCCCTAAGACATTTTACATTTTAAAGTTTTTGAATGGCACCAAATACATATTACATAGTTTCAATTACATCATACAACTTGAGTTACATTATGTAGCTTCAATTTTAAATGCATTTACTACACATGGGTAGGAAATTATATAGTCATAACCTACTTGATTTATTAAACCATCTACATAAGAGGGTTGGATAAGCCATCTATCCAAACTATGTTATTCACATATTATGATACACTAATCAAGGGTGGGAAATGATTGATTTAATGCTAGCTTGAGTTATTGAGCAACCCATATAGGAGTATTGAGTAATCCATTAGCTCGGTCTAAGTTATTCAATATTTGATCACTAGATACACATACACAATATGTCACTAAGTTTTAGCATTGGTTTGCATACCCAATGAGGTGTATTAATTATTTTCATCTCTCTCATATATTTAATTAGTTTTGTATTTGATTTGAGGTTTCTTAATTAAGGACCAATTCCTCCATGTTTCATTTGTAGGATGCATAATGGAACACACTTTGAAAACTCAAACCCAAATTCATGGGCTTCACCTCTTCCATAAGTCAATGTACATTTATTTTAGCTTATATTAATCATTTCACTTTGATACATTTCTAAAATAAATGGGTGGAAAATGTAGTCATCTAAAATTTCATTCTAGTGTAATTAGTGTCACTTGAGAACATGTTATCATAGCTTAACCCTAGACCCATCTTAGGGCCTCTTTTGTAACTTTCAAGTGGGTCAAACTCACTCCTAGATATACCAAAATAAATACTAAACCATATTGTATTCACCCACACCCCTTGCTCACTATATTTTAACACCTAGACATTAACGTGACCCTTTGGACATTAGCACACCATGTTACTGACCTAGGGACTGCACTGGTATCCTTTAGCTCTTTACTCCCTCAAGGGATATCTTGTCATTCCCTAAGAACTCCTAGGGTTGGAATAGACATAGTTCGCATCTTTAAAAAAAAAGTAACACTATATATAGACCACTTTCTTTCACTTATCCATTAGATTGAAATTAGATGCAAATACTCATAAACAAATTTAGAAATAGTTGTGCAAATCAAGTTTATTGATCCCTATTTTTACCTACTTATACATAAACCCATATAAAATATACCAGATCTCAGATTAATTATATTTTTATTATTAATTCACACTTAAATCACTCAAACTAACACTCACACTAGCATTCACTTACACTTGCACTAGCTCTTAGATTTGGAAAACTACATTATGCTAGATCCCCTTTCAAGGTACTGGTATGTAGGAAATGCTCAACACATGGTGTGTTGAGTTCATGCCCATCCTACCCTAATTACACCACTCTTTTCTACATGTTCTCCTTAAATAACCTAAAAAACATAGAGTTTGAGGGTCTAGCATTAAAATCAGTAAAAATAGGTAACATACAACAAACTAACATTCATGCAAATATATAAAGAATCCCCTAAAACTAATCAAAGGTACACCTATAAGGTTATTTTCCTTACATTTAAAAGGATAATACAATACCCTGGAAGATAATATAATGTTGTGATACTATCTAAAAGATCACACTATTATCCAAGATGGTTTCTAACTCTTGGTTCCTATTCATGACACCTGACACCACTCCTACACCAATTTACAACCTATCATTCATTTGTCTCAATTAGTTTCCAACTAAATAAATCACTTATAGTTCATTTTATATTTATACAATAATCAAAAAATTCAATTATTGTACAAATTAGAGCCTATAATTATTTCATATTTATTCCATCATTTATTATTCTAGCATTTTAACAAACTAGGGTTTTACATTACATAATCCCATTAAAAGTTAAATCACTATATTAATAACAAATAAGTGGATTTAGATTGTTATATGACAATAAATATAATAGATAATCTATTATAAGAACATTAAGGGGATAAGATCATTATCATACCTTTAAACAAGGCTTAGATCAAGTTTTATATCATTCCCAAAGAGCCTACATTTCCATATGCTTATAAAGGATACACCAAGTTTAGATTTCACATATAAACAAAGTTTCAACCCTTAAGGAGCAAAGATTTCATTAATTTAACACATCATGCTTAATAATTACCTCAGTTATAACATAAAACAATTTTCATATCATCAAACAAAGATAATGGATCAAGTTACACAATTCTACATGGAGGAATACAATTATCGATCGACATGTTCAGAAAAAAGGTTAGAATTAGATCTATTATATTATATGAATCCTATAGATATAGATTACATAAAACACATTCATGAGGGCACTTTTTCATGTGAATATACATCTTTTATAAGTGGTGATTCAGATATGCATATGTTGAATTAGAAAACTAGATACCATGAGGTAAGGCCAAAGACAATGGATTATGCTACTGAGATAGATTTAATTCATAGATTTATAATTAAATATTTAATACATTTTATCTTCAAGATTGATCATCATGTCCCAAACATAGCTCAAAGTGTTAGTGTGTTAAATTATACTCTAAGAGATGTTATTGTGACAGAGTGGGAAGTTTATCAATAAAATTGATTTCATTATGAATAAGCTTGTGAAATTATGTGATATCAATATTAAGTGTCCTTTATGATCTTATAATAATGTCCATTTATATAATAATGAAAATTTCCTAAGTCACATATCCATAGACATTGTATATATGTGGTCATCTTAAGTTATAGAACCAAAATATTGGGTACATGTGTTCTTACTTATGTTTGCACTCTACCAAATGCCTAGTACATGTATCAGGTGTGTATATGTAAAACTAAACATTGTCCATAGGTTCAATAATATTTTATACACACATTTGTGTTTTATCATGACAACCCAATTGGTCATAAAGCCTTGTAAAATACAAAAATAATTGTATGCCATAAATACAAGGAGGATATGTTTGTTTCATAGAATCAAACATTTATTAAATTATTAACTATGAAACTACATAGATCTATAAAAATTTAATATACCCAAAAGGAAAAATAATAATTCATGTTTAAATTATATAACATAATCTTGGACAAGGAAAAACAAATAGAATCTAGTTACAATGAAGACAACTTATATATAAAACAATTATATGAATCAAAATGAGAGATAGAAGATCATAGAGGAAATATCACAAACAAAATAGAGGATACACTATTGAAACATAAGTATTAAATAGGAGGAATGGGAAAGGAAATTATGAGACTATTTTTTAAACATGACTAATAAAATATATAAGGAACCAATGGGAAAGGAAGTTGAAAGTATTGGTACATATTCTGTAACAAAATTATGATCATATGAGATTAACATACACAGCAATATATTTCAAATGCAATATAATTATTGTGGCATTATCAGATTGTATTTCTCAATTTTTTTAATAAGTCAACTATGTACACCCTTTCCTTACGGGAGATGAATATCAAGATGAAAGAGTGAATATGTATATAAATAAGCACCCATATTTACTAAACCCAAATACAAAACTAAAAGTTAAGATAGATATTGATTAAATGTTGTAATAAATAATCATATATCCAATTGAAAAAGTACATCAAGAAAGTTCCATGGTGGTATAACCCAATAAATCATGAGAAATAAAAGTCTACCATGACTATAAGGAATTTAATGATTCCTATGTAAATGATCCATTTATAATTCCATTAATTGATGAATTTCTTGAGTTAATAGCTAAAAAATTATCCTAATAATTCATACATGGGTTCAATGGTTATCACCAATTACCTATTGCAATAATATATCAAATGAAGACCACCTTTGTGACATAGTGGGAATCATTTGAATACAATGTAATGTTGTTTTGTCTAAAGAATGATTTTGTTATATTTTTTATAGCTATGGTCACTACATTTAAGGAATTAATACATGAATTTACGGAGGTTTACCAAGATGACTCAGTTATTCTCTTTATTCAAAGACCATATTTTAAATCCATGATCTATGTTTGAAATATGTGTATCTCTATGTATTATGTTGGATGTGAATAAATGTATGTTATTTACACCATTTAGATTTATATTAGGACATGTGGTCTACAATATTAATGTTTTACAAAAAAATGGAGTGATTTTGGGACTAAAACCACCTATAAATTCTTTAGATTTATAATAATTCTTGGCTCATTCTAGGTACTATCCCAATTTTAAATGGGGATATGCTATGATATCAACACCTTTTGAGAAATTTTTGTGAAAGGATAAAGTGTTTGAATGGACTACATAATGTTAGTCAACTATTATTAACTTAAAAAAATATTCAAAAATCCAATCTTGGTCTTCCTAATTGGAATAAGTTGTTACATGTCCATGTAGATGTATTTGCTATCACATTGGGTATAGGGCTAGCTCAACCAGGGCATGGTTTCTTAGATCACCTAATATAATTTATAAGCCATAAAATTTCAATGGAAAAAAATTATACCACCATATGGTTTGAAAATTTAACCATGGTATTTTCACTCCAAAAATGTATACATTATCAATTGGATACACCATTTGAGTTCTTTATAGAAGACCAAACCTTGTGATACTTGGAAAATAATCTTATGTTAGGTGGGTGAATATCTAGGTGGTTAATGTTATTTCATGAATTTTAGTTTAAGATAAATGTGAAACTAGGTAGAGTTAATGTGGGACCCACTCATCTAAATGGCATATAAAAAGGTGAAGATCTAGAAGAGTTACAAGATGAGTCACTAGATGATTACTTATTTAGAGTTATGATTCCAAAAAACATGGAGTAAATAACAAACTTGATTGATTAGGATGTTTTCGTTATGCACCACGTAGAAAAGTATAAAACACAACTAGTCACATGTGCTCTATCATTTAACATTATCAATGGATTCCTATATAATATGGCTACAAATGATGTTTTTTGAAGAGTATATTTAGATCATAAAAGGCCATAGTTTATAGAAGAAGTGTACTATAAAATTTTAGGATGGCATTTCATAGGAGATCTACTATGAGAAACAATATTACAAAATAATCTATGGTAGCTTAATTTGCTGACATATGTCAAAGAGTAAGTATAAAAACATAGAATTATGAAATAAATTTACATCAAATGCTAGTTATGAAACTATTTTAGTGATTGGGAATTAATTTTTAGGGCTCTTAATCCATCTAAAAAGCATAATATTTCAAGATACATATTCATTATGATGATTCTTTTCACAAAATGGGTGGAAGCTAATGTGACACCCAATTTTATTACTGAAAACACAACTAGATTATTGTATGAAAATGTCATAACCATTATTGGGTGTCCTCTCAAGTTGATAAATGATAAAGGAACACACTTTATGAATAGTAACATAAAATATCTAATAGAAGAATTCATGATATTGAACCTGTTGACATAGTGGATTGCACCCTGGTAGGAGGCCAAGCTCCTACCTTCCACATGCAATAATGGAAACTCCCCTCTCGCATGTGGGACCGGTGAAGCTAGAGGGGAGAGTCTCTAGATAAGGGATAGCTCCCTCTGATGTATCCTTTATGCCCTAGTTTCTCTTACTGCTAACAAATAAATGTAAAAAGGGGGGATGAAAAGAGAGAGAGAGAGATGCTGAAAATAGAACCTAAGCCTAAAAATGAAAAGGTGATACACCAAAAAATGTTGACACACTCAGCCCAAACATACACTTTTCACTAGGAAGAAGTGCCCATACACTTCATCTGACATGGGAATCTCTTTTGTTTTAGTGAGTCAGGGGTCTGTAGAGATACAAGGAGGAAGGAAACTACTGAAGGTGCTCTTTAACACACTTGGGCAACCTATTCACATGCGCCTATATTCCTACTATAGACACTTCTGGCAGACCTATAGAAAAGAGACTTCACAATGCACTAGACATGTTGTAATAAATCTATGAAAAACATGAAAGACAATGAATTAACACAAAAGAAGAACATAGACATATACTTTAAAGTGCAAGTTTAGATAGAGGTAAAAATGCTAAGTCCTGATTTAAGGTAAAATTTGGCAGAGCTCTGCCTTACAAGCCCGAGAGATTTTTGGGTAGAGTTTTACCTTAAGGCTAAGAGAATGGATCCTTCTCAAATGAGAATTTTTACAATATATAGAAAGAGAAAGGGAACTTGGCACTTTCTGGGAAAGACTTTGGCACTCTTTTTGCAAGCTAGCCCATGTGCACTTTGAGCCTTGGGAAGAGGGAGCTGTTTGATTATCAGTTCCTGAATTGACTTTGGCATCCCAACATTAATGAGGAAGTATAGACCACACCTCTTTTCTATGAATAGAATACTCCCTTAAAGGTATTTACATAGCTTGTTTGCTTATGAATACAAACTAGAGAAAATAAGTTGCGTTACTTACTATTTGCACCATTTGGTTACCAACTGGCAAGCATTGTTCCAAATATAGGAATAAATCCCTAAGTTGACACATCCTCTCACCACTTAGATGCTTTGTCCATTTATTGCCTTGTCTCATCCTAGTTTTGTCTCTTTCTAGCTCTTTCAGCCTTGGGGCTATCTTCTGGCAAGTCACTGTGTTCCTTGGGCTCTTTTTTGGTTAGCGCTCAAGCATTTAAAAAATAAATGGATATTTCACTATCTTAAAATTGATGTTTGTGCACTTTTCATCACTTAAAAAACAATGGCTAATCTATCTCCTTGAAGTTGACAGCTTCTAGGACATCACCATCCTTCAGGCAAATTCTGCAGGCCTTTTCCTCTAATTTGGCCTTTTGTTTTAGACCCTCTCAAAGGGGAAATATCCCTTTGGGTCTAGAAAAATTCCCTTCATTTGGCAGCTGAGAGCCCCTTGCAAGGGCACTTGCCCTTCATGGGCCTTTAGTGGCCTTTGTCTCTTTGGCCTTTTCTACGGGCTTTTTCACAAATAATTTTTCCATGGACAAAAAGTCTGTGAGAATTTTCCCATCACCTTTTTTAGAGTTTTCCTCGGGTCCTTTTGAGCTTGTAGTTCCTAAATTTCTTTGAACTTTTTTTTCAAAGGAATTCCTTTAAACAAAAAGTCTGAATAAATTATCTTTCTTTACCTTAGCCTTTCTGCACATTTTGAATTCCTTCAGCTACCTTCAAAGTGCCCTTTGCGTTTATTGAAATTGACCCTTTCAAAGGGTGCTTTTGCCGACCAAGTGCCCTCCACAAGGGCACTTGTCCTTTAGGAGGCTCTTTTGACTTCTCATATTGAACCACTCCTTTGAACCAACCATTGAACCAATTGATTGAATTGGTTTAATGGTTTTGTAATGAAATTACTTCAAGAATTAAGTATAGCAGCAGAATTATATCCAAATATGACTAAAATATATCCAAATATATGATAATAGATAAGCCACTTTGAGGGGGAAACCTCCACAAGCTTCAATAAGAGTAAAATTCATAAATATGATGATAAATGATTACCCACTACCTCTTATATATAGTCTAACTAGGCCATGGTTACTCCATAGGCCGACCTACTAATCTAAAGAAAGCCACAAGTCAGCCACAAGTCACCCACAATATAATGTCAAAGAGGGATAAGTAAGCCACAAGTCGGCTAATACTATCCTCATACATGTGATAGGTTAGGGGCGTAGCATGCCCTTCCCCTTCAAACCAACATTGTCCTCAATGTTGAATAATTATGGATGTTGTTGTAGAAATTCTTCACCTTCCCAAGTTGCATCTTCACTACTTTGTTTTTTCCACTTGATCAAATATTCCTTAATCTCTCTGGTTCTCAACCTCTTAGTACGTGTTTGGAGGATCTTCTCTGGTTCCAAACTGACTTGTCCTTCTTCATCTAGTTTTAGGAGCTCTGTCTGGGTAGAAACTTTCTATCCAATGACCTTCTTCAAACAAGAAACATGAAATATTGGGTGTATGTGAGATGAATGAGGTAACTCGAGCTTGTAAGCCACACTTCTAGTTTTTTTATAGAACCTGATAAGGGCCATAATACTTTGGAGCAAGTTTGTTGTCTTTTTTTCTATTACTTCAAGGACATCTTGTAAGGTTGCAAACAAAAAAATACCTAGTCACCCACCTCAAAATTTTGCTCACTCTGGTGTTGATCTACTTGTTGTTTTATCCTATTTTGTGGCTAGGCCAAATTCTCTCTCAAACTAGCCAAAACCTCTTGTTGATGTTGAATGTGCTCTTCCACATCTCGAACCTTGGTGTGCACCTTTAATGAAGAAGTGATGGAAGGTGGATGGTAACCATATAGTGCTAGAAATGGAGACATTTTAGAAGAGGTATGGAAAGATGTGTTATACCACCATTCTGTAAGTGGTAGCCATTTAACCCAATGTTCTTGTTTATCTAATACAAAACAATGGAGATACACTTCTAAACATTTGTTAACCACTTTAGTTTGTCCATCAGATTGGGGGTGGTAAGATGAGCTATGAGTTATCTGAGTACCCAAATAATAAAATAGTTTAGTCCAAAAATTACTAGTGAAAATAGGATCATGATCACTTACAATTATTTTTGGGGCTCCATGTAATTTGAGAATTGCTTCCATAAAAATAGCTGCGACTGTACTTGCTGAAAATTGGTGTGAGAGAGAGCAAAAAAATGGGCATATTTTGTAAGCCTATCCATAATGACCAAAATAACATTATTACCTTCAGAACAAGGCAACCCAGTGATGAAATCCATGGAAACCTCCTCCCACCTTTGACTAGGAATTGCTAATGGTTGTAACAAACCTGGGGTCTTAACTATTTCACCTTTATTCTATTGGCATATCATGCATTCTTCCACAAACTTTTGTACATCTCCCTTGAGTCCTTCCAAAAATAATTCTTTCTTAATTCTATGATAAGTTTTCAAGAACCCTAAGTGTCCCCTAAGTGGAGATGCATGCAACTCTGCAAGAATCTTATGCTTAAGCTCTGAAGTTTTGCACAAGTATAACCTACCCTTATACCATAGGACATTACCTTTCCATTCAAATTTGTCAGAGGATAAATTACCTTGCTAGAGATTCTAAATCAGAACCTATGTATCCTTGTCTTGCTCCCATTCTAACCTAGCTTCATCCACCCAATCTACTTGCAATATGGACATTGCACCAAGTAATGCTTCTGTGGATGCATCCCATCTAGATAGTGCATCTGCTACTACATTATTTTTACCCTTCTTGTAGATGATTTCAAAATCATAACCCAACATTTTGGTTACCCATTTTTGTTGTTCCTCAGATGATAATCTTTGCTCCAAAAAGTATTTGAGACTTTCATGTTCCGTTTTCACCTTAAAGTGTCTACCCATCAAATAAGGCCTCCATTGTTTATCTACATGAAAAATAGCCATCATTTCTTTCTCATAGATAGGTTTTTGTAGATTCTTACCTTTAAATTGACAACTTTCAAATGTAATGGGTCTTCCTTCTTGCATTAGTACTGCCCCTAATCTAGACTTAGAAGCATCACATTCAACAATGAATGTTTGTGAGAAGTCTGGAGTAGCCAAAATTGGAGTGGTGCACATAGTTACTTTTAGTTTCTCAAATGCTTTGGTGGCATCATCATTCTAATGGAAAGCATCCTTCTTTAGCAATGCAATGAGTGGAGCCACTATGCTACCATAACCTTTCACAAATCTTCTATAATAACTTGTTAGTCCAAGAAAACCTCAAAGGTTTTTGAGAGTTTTTGGCATGGGCCATTCCATTATCACTTTGATCTTCTACGGATCAACTTTGACCCCTTCATGGGAAATAATGTGACCCAGGTAATCTACCTCCTGTACTCCAAAAGCACATTTAGATGGCTTCACATAAAGTTGGTGCTTCTCCAAAACTATCAGTACATGTTTCACATGTTGCAGATGTGCTTCCCATGTCTGACTATAAATCAATATGTCATCAAAGAAAACTATCACAAACTTCCTTAAAAAAGGCCTAAAAATAGTGTTCATCAAGCTCTGAAAAGTAGATGGTGCATTTGTAAGACCAAAGGGCATTACCAAAAACTCATAATGGCCCTCATGTGTTCTAAAAGTAGTTTTATGAACATCTTCATCCTTGGTTCTAATTTGATGGTACCCCAAGCGAAGATCCAATTTTGTGAAATAACTAGCACCATGCAACTCATCAAGTAAATAATCAATTACTGGAATAGGAAACTTATCTTTGATGGTGTACTTGTTGAGTTCCCTATAATTGGGGCACATCCTCCATGTGTCATCCTTCTTCTACACCATGACCACTAGTGATGAATATGCACTTTGGCTATGCTTGATGATCCTTGCCTCTAGCATCTCATGGACCATATTTTCAATTTCACTCTTCTATGCATATGGATATCTATATGGTCTGATATTTGGTGGTTGACTACCTGGAATTAGTTGAATGGCATGATCATGTTCTCTTTTTGGTGGTAGTCCTTTTGGCATAACCCTAAAAATAGATGAGTGGTCTTTAAGAATTATTTGTAGATCAGGATGTGTAGATACCTTTGGGGGTTGAACTTCTATAGAGCATAATCATGCAATAATTCCCTCTGCCCCCTTTTTTACCATCTTGGTCATCTGATGTGAACTAACCAAATGTGGAGATTTTGCATGTAATCCATGTAGTTCAATTTTCTTACCTTCAAAATGAAAGCGCATGAATAGTTCTTGGAAGTTCATCTCAATGGTACCTAAGGTTGTGAGCCATTGGACTCCCAAAACAATGTTTGTGTTACCCATGGGAATAGCAAACATAGGAGAGTCAAGATTGTACCCACTCACAGTAAGCTTAATACTATGGCATTTGCCTGAACAATTAATTGTGCCACCATCTACAATCATGACCTAAAATTCTGGTGCTGGGTAGATGAAATAGTTCAATCGAGTGGCCAACTTATGGTTTATAAAGTTATGTGTGCTCCCTGAATCAATCAACACTGTCACCTTCTATTTCTTGAGGAAACCCACCACCTTAAGATTTTGTGGAGTGCTAATACCTGCAAGTGCATGACAAGATATTGTAGTTTGGGAATCTTTAGGTACCTCCTCTATATCTTCCTCATCATCATTGGAGTCATCATCTGCTTCTTCATTTTCATTTGGTCCCTCAATGTAAAATAACTTCTTCTTAGCACATCTATGTCCTTTACTCCACTTGCTATCACAACCAAAACATAATCCTTTTGCACATTTTTCTTCAATTTGCTGAGGGGTCAATCTAGTAGGTGGAGGAAATATTGATGATGATGTGCTACGATCTTTGAAGTGAGTGAATGGCTGCTTCTTGTTGGCTATGAATTTTTCCTTAGCTCTACATGCTAGGATAATAGATTTAAAAATATTAAGTGGATTAAACATGCGTACCTCATGTTGAATGTGGTCCTTGAGTCCACCCAAAAATAGGTCATTCAAGTTTGCATCAAAAATTGTCTCCACACATAAGGATAGGTTTTGAAAATGATGAATATAATCCTTGATGGAGCTAGTTTGTCACAATTTTGCTAGTTGGCTGAAGTAATTATCTATCACATTATTGACATAGTGTAATTGTAGTTGCTCTGTAAATATTGACCAGGTGACATTGAGACTCATCTTTTTCTTTTGAGCACACAACCATCAACAACAAATAAATTGATTAGGTTCAAGATACAAGGATGCCATGGTAACCTTTTGTCCACTTGGAATCTGATGTAGGTAAAAAAAACTCTCCTTTTGGTTGAGCTAATTGAGTGGATCTTTTCCATCGAATTTGCGCATATCCACTTTTGGTAATAGGTTCTTCTGTGGCCATGGAGTTGGATTTAAAGTAGATTGGTTAGGAGAACCACCCTGGTGGGTTTGTGAAATAGAGTTAGCTTGATGATTTGATTGATTAATATTCAAAGCCATCATGATATATCCCAAACTATCTTGTATGGATTGCATATTAGATTGTATGTCTTGCACCTCACTCTGAATGCCTTGCACACTATAGTCAAGCTGGCTCACTTTGTGATCTATGTCAGAAAACCCTGGTACAAAGGGTCTATTACACCCCCCTTCTAACTCCATATCATCCTTTTTAGGAGTTTTTCCTAGAGTTTCAGCACCCTTTCCTCAGCCTCGAGTTTGTGGACCTGCCATAAAAGGGTTTTACGATGTCGACCCTTATTGACACTTTTGACCCAACTTTGACCAAGAGATTTTCAAATTATTTCGGCCTCAATTCAAAATATACAAAGAACAAATCATATCCAAAATTTTCTAAGATTTCCAAAATTGTAAACAACTTAGAAAAATTCTTTGAATAACGCACGATAGAGCAATTTTATGAAAAATCATAAAATAGTGAACTTTTGAAAAAAAAGATCCAAATGATCTGAAATTTTAATGGAAGCTTAATGTGATGATTTGGCACCTCTAGTAAAAAAAATTTAGAGAAATTCTCAACTTTTTTTTATATATCGCAAAATTAGTGTTTCACCCACAAGATTTTCCAAATCGCAGCTCTGATACCACTTGTAATGAAATTACTTCAAGAATTAAGTATAACAGCAGAATTATATCCAAATATGACTAAAATATATCCAAATATATGATAATATATAAGCCACTTTGAGGGGGTAACCTCCACAAGCTTCAATAAGAGCATAATTCACAAATATGATGATAAATGAATACCCACTACCTCCTATATATAGTCTAACTATGCCATGGTTACTCCATAGGCTGACCTACTAATCTAAAGAAAGCCACAAGTCGGCCACAAGTTGGCCACAATATAATGTCAAAGAGGGATAAGTAAGCCATAATTCAGCTAATACTATCCTCATACATGTGATAAGTTAGGGGTGTAGTAGGTTTAAATGGTTGTTGAACCAAGGCTTTGAATCGGGCATTGAACTAAGCTCATTGAGACATTTGATGAAACAAGCCTTGAACCGAGTGATTGAACCCTTTGATTGAAACTATTGATGAAAATTGCATTGAACTTTGTCGATGAACTAAGCCATTGAATCAATTGAGTGAACTGAGTGATTGAACCATCAAATTGAATCAAAGCATTGAACCAAGGCATTAAACCAATGCATTGAACCACACTGATGAACCATTTGATTGAACCAAAGTGATGAACTTTGCTGATTGAACTGAAGCATTGAACTAAAGTGTTAAACTAAGGCATTAAACTAAAGCATTGAATCAGTTTAATGGTTCAATAGTTTAAAAATGCCAACTTTTGGAAATATTATGTCGTTAAACCACTCTTCCAACCGTAAGGAAAAGTGTCTTTGAACCATTTTAGCTCTCTTTCCTTATGAATTTCTTCAAACAAGAGTCTGGAGAAGCTGTGTAAAACCTTACACTCTCTAAACTGGTTATTCATCTACTAAAAGACTTGCCTACAATCTAGAAGGTTCATCTATTGTTGAGTGTAAGGTTTTACAAAGCTTCTTCAAAACTCTTGTCTTTTGGTGAGTCTTTTGGCAGATGAAGAACCAATTTAGAGAGTGTAAGGTTTTACAAAGCTTCTTCAAAATCTTGTCTAAAGAAATTCATAAGTAAAGAGAGCTGAAATGGTTCAAAGACACTTTTCCTTAGGGTTGGAAGAGTGGTTCAATGACATAATCTTTTCAAAAGTTAGCATCTTTGAACCGTTAAACCATTGAACCGGTTCAACACTTCGGTTTAATGCCTTGGTTTAACACTTTGGTTCAATGCTTCAATTTAATCAACAAATTTCATCACTTTGGTTCAATCAAATGGTTCATTAGTGTGGTTTAATGCATTGGTTCAATGCTTTGGTTCAATCAAATGGTTTAATCACTCAGTTCACTCAGTCAATTCAATAGCTTAGTTCATCAGCAAAGTTCAATGCAATGTTCATTAGTAGTTTCAATCAAAGGTTTCATTCACTCAGTTCAAGGCTTGTTTCATCAAACATTTTAATGAGATTGGTTCAATGCTCGGTTCAAAGCCTTGGTTCAACAACCGTTTGAACCATTGAACTGGTTCAATCAATTGGTTCAAAGGAGCGGTTTAATGTGAGAAGTCAAAAGATCCTCCTAAAGGACAAGTGCCCTTGTGGAGGGTACTTGGTTAGCAAAATCACCCTTCAAAAGGGTTGATTTCAATAAAATTGAAGGGCACTTTGAAGGCAGCCGAAGGAATTCAAAATGTATAGAAAGGCTAAGGTAAAGAAAGATAATTTCTTTGGAATTTTTGTCCGAAGGAATTCCTTAGGACAAAAAGTTTGAAGAAATTCAGGAAACCATGAGATTAAAAAGATCTAGGGAAAACTCTAAAAAAGGTGACGAGAAAATTCTCACAGACTTTTTATCTATGAGAAAATTATCCGTGAAAAAGCCCGCAGAAAAGGCCAAAGAGACAGAGGCCATCGAAGGCCCCCAAAGGGCAGGTGCCCTTATAGGGGGCTCTTGGCTACCAAATGAAGGGCATTTCTCTAGACTTGAAGGGATACTTCCCCTTCAGGAGGGTCTGAAACAAAAGGATAAATTAGAGGAAAAGGCTCGAAGGAATTTGCTAAGGACAGTGACATCCTAAAAGCCATCAACTTCAAGGAGACAGATTAGCCATTGTTTTTTAAGTGATGATGGGTACACAGACATCAATTTTAATATAGTGAAATAGCCATTTATTTTTTAAATGCTTGAGTGCCAACCAAAAAGAGCCCAAGGAATGCAGTGACCCACTAGAAGATAGCCCCGAGGGCTGAAGGAGCTAGAAAGAGATAAAACTAGGATGAGACAAGGTAAGAAATAGATAAAGCATCCAAGTGGTGAGAGGAGGTGTAAACTTAGGGATTTATTCCTACAATTGGAATAGCGCTTGCTAGGTGGTCACCAAATGGTGCAAATAGTAAGTGGCACAACTTGTTTTCTCCAATTGCATTCATAAGCAGACAAGCCATGTAAATACCTTGAAGGGAGTAGTCTATTGATATAAAAGAGGCATGGTCTATGCTTCCTCATTAATGTTGGGATGCCAAAGTCAAAGCAGGAACTGACAATCAAATGGCTCCCTCTTCCCAAGGCTCAAATCGCATATGGGCTAGCTTGTAAAAAGAGCACCAAAGTCTTTTGCAAAAAATACCAAGTTCCCTTTCTCTTTTTATATATTGTAAAAATTCTCATTTGAGAAGGATCCATTCTCTCAGCCTTAAGGCAAAACTCTACCCAAAAATATCTTGGGCTTATAAGGCAGAGCTCTGCCATATTTTACCTTGAATCAGGACTTAGCATTTTTACCTCTATTTAGACTTTCACTTTAAAGTATATGTATGTGTTCTTCTTTTATGTTAAGTCATTGTCTTTCATGCTTTTCACATATCGATTATAACATGTCTACTGCATTTTGAAGTCTCTTTTTTGCAGGTCTATCAGAGGTGTCTATAGTAGGAATATAGGCGCATGTGAATAGGTTGCCCTAGTGTGTCATAGAGCACCTTCGGTAGTTTCCTTCCTCCCTGTATCTCTACAGACCCCTGACTCACTAAAATAGAAGAGTTTCCCACATCAGATGAACTGTATGGGTGCTTCTTCCTAGTGAAAAGTATATGTTCAGGTTGAGTGGGTCAACATTTTCTGGTGTATCACCTTTTCATTTTTAGGCTTAGGTTTTGTTTTTAGCATCTCTCTCTTTTCATCCCTCCTTTTTACATTTATTTATTAGTAGTAGGAGAAACCAGGGCCTAAAGAATACATCAGAGGGAGCTAGCCCTTATCTAGAGACTCTCCCCTCTAGCTTCACTAGTCCCACAGGTCAGAGGGGAGTTTCCATTATTGTGTGTGGAAGGTAGGAGCTCAACCTCCTACCTAGGGTGCAATCCACTACGTCAACAGAACCATAAAAGCATTATTTGTCATCCTCAATAAAATGTGCAAGTGTAAGTGTGAAACAAGGTACTATAAAACATGCTCACAAATACCTTAACTTTTAGAGGAATGACTAGGAGGATCATATACCTATGATCCTATAGGACTATAAAACCAAATATAAGTTTGAGATAAGCTTCACACTGTTCCAGTTAGTCTATGGCTTAGATAAATAATGATATTGCAATATATAGTACCAAGATCATGAATCATAATAGTAATGTTATTAGATGATCAAAATTATATTTAGGATTGATTTATAGATTTAAATAGAATGGAGGAAAACATACAAAGATAAAGTTGGACATAAGAAATAAAAAACAAGAGTTAAAATTCTTGGCATGTCACAACTTTTGATTTAAGAAATTCCAACCATATAAATAAATCTTGCTATATGAGTATATAATCATAATACATATAAGGAAACTACACATTGGATGTAAAGGTCCATATATTATACATGAAGTGTTAAACAAGGCACTATCATACTTTGATACATTAAAGGAATGTTTCTTCTAGATGATTAAATAGTTGTAGGCTTAAGTCATACCACCAATGATATATACGAAAACCATGTCTAAAATGAGTATTTGTTAAATGGCATAATGTAGTTAGGAATTTTGGTTAAATTATAGTTTCTTTTATTTTGCAATCTTTAGTGTAAATTTGGATATTAAGATATTTATATCAAAAAATTCAATGCATGTACTAGATTCAAATTCATAAAACACAAAAAGGAAATAACATATATTTAAGGATAACAAATTGATCAATGGATCGGTCAAAATAATAAGTCTAAGAATGAGATAATGCAGAAAATGTATGGTGGTGAAGTATGGAAATGGTAACTACCAAGGTTGTTAATGACAAATCACTTTAAATATTATGGCATTTATAACACATATTTATGTTAGATAGATTTAATTCACTATAAAATAAAATATTTAGGAGATAAAAGGTGGTGTGTCACATCCTTGAGTGGTGATAGAAGAAAAATTAAATCTATGTATTGAAAAGGCAATGTTCCCATCACAACGACCATCATTTTTCAAATTAGAGAGGATAATGACACAAAACTAAATCTAGTTAATGTGAAATGTTAGATAATAATGGAGGGATCTATATATATATATATATATATATATATATATATATATATATATATATCCCTCCATTATTATCTAACATTTGACATTAACTAGATTTAGTTTTGTGTCATTATCTTCTCTAAGGCATAGAAAATAAGTAAAAATTGCTTACAGTCTATAGTGAATAAGGGTTTTTGTACTCTAATATTTACTGGTCTAATTGAGAATAGAACTTATGATGCACCCAATATATTAAAGAAATAACTAGAGAGGCATTAAATTATAATTATAAATTTTAACACACATAAGAGATGGTTGTTGGGATTAATCTCAAAAAAATTTGGCATGAACCAGATCTATTCAAATATATTGATGTAACAAACACCAAGTGGTTCCATAAATCAAAATTAGCCTATTCAAAATTGGGAGCCCTTGACTTACCTAATAGGCTATGTGGTTTAAATGTAGATTGATTAGTTTAGCTCCCCAATTTAGATAAAATAATGAAGTAACGATGAATCTATTGAGTTGCTAAAATAAATAGGATATACATAATTCAAAGGATGTCACAATATAAATCAATGACACCACCATGGCAAAGGATATTGAATTATCTATAATGTAAAAATAAATAACACCTTAAAAATAAGGTCCTCTTATCTGCTCAAACATAAAGAGGAATATACATGAGATTTAATATGGATTCCCATCAACCAAGTGACTAGTGCACCTGTACGAGTGTTGATAAAGTGTGTAATGAAGAGATATTGAAAGACTACCAAGAATGTTAGGCAAGCCACCAAAGGAGTCTTTGGTATATTACACATGATGATTAGGATGAGGGAATATTTCAATTGTATGGAGTTCCTTATAATAGATCTTACTAAAAATATAGAGACATTTATAGGATATAGTAAAATTTCTAATGCTAATTTTTGGTACTAATTATATGTTTCAGCTAGTGGATATCACTAGAAGGACAAATCACACCAAATGTTGTTTATGGCCAACAAATTATTTACTAACCCTAGTTTTGAAATGATACAGATAACACTATGCACAACTAGATAAATTTAATCAATGGTGGATTCAAATTTAGGTGTTGATCACCTTATGTCATTAGGGACATACATATGTTGTCCAATATCTAGGACCCCTCACCATAGTGACAAATATGCATAATGGGATCACAATCCAAATGTGTGATAACTAAAAACTACCATTTATTCCACTATCATTATTTATCAAAATCAAAGATGTGAATTCAAGGCAGAATATAAAGATCCATGGTTTTAAGATCAATTTAACCACTGTGATTATTTACATTAGGAGTATAATAACCACTACCACAAGTGTAATCCAAGGAATAATCTAAAATGTAGACAAAAGAAACATCATAGTCATAGGTAACTTCATAAGCACTTGTCTCCAAGAAAAAACACTAGTTCATCAAGCATCAACACCTTCAAAGAGAACACACAACACAAATATGAGGTGTATGGAAGAGTGAATGCTAATAATCATAATGAAGTGTAACTTTGAACCATTAGGATTAATTATGGAATAAATCTAAAACTCACTCCTACAATACATAGACAATAATATTTATGAAGAGGAGGAAGAAAAATAATTATTATTTTTGAAGATAGATCACACCTATCAACTATAAAATAATGTTCCATCTATAATTTTAGTGCAAATAGACACAAATATAAAGTCCATAATTTTTAGATACATTCACACATGAAGTAAAAAAACAAAAAAAAACCAAAGAGGAGTATTTTTCATTAAGGGGAATCAGGCTCAGGCCTATCAGTAACTATAACTTCACCAACATAACTGACTAGACAAAAAATAGTGATAAAACAAGTAGGGTAATACCAATAAAGTCCATTTAGTTTTTTAATCCATAAAACTCACACTACGAGAACTATAAGGCCATATCTAACCATAACAGAGAATATGGGATCATTTTCCATAAGATGATATGTTGAGGAAGAAGCTGAATAATAAAAATTACAAAAATATATTATAATTCAAACTCAAACATCTAAGCACCCAAATAATATTTTTATCATGCCTAATCATTCAAGTGCACCATTTTCCAT
Organism: Torreya grandis; assembly: GCA_037957365.1. Classification (NCBI taxonomy): domain Eukaryota; kingdom Viridiplantae; phylum Streptophyta; class Pinopsida; order Cupressales; family Taxaceae; genus Torreya; species Torreya grandis. The sequence goes on from JARHVA010004969.1 coordinate 1,279,427, forward strand.
TCAAGTGCACCATTTTCAAGGGAAAATGGTCACACATGTGTTTGTGTGTGTGTGTGTGTGTGTGTGTGTGTGTGTGTGTGTGTGTGTGTGTGTGTGTGTGTGTGTGTGTGTGTGTGTGTGTGTGTGTGTGTCTCCTTATCAAAAACCCTCACCTCATTTTCCCCCATATTAACCAATATTACTTCTTATACCAAAAACAATTGAGAATGTGGTAGTAGGTGCACAATAATGATATATGTTGGATCAAATACCAACCCAATAAAATATATAAAAATCCAAGCCATATAATGAGACCATATAAAAATAGGTGTAGGAAGATGCAAAGGCTAAAGAGGAATCTGAAAAGGTTAAGGAGTACAAGAAAAATGATGAAAAGGAGTAGGCCCAATAATAATAATAAGTGAAAAATAAAAAGGAGGATATAATAAGACACTTTAAAATTCAATACCTTGTAAGCTCATATACTAAATTTTCATTAACAACCTTGGTAGTTACCATTTCCATACTTCACCACCATACATTTTCTGCATTATCTCATTCTTAGAATTATTATTTTGAGCTCAAGGTAAACACTTGTAAGCTAAATTTTAAAGTGATATTCAATACCCTCAAAGACTATGATTTTTTTTGACACTACAATGAACCAATAAATAAAACTTTCTAACAATATTCATGACTAGAAGAACCACTTGTATGATGCAAGGAAAGATATCAAGTCAAATCTCTCTCAGGATAAAAAATCTAAATCCATCTATCATGAAGAGTCATACACCCAAATTTATTGATATGGACACTAAAATCAGAGAATATATTGCTCTAAGAGATAATGCAAGGGAATGAGGCACTCTTTGGAGCTTCAGATGCTTGGAAGCATGCTCTCAAATGTAAAAGTATACATATATGTGGATAGAAAGAAACAAATAATTTAGTATATCTAAATAAATTTCTAATAACATAAATCAATCATCATATCTGAGGAAGATGAATATATACAAACAATGGTGCATATTCAAGATCCATAATGTTCTATAAAAAAAATTGAATAAGGGAAAGAAGATAAAAATAAGACTCAAATTACCACTAGAAAAGGAAAGAAGAAGGTAGAAGTGGGTGAAGAATGAATATCTATAGGTAAATACAATTCACAAAACACCATAAAGAAGGAAATATAGAAGTAAGTAACAAAGGGTACTTAAAATACCTTTCATAAGCATTTTACAAGTATTAAAAAATAGTGATGATCTCTTGGAACATAATGGGGCCTAATAACATTAGGAAATAAAGTATAGTTATAAATTTGATAAACAATCATAACCCTTATATTTTTTTAGTGCAACAAATAAACTTTTAGAATAAACCCTTTCTCAAAGCCAAAAAAAAAATGATGGAACAAGGCTAATTTTATAGGAAGTTGTTTGAAATAAACTACATGAAGTCTTGAAATCTTCTAAAACCATCAAATCATCGAGGGGATTATCCTAAATAAAAATGGTAATTACATTACCATACTTTCTAGGGATGTAATGAACAACATGGATCATATTTTATCTAATATTTATGCCCCTAATTCTAAATGAGAGCATAAAAATATCTAGAGGGAGTTGTAATAATTTAGGAAGAACTGTAATGAATGAAATTGGTTGGCAGATGAAGACTTCAACTCAACCCTCTCTCTTATGTAAAAAAGGGAGAAATAAATGACTTTAATGAAAGCATGTTCAATCTAAATGATTTAATTTATAAAAAAAATATTTGTGGATGTGGATGTTAGGGGAAATCCCTCCACTTTGTCCAAAATAAGACTATGAGATAATTTAATTCAAGTGAGGATGTACATTTTTTATAGTTTTCATGATTTGATATTTTTAATTTAGTTCCATTTTTACCTCTCTACCTATAATTGGGTCTAACCACAACCTGATTGTGTTTATCAGGGAAGTAATGATGAGAAACAAAAATCTAGTTTTTTACATTGAAAATAAGTGGACATTCCATCCAAATTTTCCATATTCACTCAAAGAGTGGTGTATATTACCTTTATCTATAAAATATACATATATTATTGATAGTAATCTTAAATTTTTAAAGAAAAATCTAAAAATTTGGAATAAATAAGTGTTTTGGAACATTTTCACCTAGAATAAAATCATTGAGGAAGATTTACAGAAGATATAAGAAGAAACTAGTAAGAGTGGATCAAATGATCTTATCCAAAAATATGAAAATGGTCTTCTCAACACTTTCCATAATATGTAATAAAATTATGAAGAATTTCGGACACAAAAGTAAATTTTTTTATGGTTAAAATAAGAAGATAGAAACACTATGTATTTCCATCAATTAGCCTCCAAGAATAGAAACTACAATACATTCATTGAAATTATTATTGAAGATGGAATGGTTTGGATAGAATAAGATGAGAGGGATGAATAAATAATATTATACTTCAATAACCAAGTTTTTAATAGCTCCCCTATGTACCTTGGAAAAGAAGACCAAATGTTATGGTTCCTTCCAAAACTTATAATCTAGTAAGATAATTTAGCCATCCTCTAACCTCCTCGAAAAAAAGTAAAAAATGTAGAATTATATATATATGGAGACAAAGTCTTGTGCCTTGATGGATATATTATATTATTCTTCCAACAATATTGGGATTTAATCCAACCAAAGGTGGTGGAAACGGTTATTTATTTCTTCTTGTTGGGGACTATTCTTAATGAATTAAAAAATACCTTCCTATCTATAATTCCCAATAAAATGGGAATTAATCAACTGAAATATTTTAGACCTATTATCCTTTGTAATAAATTTTATAAAATATGTAATAAATTATTGCTTTTTATATCAAAATCCTTCTAGACAAGATCATATTTAAAAAATAGGGTGCCGTCATCTTTTTAATACAAATCATAGATGGAATCATAATTTAACATGAAGAAATCCACTCAGTGACAAATTTGACAAGATAGGGCATAATCCTATAGTTGGATATGAACAAATCATGTGACAAGGTTTCATGGAGGTTCGTTGATAAGATACTTGATAACATTTGTTTCATTGATGCAGTTAGGTGGTTGATTTCAACCTACATCTTTACATCATGTTCTCCATTCTTATTAATGAAATTTGAAAAGGATTCTTTCCCAATAGAATATGACTCATATAAGGAGATTCATTGTCTCTTTATATTTTTATAATGCTGGCATAGACACTTGGAATAATTTTAGATAAGACATATCCTTAGGAATAATAAAATTTATACGAGTTACCCTAGCAATGGCTCTAGTTACCCCCAATAAATTTCCATATGACACATTGTTGATGGGAAAATCTATGATAACTAAATTATAAGCTTTTAATAATATTCTCATGGGATATAAGTGTTCTCCACATAGTGTATCAATTTCATCAAAATATTTATTTTTTCATCAACATACCATAAGGATTACATAAAATTTTATCTATAATTATGGGTTGTCAGATTAAAAATATACCTTCTTATTATTTAAGGATTCTAGTATTTAGTGAGAAAATGAAATCAAACCTCTCGAATCCCCTCCTAGATAGAGTTCAAAATAATTTGGTAGGGTGGAAGGGTAGAATGCTTTATCAAGTAGGAAAACTTCATCTCCTCAAAATTTCAAACAATATTTTTCCATTATATTTATGTCATATTTTAGTATTCACAATAAAATTGTAAATAAAGTGGAGAAATTTTAGAAACATTTTCTATGGAAAGGTTCTAAAGATAGATTCATATTTACACTAGTAGATTGGGAAAAGGTTTGTCTACTCATGAGTAATGGAGGACTTAGTTTGCAAAGAGTCAAAAAGATGAATCAATATCTAATTATAAACCAAGGTTGGAAATTTATTAAGGACGGTAACCAATGGACCAAGATCATTAAGTCTAAATACCTTTTGGGAAATGAAGATGCCAATTTATTGATTAAAGACCAAATAATGGCTCTATATTCTATAAATACCTCAATGGTAGTATAAGTCTTGTAAGAAAAGGAAGAAAATGGAGTGTCAAGGATGAAAAAAAGTAATTATTAAGATGACCCATAGTTGTTCCATTACCCTTTTTCATATAAATTCCCATTGATAGATATCAACCATGAATTCAAGGATGTCTATGATTCAAAAGTGAAAGATTATTGGGAGAACTCATAAGGAAGATGGATATATAAAGAACCATAAGGATGTAATAATATAAGATATAGTTAAGAGATTACAAGATCTTAACCTAAATCTTGGACAAACCCACATGAGTATATTTCTAAAAATGGATGGGATTGTGTGTACTATGGATGATAGTGTAGAGTTCTTCATCAAATCAGGGTACTTAGTAAACCTAGACCTAGAGGAAGATTGTTTCCATTGGAAGGACCTTTGGGTCAAAAAAATCATCCCCAAGGTTAATATTTTCTTTTGGTTAGTAGTGTAGAACAATATCCTAATGATTGATAACGTGTCTAAGAGAGGAATTCCCATTCCATATAGGTGTGTTTTATGTAAAATTAATGATGAAATGGTGAAACTTTTATTCCTAGAGTGTTATTTTATCTCTAAAGTAATGTATTTCATCTTGCATAAATTTAATACCTCTTAGGTCAAACTTGGTTGTCTTCTTGACTTAAAATAACAATGGAATCCATATTGTAAGTTTCCTAGTTTGGAATTTATGTGGTAAATTTCTCTACCCCATCTCTTTTGGGGAATTAGTAAGAGCAATAATAATTTCCTTTTTGAAAATAAAATATTATGCCAAAAAACTACTAATTAGTGAATTTTTAAGGCCATAAAAGAAAACTAGAATATGTTTGCACTAAATAGCAAGCTTCCACTAAGTGAATCAATCTCTATCATTTTCAAAAGTTAGATGATCATCCCTTTAGTGAAAGAAATAACTTTGAAAGTGTATAAAATCTATGTTAAGTGGATGAAACTAAAAAGGTCATGGTTGAATCTAAATTTGGATGGTGCAACCAAAGGAAATATAGGCATGGTAAGAGGAGGAGGAGGGGTCATAATGAATTACTAAGGTATTATGGTTGTATCCTATGTGATACAACTTGGGGTGAAATATAACCATTTTTATAAAGCCAAAATGATACTATGGGTCATCTATCTAGTAGTGAAGTTGAAAATTAAAAAACTTGCAATTGAAGGAGATTTTATGAATATCTAAAATTAATTTTCAAGAAAAACTAAATGCTTGCAAACCATCCAAAATCAAATAAATAATGAAAAAGGTTTCTACAATAATTTAACTAATTTCTAATATCTTATGTTTATAGGGAATGGAATAAAGGTCAAAACAACATGACCAATATTGAAGTCCAGAGCTTTTGCTTTAATTAATTTAGTTAGTGGTCTAAGTTGAGGACCTTCCTAACAACATAATCAAATTAATTTAAAATGATTTATCAAAATATTTAAGACTCTTAGAGGGAGTGAAATCCAATTATTACCTGATAGAAATGGTTAATCTCATGGCTTGTGAAAGCTCATGTAATGATGATAGTGTTCACCATGAGGTAAGGAAAATAAGTTTTAAGCATGGTA